>RJWH01001526.1:0-359237 GCA_004363575.1 Solenodon paradoxus | reverse complement strand
GCATCCAGATCCATAAGGAAAGCTGATGGACGATTTTGACATGTGAGATGTGACCAGGACAGACCCTTCACCAAGAAACAAAGGAATGATCAAATTGAAGAAGACCACCAAAAATTTCAAAGGACAATATCACCTTGCCCAATCAGGAACTGAAACCTAGTCTGCAGACCTCCTCTCTCCATCCTCCTTCCTCACCATGTGGGATTTCAAGGCTAGGGTTAGGCAACTGGAGTCAGCCTCCCTTGGCTGGCTCCATCTCTCTCTCTCTCTGCTCCCCACTAATGGACCCCCAACTTGCTCACTTGCTGCGCCTGTCTGATGTGTGGGACCCTGAACCCACGGGGTCTGAACCTCCCTTGGTCGGCTCCATCCCTCTAGCCTCTAATTAAATCTCTGCTTGCTTACTCACCTAACTCTGCTGTGGATTCTTTGAGCCACTGGAACCCCACAAGCTGTAGTCAATCTATAAGTAGTTTGCAAAGGAAAATCGTTATCAGAAAGTCTAAGCATGTAAGGTTTAAAGAGTGTTTAGTGAAATATATTGATTAAATGCTACTTAGCCATTTCTTAAAATGAAGTCCCATGAGTAACATTATTACAGCTCTCCTGTCTGACATAAACCAAGTGTGTGCTCTTTTAGAAGTATTGAAGTCAGTAGGCTCAGTTGAAATTCTCTCCAAAAAACCTGAGCCCTGAATTAAAATAGAGGTACACTTTTATAAATTTAGGGAGACAAAAAGGTGAAAATTAAAGCGGGAGTGACAAGCAGGAACCCGAATTAATTGTAATATACATAAAATTTCAGTTACAAATAATAGGGAAGTTTTTATCTTATCAGCTGTCTGTGCTTTTCAAGAGACAAAGGAGTGCAAATTAAGGTGGAGTAACAGGGAACTCAATGTTAACTGCCAATTGTCCACACAGACAGAATATACATAAGCTCTAGTTGCAAATAGAGACGTTTGTGTCTATTGGCTAGGCGATTGTCATGGCTACTAGAATGGCAGGCAGTTCCCTCCTCTTCTTTCTGCATTCCGTTGATTTTCACTGCAGCGGGAAATGGGGGGATCAAAATGGTGGCCAGTCTTTCTACTACAACATAATTGAAGAAAACAAAAAAGCTGGGATTTCTTGTTGTTGCTTTTTTTTCACAGATCATTACAATAATAAAAAAAAAATGGTTTTATGCGTGTAGATCTATATATCTATATATGTATATATGTATAGGTTTTATATTTATATGTATAGATGTATATATATATATATATATCATTTTCTTTTCTGTTTTCCTCATGAACACAAAGGTCAAAAGATTAAAGGTATAAAGATTCATTAGCTAGAAATACTGGTTAAGTGAAAAGTGAATATTATCTCACAGGAGGACTTGTCTACAGTCTTTGAGTTTTAATTATAGAGCTAAAAATAGCATCAATTTGCAAAAGAACAAAACAAGAGAAAAAAACTCTGATTTGCAAAGTTAAGGTCATCTGAATCCCAGAAACATATAATTCAAGGCAAGCTCCTAAGAATGGCTGCTAAATACAGGTGGGAAGTTTGTCTATAGCAGTACTTTCTCACCCTAAAGAGTAGAGAAGCAACAATTTCTAGTGACACAATCTTTAACCTTCAGAAGGATGTCAATGATACTCAGTGAGGTAAGAATCAATAACAGTTTACATTAAAGAGAAGGTATTTAAGGCATTTTTTTTCCCAGTACCAATTATTTTTAGATGTCTATCTGTAATCACACTGATAACAGGAGTAAAACAATCTCAGAAATTAGGAAATTTAATGAAGTTTATTATTTAATTAACTTAATGATTCAACCCTGGAATCTTCAGAGTTCACATTATTCTCAATCCTCAATGTCCTTGGTGAGTTATTTATAACAAAGGCCCCTGAATAGGTGTTCTGATTTGCACCTACTCTATAAAAGAGCCAGTGTTCTGGCCCTGTGGTTTTGAATATTGTCTGGAGATCAGAAAGAGCAAGCACAGGTGATTAAAATGTTAATGTCACAGGAACCTTAGGGAGAACTCCAAAAAAAGACTTCTCTCCTATAGTTTCCATCTGGCACATGGGGTAAGAGGTGCCTGCTTTTGTCAAGTTAGTACTGATAGGACAGGACAAAGGACCCCAGAAAGGCATATGTAATGCCATTTTGTGTGTGACATTTGAGTGGGATTCTCCATGGGCCTTTGTCTCAGTTTTTCCTGGCTGAGGCAGGTCATGGGTACTTTCCTCAGTCTCTTCTGATAATGATCCTCTCATTGTTTTGACTACAGTTTTGTATTAACATCATAATGAACTTCCAAACAGACTCTTTGCCTCCAGACTCTGAGTGCATACAACAGTGCCACACCCTGAGTCTGAAAGCCCACCCAGCCTCCAATATGCAACTACCATCCTTACTCTCCTATAAAAATAGTCACTAACCTTTGCCCCAGTCTGGCCTACTCCCTAAGTGAACCAGCCTGCTTCAAAGTTCCAAACTTTTGGATATTCTGAGCCTTTCCTGGGTCACTCCTTCCATGCTCCCCAACCAAACCCCCAAATTCTCAAAGCTTTGGGGATACCTACTAGGTGCCTTTCTATAAGTTTTAGTCACATAATTAGAACATTATTGTAAGGTTTTTCTGGGCTCCGCGAGGAGACAAGCTCAATCAGACAAAAAATGTCGAACAGCCAGGGCTTTATTGGGGTTTGCACACCCGGGCGAAACTCCCAAGTCCACTGAGGGCCGGGAAGTCGCGGGCTTGGAAGTCGCGCGCAGAACAAAGGGGGACCGGCTCTCTAAGCAGAGGAATTTTGCGGGCTTCCCATATGGCGATTGGGATTGGCCCTGTGAATCCAGGTGTGCGGGTTGCATCCTTATTCTGACGTCATCCACCTTTTTCCCGGGCTTGGCCTTTCCCGGGCATGGCCGCTGCTGCTTTTGTCCCTGGGCCAGCCTAACAAGTTGGATATCTGAAAATTTTCAGATTTAAATAATTAGAAATAATGGTTCTATAAATATTTTTATTTACATCCTCTGATCAGATGTTTCCATTTATTTTCAGTGTGTATTTAAAAGTCAAACAACTGTGTATATATATTGCGCATGTTTGACATGACTAGATATGATCAAACATTGTACCCTTGTTCTTCAGAATTAAGGTGCAGGGCATGGAAAGTCCAAGGACACCTGGAGCCAGAAAGGAGCCAAATACTGTCAAATTATTTTTCAAGGGGTTTTCACCAATTTTCATTCCCTCCAGCAATGCATGAGACTTTTAATTGCTTTATATCCTAAGCTATTAACAGAGAACTTAGTAGTATCCATTAAAATATATACCAAAGATCTAACAATATATATGCTCGTAATGTATGAACACATGCAGACTCTCAACAAATAAATGGAATCTATGAAAGAGTAAATGTAAATCCTAAACTGAGGAGTCTAATACTTGAAATTAAAAATGCATCAAATTAAAGATGCAAAAAAAGTGTTTTGGGAATTTGAAGATAGATAACAGAAGTCATTTAACCAGAATAGATAGGAAAAAAAATTAAATGAGCAGACACTTTATAATCTGCAGAAGAATATCAGGAGACATAGCATGCACATTATATATAACTGGTTTCATAAAGAGAAAAGGTAATGGGGAAAGAAATAAAACACTAATAGCCAAAAATCCTCAACATTTAAAAACATCAATTAGTAGGTTAAAGAAATCCGATAAATATCAAAATAATGTCATGTCTAGACCCATCATAATTATTATCTAAACATAGATAAAAATTAAAGATAATAGGAAAGTATTAAAAACAGTGAAAGTCAAACAATGTATTACAAAAGTGCTAGAAATAACTTCAGCTAACTCAAATAATAGATACTAAAAGACACTAGAACAGTATTTCTAAAGTTAGTGGAGGAACTCACTGAAGATTTCCATATACAGGAAAAAAAATCTTTTAAATGAACAAAACAACTTTCGACTAGATAAAATTATCAACAAAACTTGATACACAAAATGCTAACAGGATGTCTGGTTTGACAGAATGAAAATGAAAATAAGACCCTCAAATCTTAGACTTAGCAAAAATTATTTAATTTTTTCAAAATTTTTGTTTGTTTGGTCTGTATGTCTGCATTAGTAGGTATTGGTAGCACTTGATATAAAATTTAAAAATCATATTTTTAAATGAAATCTATAAATCTAATAAAATGTAATTAACTTACAGAGTGCAGTTTGTTTAAAGGAATTTTTTTCCAACTGTGTTAGTTTAATACTAGCCAAAAAGAAATAAAGATGAATTAGTAAAATAATAAAGTATTCATTTTGCCTTCAACCACCATGCAGAATCAAGGTAATTTATAACTTTAATAAACTGAGTACTTAGTTTTAAAGTCTAGCAAAGTTAAATAACCTCTTTCTTGCACAAACTGAACATCAAAAAACACATACTAGCTCTAATATTAAAAAAGATGAAAGCAGTTCTCAGGAAAATCAACAACAAAAGCCTATTTTCTCCAAACAGCAAGCATTTACTGTGTGGTGTGTCTTACAGATACCAGGGGGAAAACCCAGCAGGTATTCCATAAAATCCATTGTAAAAATGTTCCATAAATTCGATCTTACTGACACTCTATTCTTGCTATTATTCACACCTAACAGGCACTCATTTATGTGTTAAATAAATGGGAAATAAATTCACCTAATCAGACACTCGAGCACTTCCCAGTTTGTTTAGTGAGCATTCTGCGAAGAACAGGAAGGACAAAGTCTCTATAAGCTGAATAAACAGAAAGATGACCAGACTAGGTTCAGATGGTGCTTCTGCCATCGTATCGCTGGCTTAGTAATGTACTTCTGAGGTCACTGTGAGACATATACTTATTGTGTACCATATAAATTAAAGTTTAAAATATTGATGTTGGTGTGTGGGACATTCTGTATTCAAAAGACACAGTCTTCATGAAGACTATTTTGCCTTGAGCTGTATTTAAAAAAGCTTTCTCGCTGAGCTTTTATTTTAGTACCCCATTCCCACCCGTACACATTTTTCTTTTTACTAAATCATTTTGTTCTCTGATACCATATGTTATTGCAATATTCTTTTCCCCCTTATATAAACATATTTCTAGTGACCCCTGCCCTTTTGTCTTCTGGAGATTAACACATTTTCCAGATTTAAATATTATTTTCAGCTATTATTAGGATTATATTTTGCATTCCCACTTATCTGTCCCTCAAAAGTGGCTTTAATAATTGAACCCAAACATTTTATAAATATATGTGGTAGGTTTAATGGTTAAGCCTTTTAAATAACAATACATAATTATGGAAAGTATTCATGACTATAAGGTCAGCTATGAATAAACCTGATTATGAAAAAAGACACTGCAGGAAACAAGTAAAAATAAATACATAAATAAACAAACAAATAAATTAAATGAAAATATCGGATCTTGTTATTTCACAGAGTACATTTGATGGCATTACACAAATAGCGAAAAACAAGCAAAAAAGTTTTCTAAAAATGCAAACTTGTATATATGATGAGTTAAGTACCCATTATAAGATTATCACACAAGCAGTTCACTTATTAAAATAACATTTTGAACCATAATAATACATTTTAAAATAAGGACCTATATGTTATTCAATAAAAATTAATGAGGTCTATGCTGAGAACCACAATAAATAATGGCAAGATAAGGAGCGTAAAAATAAAATATTTTTGCCTTGATTAAACTTACATTTTGGGAGTGTGTTGGTATAACTTGAATCCACACAACCAAAAGATTTTTTTTAAAACCATCTAACTTATAAAGATTAAATTTAAAATTTAAAGTCAGTAGAACCGTTACTGAAAATGGTCTCTGCACCTCCAGGCTGAATCAGGAGCAAGAAGAGAGAGTAGAGAGATGAGGGTGCTGACAGGAAGAATGTGAATTTTATTTTATTTTACTTTTTTGAAGAAAAGATGGTACAGGCAGAAATGAAGGTGAGCAGGTAGGCAGGCAGGAAGAGAGAGTGGGTAGAAACATATTTTTTGATTTTTTTTAACTCTTCACACTGGCTTATTTCACCCTGAACTGGAGACTCGATCACAGGGGTATGTGGCCTGAGCTCCTACAAAGGCAATTGACCTAACACCTACTCCACCAAGATGCAGTGTGTTTCATTTTCCAGTTATATGAGAATGCCAAACTGTGTACTATTAAACCTAGTAAATAAAATAATAAAATATTTGTATTCATATGAACTATTGTCCATAATGAAGGAGAAACTCTTTGAAAGTCAAGGAAGAATCATGAGTGGGAATTGCAGCTCTCTAGAGTTTTAAAATTGATTCTATAGACTGCTTCTATTCTCTGATGGAAGATTGCAACTAATGCCTGAAGTTTGGGGCATGGTTAATTGTCCTGCGACTCTGGCGATAGTGAATGAAATCCTAAATCATGCATTCATCCCTATGGAATGTTTTCTTTAGAAGTATCAGATAAAAGCCTGGACTCAATACTTGAGGACACATACTTACATATACGTATATATGCATTTATATGGCATTTTTTCAATTTATATTAAGAATTAGGCCCATAAGATTGTAATTGAATTTAAAATCCTTCTATATTATTTGTTAAAAGCTAGCAGTGTTTTGAACTATTAGAGAAGTGATTTGATATTCTAAAGTCTTCCTCCAATGGTTTATTACTGAGTATGCATCAGATATGTTTTAAAAGACCTCAGCAGAAACACAGTGAATGGAATCACAGTGAATGGAGTGAAGGGAGGCATTTGGGAAGTAAGTATGAGTATGCATGCAAATGGGAAAATGATGTGAACGTATAATATATATGCATGTATGTCTATATAGATATAACACAGACATATATTATACTATATGTGTGGGGAATTTATGTGTATGCTTTCTTTTGAACTATTTTAAAAAAGTAGAATGGGCTAGTTTAAGAGAATGTGAGTTCTAACTGGAAAACATTGGATTTATCTTCACAGCCTCAGATTTGAGTAATTAAGCAGAATCCAATGAGTGAATCCACAATTGTCATTGTAGCTCGTTGATAAACTACAGGCTTAAGGAAATCAGTATATGTAGTTATCCAGTTAACCAGAAATAAAACAAACAAACATAAAAACAAAGTTTTAGAAATATATATTTATGGACTAAAATATTTTGTACTAAGTAATATCTCTATACCACTTGTCCATCCAGCCCTCTTCAGATAGCACTTACGTTCATTACTCACTTCTCTGGAGTCTCGAGAATTCTCATTTTCAGATATTCAGAATCTGAAAAATGCTCAAGTGCTTATGCACATTGTGATTATCTTCTCCCACTTAATGGGTTAAAGGCTGAGACTGCTATGAGAGTCTGATGTAAAATATATCTCATAGAGCAATGAATCTGCAAAAAATTACACAGCCTACATATAGCCCAAACCTTCTCCACCTGACAGAATGTCTATTGAGTTGATTATTAATAAATACAGCTTTTCACATTACACCACTGCAATCTGAAACCAATATCTAAAGAGAGGCTCAAGCAGAAGTTAGATGAGACGATATGGATTGCACAATTTCAGTATTTAGTTCAAAATTTTATAAATATAAAACATCCTAAGATTAAAATGACAGGATCAAACCAAAATAGGTAGTGGATATTTTATCAAATATTAAATGATCAAATAATGTGACATTCCTATATAAGAAAAATCTGTTTAAAAAAATTCAATCTACTGAGGCTTCATGAGGTGGTATAAAGATTATTAGACAAATTATTTAAAAGCATTGCCAAAGTAGTTGGTTAAAATCCACCAATATTTTGGAAATATTACTATCTGGTGTACACTTTTTTTTGACCATACAGTAGCTCTTTTGTTCATATTCTCACACCCTCCTTGCAATTACATCACATTTCCTTCCGTTTACTCAGTATAATATCCTCTTTAGCCTCTCAGCCAGCCTAGTTACTTTGTATTATTCGAGACTGCAGTCACTTTCTCTTTGAAGTTCTTGCACCTATGTCTTCTGTGACATATGCTTAGTGATTATCTTTTTAAAGTTTAAAGTTTATTTGCTGCAACTTCCAATTTTAGTTCCTGAAAGCTCCTGGAGCATACCGTATGACCTAGTCACAAAAATGCCTCATTGCCCCGATTAATAGATATGAACCTTTGTAAAAGTTTTTTTGATATCTCTGAAATATACTCTCTCCTTTCCATCACCATATACTTTGGATGACTGTATTTACCATCATCATTTTTCAAGACATATAATTTTTCTCTCAATGAAATCTTCCATTCTGAATGTAGGCAGAATTATAGCACAGAACATTATTCCCAAGTAACAGAAAAGTCCCCAGCAAAATAGGAGACATTCATTTGGTGCAGCAGAACAAACAAAACTTTAGATTCAGACTTCCTATATTTAAATGTTAGCTCACTCACATATTTAAGACTAAACTAATAAGTCCTTCTCTGGAGCCTTTGCTGCTTCTTAAAAAGCAGAGCCAATGATACCTTTGAGTTACATGAGACAATGTAGGGAAATCACTTAGGAGAATGTCTGGCCCTGATAGGAGATCTATAATAGATTATTGCTACTGCCACTGCAATTATTATCACTTACTCTTCCATCTTTTTTTAACTGGAATGGTCGAATCAATGAAAATCTTAAAACCATAACCTATTCTCAATTTGTATGAGAAATCCAGAACAACATTCTCATTCTCTCTCTTTCTCTCTCTCTCTCTCTCTCTCTCTCTCTCTCTCTCTCTCTCTCTCTCTCTCTCTCTCTCTCTCTCTCTTATTATAGAGATACATGGTTATAAAATGTGGCTATAATACATATTCTGAAAACTAAGTGGACTTTGTTTCTCTCACAGAATACATTTAGTGGTTTCTCTGCTTACTGAATCATAATTAAATCAGAAGAAATGAAAATACTGTAGATTCTCTTTTTAAGTTTTATTAGCCTTTTCTTCTCCTATTACACTATTCCCTTCCACTACCCACAACTAGATACAGTTTCAGCCACTTGGCAATACATATACCAAGTATCACAGCACCATAATAACCACAATAATTATTATAGTGAGTGGTAGAAGAACATTGATATTTGCTTTTAGATGTGTTGTTTACCTAGTTTTCTTTCACTTTTCTTTCCTCTTCCTCTTTAGGAGTTTGGGGCATTTAATAAGTTTTAAAAAGTCAAATAAATTATTAAATCCAAGCATTCCCTCAAGTCCCTACTCTAGATATTAAGTTGGACTTTTAAAGTTAGTAAACTTTTCTTTCACTGTGACAACTAGCCAGAACAAGAGAAATTAAAATTGCATAAATATTATTTAGCTTCATGGGGAATTTTGGTGCATATCTTTGGTCAAAAATGTTGGCTAAAATGACATAAAGGAAAAAGATACAATAAAAAATAGTGCGTAACTTCTTCAAAGAGGATAATTTTAGAAACACAAATTCAGATGGGGTAGCTATGGTAAGAATAAAAGAAGATGAGGACACCAAAAAAGGAAAAACAGGATTCTATGACTAAAGGGGGAGATAGAAGCCAGTGTATTTCATTATCTTTGCCACTAGAACAACTACATCTTATTTGATGGGAAGAGTCTTCTGCAACAATAACCATCTTTGTTCAAGATTTTCACTTTTACATACTAACTTAGCAGAATAATCTGTCAATTTTTCTTCTCCTTTAAATACTTTGCCCATGGACATCTAAATGTGCTAAAGTTTTGGTTCAAGATCATGAGGAAATTTGAAGCTGCCTTAGAAATGTGAATAATTGCTTAAACAATATTGACAATTAGCAGAGGTTAATGCTCTTTTTGCTACTCAAAGATTTTCCAAGAATATTTTAATTAGTAACACCCAGTACACTAACTCTAAAGTTGTATCGCAGATATCTGAAGAATCAAGTCTTAGTATCTCAAATAATTCTTAGTAGTTTACAGTATTTTTACCTACTGATTATACTGTGATTTTACAAGTTTAATGAATTTTGGTCATTGGATTAAATTCATTCGTTAAATCCAAATCAAACTAATTCATTGGATGTCATTATGCTACTCAATCTGCTTCTTCATACCCACTGCATAGAAACATCAAATCATTAATTTTCAATGTGGGTGAAGTCATGATGTCCTGCTGTTAACTGCTGATTGACAATGTTGCACAAAGTTGGTTCAAAGAAATCTGACCTGGCAGATCTGGCATAGGAGCCTAGTAAAATGCCATGCAGATTATTGCAAAATATGAATCAAATTTGAATAACAGTAGTCACCTCAGTGGTAGAAGAGTCAGGTTATGTTTACCCTAGTAGAGTGAGGTTACAAAGCCACTACAACATACATCCTAGGCAAGTTCATTAGCTTAGATGTCTTCAATGTCACTTAACAAAGATTGCAAACCATAGGAGAAATCACTTAAACCATAACAAAAGTGTAGTGTGGCCATGTATTATAAACTGCAGAGTCCTCCCATCAGTCTCCTTTTGTGTATAACCACAGAGTCCAAGATTGAATCCTGGCTAGATTAGAAAGAGAAACATTATTAAGGCAATAGATAAAATTAATAAACTTTATGTATGATATTGGTGGATATAGCAAAATGCTAGCAGTTGGGTGTCAGAGTAAGGGGACTATGGGAGTAGTTGTTTTTCTTTCTACTTTTGTGATGTTTAAAATTATTTCAAAAATATTGAAAAATTAAATCCTAAAGAATAAAAAAGAATTATTAAGTAAAATAATGATAAGAATAGTAGCAACATAGTCTAATAATCAAAACTGCATGATTTATGTTCAATCAGATCAATCTTAAAATCAAAGAATAAATAGGAGCATTATGTCCACTTGTTTGGATTTTTCACCAAGTAACTGACAGCGAATGTACTTATTGTATATATAATAATATTAAATGGAAAGATGCAATAGGATATTTTTTTAAACAAGGTCTCAATATAATTTTACTTGAAAAAGAGGAAGCAAGACATAGAGTAGGGGACATGTAAAATCAAGCAGTGCATAACAAAAGTGTATATTTTCAAATTTTAATAACGCTTGTGCATCTGCCAAAAATTGTAGGGGAAATGTACACCAGGTGTTCTCAAAGGTAAATCATTCACTGTATACAATAGAAACAGCCAATGAACCACCATCTTTGATGCTATTTGCAGCTGGATATATATTTCTATCCCAGAGGATGTGAAAATTAGAAGCGTGTGTTTTTGACCAGTCAATGCTGTCTTCTGTAATTACCTTCCACCTTTTCTGAGGCAGAAAAGACTAGCAAAATAGATGTTCAATGGAAAGGAAAGAACAAGAAACAGACATAATCACTGAATTGCAATGGCTATTTATAAGAATTTGGTTAATTTGGTTATATTGCTCCATTTTCACAAACCATATCACTTTCTTTTATCACTAATATTTTCATGAAAATTCATCGCTCACATGTTTATATACTTATTTGTTAAAATGAAGCTCTTTATTTCCACCGTAGTTGAAAAAAAATCTACCTTTTTTTTAGTTGTTTATCTAATCAAGAAAAACAATTAGCTTATCCCACAAATTCATGTTTTCTAGTTTAGGGACACAGATCATTGACAATTTCCATGGAATTCAGCAAAAGAAATTCTTGGTATTGTGAAATCACTTTGCACTCAGATAACAGCCTTCCTCCTCTGCTCAGAAAAAATCATAATTCCTACAAAAATCTTCTTTCTTGAGTCAGGCACAGCAAATGTGCAGAATGTTCTACCTCCAGAGGGTGTCATGAATGCTCCATGAAATTGCAGGCCTTGGCCAAAGGTCACGTATCTGAGTATTCAACAGGTAGCGGAAGCAATGACAGCTCTTTCAGCATCTTCTGAACAGAAGGAGAAATGACTCAAATATCCACATTTTTAATATAAATTTCTTAAAAATAGAAAATACTTGTTACATAATTTTGTTGTCTTTTCATTTGTGAAATGTTTTATTAACCAGCCTATCAATAATGGTCACATATTTTGTTAAATTTAGCCCCAATATCCCTCATTTCCTTTCATCTAGATAACCTCAACACTATCTCAAAATCCAGCTCAAATTCTAATGCCCCCCAAAATTTGCTCTAAAGAAGTGAACATTTTCCTTCTGGCTATATCATGATTTTCAACTTTGTTCTATAGAATATTTGATAATTGATACGATTTTTTTAATTGATGCATCATTGGTCTATAATACTATGTTCCAAAAAATATGTTCACACCCTCCTCAATGTCAATGTGTATTTACACTGTACCCCACTCCAGAGTTTTAGTACTAGTCACCACCACCAATTTGATCCCCTCTACCTCTCTTTCCCTATCTCCCTCTCTGATTACCATAGCTTTGAATTCAAGGGCAAAGAGTATTTTTAATAAATTTGAAAGCTAGTGTATAGCACATGCACTCTTTTAGAGACTGAAAGGTTTGTTTCTTATTAAGAGTGCTGGAATGTCCTGAATAAAAGAAGTTAGCTTGATTTAATCCAGATATTTATAAATGTATTTGATAGTAAAAGCTTCCTTTAAAGCTCTAAGCTTTCTTAACAATGACCTAAATTGTATTTCATATATCTCACTTTTAACAAACACTGTATTATGAAAGTACATAATTTTTGGAAGATTAATTTATATACTACTTCATTACATCATTTATTACATTAAAACTAGCTACGTTTTCTTACCTAACTTTTTACATCTTATGAGTACAGTGCCTGAGTATTGGCAAAGGAAAAATGTAAAAAACATTATGTATGTATGTATAAATATAAAATTGAAGATGTAGTAAAACCACAGATAAGAAATATGATTTTGATTCATTAGTATTTTATGTTATATTTCAAGAAAAAAAGATATGAATGTTATAGGGATAGTCTATATTTTTTTTGCTTTGAAAATACAACTCAGACTAAGATTAAGTCAATTAATGTTATACTTTATATATGTTGTTATGCTACACACATTTTTATTAAATTTCTTATCATTACAGTTTTGATATTTAGCCAGGCCAAAAATATTCTTAAAAATCATGTATATTTAATGCTCAACAGAATTATATAAATGCATTACAATGTATGTATTCAATCTTCAGTTGACGTTTATTTAAGTATTGCAATTTGTGCTTGAAGCAATGCTTCTGTGTTTACTCCTGAACATAGATCCGTTAGCACTATTGAAAGGATTTCATTATACTTGTGGGAGTAGAATTTCTGCATCATAAAGTGTGCTCACATCAGCTTTAGCTGTGTAGCAGTTACTTATTACTGAGTAGCATTCTCCAAAACGCTGAAGCTTAAAGCAACATCTCTTTGTATTCACTCTCAAAGCTGCAGGCTGGCTCAATGACTAGGACAGTGGTGACAATCAAGATGACGCACATTATCTTCTGCCTTGTGGGCTCCTATACTCTTCCAGAGGTCAATAAAATTACACATCACAAACCGCATCTTGCCCTTGGCTTGATTATATATAGTCCATGAACTAAGAATGTTTTTATGTTTTTTCAAGGTTTGTTTAAAAATAAAAAGAAACACAAAACTTCCAAGAACATAGTCCTTATATGATCCTCAAAGTCTAGATTCTTTAGTAGTTGATTTTTTACAGGAAACAAAATAAAACAACAGAGCAAAACAAAACAAAACATAATATCTTTCTGACCCCTGAGAACCATTTAGCTCCAGGCAGCTGTGAATGTCAATCCCAAAGCTTTCACAAATCAGGGAGATACAACAAACTTGTGTCTGTTTTTTGTTGTTGCTTTTTCTGTTGCTTACTGTTTTGTTTTTCTTTAATGTAGAAGCCTCCCAATAATTTTTAACAAAGATGTACAATGTTCTCTATTTGGGTATCATACACTGGTACTATTGAGACTTTATTATTACAAACTTTATCAATTTCAGTAAATAATGCATATATATACACATACATACGAGTATATACACACATATATGCGTATGTGAGTGTGTGTGTATATTTAGAAGGTGCTGAGTTCTGTATACACTTATTTGATCAAATGTAATATTTAATATTTGTGCCACTAAATTTTCATCATTTTTTCTCATTTTCTGTCTACTTGATCTAGGGATGACTTAAAATGGTTCATTAAATTACCAAAATGAAAGGTGATTGTGAATAAATTAATTACTTCGACTTTTACTAGGTACAATTACATTAATGGATAACTATATCTTTTTAATGCCTTGAATTACATATCATTAAGCAGAAAATCTCTTTTTACTTAATGATTTTTTAAATTTAGAGTCTAATTTGTTCTTAACATAATTATTTTAGACTATTTTGGGTCATGTTCATCTGGCAAACTTATTTATATTTGTTAATTCACCTTTAAATTCTAGGAAAAGTTGTATATAGAATGTGATAAATTTAAAAAATACATATTGCAGACTCTGGACTTACAAATATATTTGATAGAGTAATATAGTTGCATTTATTGTGTTTACTGCTGTGTTGATTCTTTTCTACTATATTATATGCTACTTCTTATTTGTTATTTTTTCCCTTTCTTGTATTTGTATTTTTATAATTTATTATAGGGTATAGAGATAAAATTGAAACAACTTGTTTATCCAATATCATATTTCGTTTATGCACCAAGAAAAGTTCTTAAGGTTTTACTTCAAAATAACCATGACTTGTTTTACTATTTTGTTCAATTCATAGTAAAAAGGCAAAGTTAAAATGTCATTTCCTTATCTCAACTTAAGGAAAAAAAATCTAATAAACTAGCCTAAGCTAAGACTAAAACTTAGTTCCTCAGTTCATTTATTTATTTTTCTTGTTTTATGCTGTCAACTTCTGAAATTTCATTGTTTACTACTCCATAACTTGAGAAACATGCCAACATAAATCAATTTCTATCTGATAATGACCATATATTTTTTAATTTTCTATAACGATAATTAATATTTTGTGTTTATAATTACAGGGATGCTAGATTTTGTATTTTTAAGATGTATCCCCTTCCTCTTTGAACAGCTTTAAAGATGCTTCTTTTTTGATGCTCTGATGATATTCTTACTATCATATTCCTAAATGCAAATATTTTCTATGATACTTTTGAGAATTATGATCCTTTATTAATCTGATAACTCATATTAAATCAGTTTGAGAAAATCATCAAACCAATTTTTTTAAATACTTCCTATCACCATGTTTGTTCTATTATTTTCTTCTGGAACACTAATACTATCTCTATTATTTTTTCTAGATATCTAATCGAACAAAGATTTATTCATTTTATCCCCAGTGTCCCTTAGTTTTTTTAAACCACTCTTTGACATCTTTTGTGCTGAATCTCTATGGCATTCTGCAAACTCTTTCATGTATTTTGTTAAGTTCATGAAGGTTATTTGATGGGTAGGAGACTATGTACATCATCTACATTTTTACAAATTAACTATAGTTATTTATCTTTTATGTACATTTAAAATGAATTTCAGTTATATTAATAGTATATTCTAAAAGTTCTATTTTTAAAATGAATATGTATTTATTTTATTTAAATAATAATTTTGTGATTTCGTTTCTTTACAATGTGTCATATAATTTTAGAGTATTGAAATTGCATCTCTGTCTATGAGCATTTCACACCTTACAAGAGTTCTAATGCCTGTTATTCTTTTCTTAGGTGAACTGGGTGTAGTTATGTCTTGATTGGTTTCCTTTTTTGTCATCTTCCTTGCTATTTCCCTGGAGATATATTTTGAAGTTACCCTGAGGTTGGCATTAATATTTTATGCTTATTTCTTAATTTTACTTGAAAGCAGATTAATTTTCCACTCATTCTAACCATCCACATATTTATTCTCCTCTCTTCTTTTCTGTCTTGCTGTTTTTAAGTGGAATTTCTTTACAATTTATAGAGCTCCCTTTGGTATTTTTTGTAGAGCTGGTTTTGTGGTGATGAATTCCTTTAACTTTTGCTTATTTGAAAAACTTTTCATCATTACTTCAGTTCTGAGTGGTAATGTCTCCGGGTATAGTATCCTAGGTTGAAAATGCATTTCTTTCAGCACTATGAATATATCATGCCATTCCTTTTGGCTTCTAGAGTTTCAGTTGGGAAATCATCTGACTCCCATGTTGGGACTCCTTTGTATGTGACTCATTTTTCTATAGCTGCCTTTAAGATTCTTTTTTTTTCTCTTTAATAGTATTTTTGACATTTTGATGACAATGTGTCTAGGTATAGATCTGTCTGGGTTTCTTTTATTAGGAACTCTGAGATCCCTGGATCTGGAAGCTTGCTTCAGTCCTCAGATTAGGAAAGTTCTCAGTTATTATTTCTTTAGATACAGCTTCTGCCCACGTTTTTTCAATCTTCTCCTTCTGGGATCCCTATGCTGAAAATGTTGTTCCTTTTGATGTTACCCCAGAGGTCATGAATGCTTTCTTCATTTCTTTTAATTCTTTTCTCTCTTTACTGGTCTGCCTGAATGCATTCCCCTGCCTTATCCTCTGGTTCACTGATTCAATGGGAGTCTTCATCCGTTCTACTATTGAGTCCCTCTATTTAGTTATTTAATTCAGCTATCATGTTCTTCATTTCTTTGCTATCTTGGCTCATTTCTTCTCTTTCTTTCTTGTTTTCCTTCTCTTCCTCTATTGTTTTCTTGCTTTGCATGAGTATGTTTATCACTGTTGCTCTAAATTCATCCTCAGGTAATTTGCATATGTCTGTTGTATTCAGATTATTCCCTGGGGTTTTAATTGGATCCATTATTTTGCATGTATTTTTCTTTGTTTATGTTCTATTTGGAATTTCTTTTATGTTTCTGTGGGTTAAATTTCCCTGTAGTGAAGGAGTTATGTAGGATATTGAATTGCACCAAGTAAGTTAGGATCTTGATTTGAACACAGAATTTTGGGCTTAGTGGTTGGATTTGTTGACATTCTTAGGTGGATCCTGTGTTGGGACTCAAGAGTTCAGCTTATGGGTTTAAAGTTTGTGTGGGGGATGAAGAATCTTCCCCCAGTGTTACAGCTCTGAATAGTAATGACCACCATGTCTCTGGCCTATAATCAGCAATAAGACTGCAGTTCAGCCTCCATCCACAGGATGATGCTGTAGGTAGCCTTTAAGGTTTCTTCCTTCTGAGATGTTTTTCTTCCTTATAGTCTAGGGGCAGGATTTCTGGTGCCCAGGTCCCATAGCTCTAGAGCAATATGGTGAGAAGGGTGGGGATGGGGGAATTCCCCTCCCTGTTTTAGGATTATGGTGGCACCAATGTGTAATTTTTCTTTGGGGGTGCTCCTGCTCAGACTACTGGGGCACTGGTCCACCCTCTGCCTTACAAAAAAGACCATATCTCCCCACTCCATGTCCCTGTCTTACTGGGTGTGCTACTTACTGACTTCAGAGTAACATCTAAGAGACCTGTTTATTCTCACTGTTCTACTCTCTCTGTCATTCCTCTTGCTCTCTGCCCAAGACTGGGAGTCCCAAATCCATGATGCGGCTCTAAAAAATGTCAACTTCGCCTACCCTTGTGGTAATTGCTGCTGCTATGTCTGTAGCCCCCAGGTCAGCACTTCTATGTTGAATGTGTCTGAAAAATATGTGATTTCTAGTTTTTCTGTGGGAGCAGATATAACAGGTTGACATCTTGACCACTTCTCTATTTTTTTTTGAAAGTATGATTTTCGACAGCATTATACTCCATTCTCAATTTTTTGCTAACCCTTTGCCCTTTTAAACAAATTATTTTATTTATACTAAATTTCAAATACCAAAAGACATTGGACTCTATTTCTGCTATTCATTGTCTCTACTGATGTACACATTTGATTTGTTGTTCCAAGTTTGAAAATTTTGATTCTGTGATAAGGTGGATTGATGTTTATATGTGGAAATTTGATAGGGTTATGTTGAGAGTGTTTCTTCACAGAATTTTTGTTTCTTATATAAATATTAGAACCCAGTCTCAAGAAACATTTATGCAAATTTATTAATATTTGATATGAATTTATTCCAGAAAATGAGTATTCTGAAAAGAATAATTCTTCTGATTATACTTGAATCATTTAATTATTGTTAGAGGGTTTTTTTTCGATAGTTTGTTTTATCTTTTAAAATTAACTTTATTGAAGAAACATTGTATTGTAACATTGCATAGGTTTAAGGTGTATATTTTATAAATCAACATTTGTTTATAATACGTTATGTTCACTACCAGTTCTTTTGTCACAGTATTATTGATCCTCTCTGCCTAGTTTGCTTGATCTCTCCCACTTCTCTTCTTGTAAACACTAATTTGATTTTATGAGATAAACCAGAAAGTTTGTGACATCATATAATAATACTTATCTGTGGTATATAGAGACATTAAGTAAACAAATGTATGAAACCAAACAAAAAAGGTCACTGAGTCAAAAAAAAAATCAAATTAGGAAATATTTAAAATTCAGTCAGTTTCCTGTTTCCTGACAAGCTGGGAGATCAAAACCTAAATACTTGTAAGATCTATAAATTTCAATAGACAGGAGAAATGATTCTCACCCAGAAGCCAGGCAGTCTAGTTTGCTTTCTTTTTATTTCCTTTTTTTCCTTTTATTAATCTTTTCTAGTTCATTATTCCCTGCATGTGGGCCCTCCAAAGTGTGTTATAAATTTATGTATGGACTTCAAATCCACTATTCTACTATATTCTGACTTAAAAAGACATAACCTTTAAAATCAACAGCTTATTTGTAAAAAAAAATGAAAAACACCTCTAAATCAGCTTCTGATTTATCTCTCTACATACCATATGCATATATAGTATATATGAAAACATCAAAAGCTGATTTGGAGGTTTTTTCATAGATACACATGCATGTATATACACATATAACATACTATTGAAATTATGTGTGTATATGCATTTATATATTCTGTATTTCATATAATATGCATTTATATTTCATAATTTCTTGCATGTAATTTCATGTAATATTTGTATAAATAGCTTTTATTTACTATTTAAAGGTATTTTAACTTGCTATATAGAGTGTTACTTCTATAATTCATGACCAACAATGATTTGTAAGGACAGATCAGAATAAATAAATACGTTTATGTGCAGGGCCTTCCCTGTGAACAAAATAAGTTGGGAGCCATTGATAGGGTCAGAGTGTCAGGGAGTCTTCATAGGGCAAAAGGTCTGGCCAGCTTCAGTCTCCACCATCCAGTTAAACCTTCTGCCACCCCAGCAGCAGCAGGAAAAAAAAGCTAAGGCCAGAGAAGCCATGGCGTTCGTTATGGACAACACATTTTGAGCCTGGACTCACCTACCTCAGTCCCGTACAGAAACATAGAATGGATTGTTTATAGATCTAGTGCTACAGAGCAATAGCCCAATATAGAGGCCCAGATCATTTACAATGAAAAATTTAGAGATGTTTATGATTATTTATGGGCTGTTCGGCAATGTAATGAAAGAAGTGAATGAGCTTTTAAACTAACCAGAAATACAATTGAATTAAATGCAAACAATTACACAGGTGGTATTTTCTGAGAGTTCTCTTAAAGTCTCTTCAAAAAGATTTGCATGAGAAAACTGACTATATCACTGCGATAATTGAGGAACAGCTCCCACACCATCAAGTTTGGGATCATAGGTTAATATTAGTGTAATGACTAAAAAGATACATTTCAGGGGTTTGAGTTTGTTGCTGATATTTATAATTAGTGCATAAAGAATTATATTTGACACCATTGACAATGGTTTATTCAGGAATTTAAACTCTGAAATGATGAGTTGCAGTAAGCAGAGCATTTTCTCCAAGAGAACATGAGAAGTAACTGCCTGGAACCAAAGGTAGTTATAATTTTTAACCCCTCTAACTACAATAATAGTACTCTATTGGGGACAGAAATCAAGTACTATGAAAATGATCAAACTAGTGCCACAGAATCAAGGTGCATGGAACTATTTGAAAGGGATTTTTGCAGGAGTGCTCTTTCCAAATATTTCAATATGTTAAGTCAGTTACTTGATATACAACCAAGTTATAGTTCTCCTTATCCAGTTAGCTCTCTAGAGGATATCTATTAAGCTGTGCTAGGAAAACAATGTGACAACATGGAAGACATTTTTAAAAAAGCATTAGGGTCACTTGAAATCCTAACTTAGGTAAAAAGAACACTATGAAAATAACATTGGAGACATATAGGAAGATCACTTCAAAGCAAACACAGCACAGAAAATTACAGACCAAAATATACAGCAATAACAACACGTCAAAGAACTTAATAAAATGTTTTTAGTCTTTAAGAAATTCTAATACAGAAGTTAAAACTAGAGTGATTATTCCCTTTGTGGTGTAAAAAGTACATCAAACACATATTAAGTATAGTTGGTTGTGTGCTGCTGCTATTAAAACTAACACTAAGTAATATTATTCATTTAAAGTAAAAGAATTGAGGGAGGGAGAAGAAACACAAAGTGCCATAAAGGAACTTTTGTGTAGTTTTATTAACATTTACTCTAATCCGTTAACAACACCTTTTCCCTCAACAGTCTATGTGTCAGGACTTAAAGCAATAATAGTTGCAAGTAACTTGTTTGTAATGGATGTGATGTAACACATTTTGATTCAGAGCAGAGAATGCAATAGTTGCATTCATCAGTCAAACCATACTCACAGTATCTTGCTATCACTGGAACCAACTAATGTCATAAGAATGGTTTTATAATATTTCAGATGTATCCTAAAGAAAATAAAATCTCTCATATTTTATCTCCATCAATATAAATAATTTTATTTATGATCTACACTGATTTTTCAGTAAGAAAACATATGTAGTACTAAGTTCAAAATTATCTTAAAATGTACTTTCTTAGAATTAAGGGAAGAAAAATATTAAAACAGATTTTATACCTGCTTTCATATTTTAAGATACACTTTCCTTATTTTTATTAAGCTTACTGCCATGAATAATTGGCTTCCAATAAATACCCAAAGAAATAAAAACTCTGATCAGAAAATTGTGTATATATAATTATTTTATAATAAAATGACTTCATAAATGGCTTTGTAATAAAGAGAAATGCTGAATGGCTTTTTGCATGTCAGTTTTAAATGATAAGCTAAAGCACAGTTTCCAAACCTAATTTTAATAATATATCAAAATATACTAGGTCTGCGTAGTTGTCAAAAGCTGCCTAAGTAAAAATACATTGGAATGCTAATAACAGACATTAATGATTTTCAACACTACGATCATATTCCCTGTATTAAATTTCAAATTTTATCTCCTTAGATAGAATCTCTTATTTACATGGCTAGGTAAAATAATAAATTTAAAGAACAATTGCAAAGTAATGGTAATTGTACAAGTATTAGCATTTCATGACTTTTAAAATCTTTAATAGCATGCCTACTCACATATAAATACATTAAAATATGTGCATCTTAACAGATTTTTAAAGATATTATACTCTAGTGTTATTTCATTATAAACTGACAACCCATGCTACAAACCTGTCCCATAAGGCAAAATACATTTTTAATATTTTTCACTACATATTTTGATTCCTAGGAACTTGATTAGTGATGATTCCAAATCATATCACACAAGTTTCTAAATTCCCTGAGACTCCTTAACCTCTTATCCCCCAACTGATGTGCCACTGGCATATGAACATGGCTCAAGGCAATTTAGATGCAGAGTATGCAATGTAGAGAGTATGGCAATTATCCCAGTTAGTTATCTACATTGATTAAATTCACCTTCAAGTTGCTCTCTTCTCCAAATCACTTGATGAACTGATAGAGGTAAAGAATCCAGTTAAAATTATAATTCTTTTCATTCACCACATAATGCTTTTCTTCCTTCATAGAAAGCTTATAATTGGAAACGAGTAAAAACCTGTCACTCAGGTAGGTTAATGATTCTCAGTTTTAGTGTGCATTAAAATAATCTGTAATGCTTGTTAAAAGAGAAAATCTTAGGCCCCACTCTCAGAATTCATGGGTCCATAGGTCTAGGATAAGGTGTAAGAATTTGTGTTTCTAACAAATTTCCTAGATGATGATAATGATGATTGGTTTTACTTATTTTAATCAATGTTATTGAAGGAATATTGCACTATAACATTAAATGGGTTTAAAATAAACATCACAGTAAATCTACATCAGGATACATATAGTAAGTTCAATATTATTTCACTTTTTTCTTAATTATACATTTAATCCCCTTTACCTCATTTTTCCCTGTCTATTCCTGCATGCTATTCCATTGTGTATATACCCATCATATTTGTCCACTCATCTATTGATAGGCATTTGGGTTGTTTCCAGCTCTCGGTTATTGTAGATAATGTTGTAATAAACATGGGGTTGCATTTATCTCTGTGATTAGGTATTGTTTTATTTTTAGGGTAAATATCCAGGAAAGGAACAACTAGATTATACAGAATTTTCATTCTCAAATTTTTGAAGAATATGCATACTATTTTGCATAATGATTGCATAATTTTATACTCCTACAAACAGTGTTCCCTTTCTTCCATATCTTTTCCAGCACTTGCTGTTTCCAATATTTTGGAGAATAACCATTCTTAGTGATGTAAAATGATCTCATTATTGGTTTGAGATGCATTTCCTTAATGACAAGAAAGGTAGAACATCTTTTCAAGTACCTGTTAGTCATTTATATTTCTTCTTTAGGGAAGTATCTATTAAGATCATCTTCCCGTTTAAACATGGTTATTGGTTTTTCTGCTGAGTTTTATGAGTTTAATATATTTTAGATATTAACCCCTTGTCAGACATATGATTTACAAATATCTTCTCCCATTGAGCAGAATGTCTGTTTCTGTGAGAGTTTCTTTCACTGTACAGAAGCTTTTTAGTTTGATGTAATGCCCTTTATTCTGGATTTTATTTCCCTTGTTATTAGTGTTGACATTACGAAGGCATCTCTTAGGGCTTGTTAAGTTGTGATTTACCTGTGTTTGCTTTGATGTGTTTTATGGCTTCTGGTCTTACATCTAAGTGTTTAACCCACTTTGAGTTCATTTTTGTGCATGGTGTTAGAGAGTGATCTAGTTTGAACCTTTTGCATATGGCTATCCCATTTTCCAAGTATCATTTATTAAAGACCCTGCTTTTCCCCCATTGTAAGTCTTGACTCCTTGGTCTAAGATTGGTTGTCCATACATGTGTGAGCGTGTTTCTGGGCTCTCAGTTCTGTGATATTGATCTGTATGTGTTTGTATTCTAGTACTATAATTATTTGATTATTATTGCTTTGTAGTAAGTTTTGAAGTCAGTGTGACACTGCCATTTTTTTTCTTTTTCCTCAGGATTGTTTTTTGCTATCCTGGGTCTCATATAATTCAAATAAATTTCATGATATTTTTGTTGTTCTTATTTCTGTAAAGAATATCTTGGGGGTTTTGATGAAGATAGCATTAAAATTCTCTATCACTTTAGGTAAATGGACATTTTAATGATGTTAACTATTTCAATATATGAGCATGAAATATATTTCCATTTCTTTGTGTCCTCTATTTATTTTAGCAATGTCTTACAGTTTGCAGAGTATAGAGGATTTTTACTTCTTTGTTTAAGTTTTTCTCAAGGTGTTTGAAGCAACTGAAAATGGTACTATTTTCCTGAGTTCTCTTTCTGCAATTTTGTCACTGGTCTATAGATAGGAAATGTTTTTGAATGTTAATTTTATAGCTTGTGACTTTACTGTAGTTATTATTTTCTCAGTGTTTTACTTGAGTCTTTTTTTTGTATATATTGTCATGTCATGCAAATAGTTATAACTTCACTTTCTCCTTTCCAATTCGAATAACTTTTTTTTTCTTGTCCGATTGCACTGGTCAGAACACCCAACAATATATTAAATAGTAATAGTGAGAATGTACATCCTTGCTTTGTTCTTGAACTGAGAGAAAAACTTCCTGTTTTTTTCCATTGAAAAACTATTGTCTATGATTTGTCATGTATAATTTATTATGTTGAATTACATATCATCTATATCCAGTTTTTGGAGAATTTTTGATATAAAAGGGCGTTGAATCTTATCAACTGATTTTTTTCTGCATCTATTGAGAGATTCATGCTGATTTGTCCTTCTTTTTATTGATTTAATGTATCACATCTATTGACTTGTATATTTTAAATCATCCTTCCTTCCCTGGAATAAGATCCACTTGAACATGGTATGTGATTTGTTTAACGAGTTGCTAAGTTTGCTTTGTAGCATTTTGTCTAAGATTTTAAATAAATATTCATCAGCAATATGGGTCTGTAATTTCCTTTTTTGATGCTGTCTTTATCTAGTTTTGGAATCAGAGCAATGTCATCATAAAAACCAAAAGTTTGCCATCTTTTTCAATTTTTAGCACAGTTCAAGAAGGATTGGTATTTATTCTTCCTTGAATCATTGACTCAAAAAATTCACCAGTGAAATCATCTGGTCAACAACTTTTGTTTTTGGAGACATTTTAAATTATTGTTTCAATTTCCTTGCTTGTAATTGATCTCTTATGATTTCTATTTCTTTCTGATTTAGTTTTTATTGATATGCTCCAATATTTCTGTATGAGTTGCTCATTTCCACTTGTTGGAATAAAACATTTGTTCTAAATTAGCAGTACAGTAATTTTATATCATAATGTCACAGAAATATAAGAAAAACTAACTTAGAAAATATGTTTACTCATTTATTACAATGTTTTTTTAGAGAACTATTGTCTCTGCTTTTGTTTATACAAATAAGTATACCATTAATTAGTGGTACATTTATAAAAGGAACCTTACTTTTTTTTCTATAAAATGTATTAAGCAATTTATCCTACCATAAATTAATGTGAAATTCAAGGAAAAGGATGTAGGACTCTTTCATTGGTCACTACTCCATTGAATATTTCCAATCTACTTCAAAATGAATAATAATGCATCACAGCAGCAGCTATTCATTGAACAAGATACTCCTATCTAAATTATTTTGCCATTGAGTACTAGGAAAATACCAATTTTAATTTTGAAGAGAGAAATGTTTGGTTATTTAGTAAAAAATAAAGGAGTCCATTCAAGGATTTAAGATAATGAGAAGAGATAAATACAAGTATTCATGAATGGGCTTCATAAATTATTTATTTAAACTAAAAACTGCTAATTACAGTGCATTCTACCAACTATCTAAAACTTTTTGGTGGGCTTCATAATCCATCTCCTGTCTTTCCACCATCCTAACTCATGGATCCCCATAAAGCCCAGAAGTTATTCTCCAAGTTGTTTATTGCATGACTACCTGAGGATTTGCCTCTCTATATAGCTAGTTCCTGCACTTTTCTACATTGAAGAAAAGCACCAAATGAAAAATAATTATAAATCATATAATGAGGTCCTTTACTAGTCTCTTCATTTCTGATATCCTAAATTTAGAGGAATATAACTCATTATAGTGATCCCATTATAATATTTAATGAAGAGGACATCTCTGTCCTAGGTAGCATATCTCTGTGGTTTTAACTTTCTCTGTGAAAATTTCTATCTTATAAACCCTAACATTTAAGAAAAGATGAGAGAAAATATCCTTGAAAAGTATATACATTTATCATATTTAGTAACTTTACTTCAGAAGACTGGTATATTAAAAATTTTACGTAAGTGGAATAATTTATCATATAAAATATGTCTAGGAAAAGCTAATGACTTTTGTCACATATTCTTCAATTTAAGACTCAAATAATTTGTAGAAAAAAATAGATACTCTGGAGGGATGATCACATTAGCCGACATTAATTTCCCTGCTTCCTGGTAATCCTTCATTTTTGACATGTTATGAACACAAAAATTAATAAATATGTTTTTCTTCAATATGGATCTCACCAGAGGTTATTTTTAAATCTATTTCAGAAGACAACCAAAATAATGGCACGTTTGGGGGATATTTTGTTTTCTTTTATTTTGCTTTTTATTTTTAAAATAAAACCAATCCTAAGAGGAATGTTTTCATCAAAGTTTATGAATTAACTTTAAGATTATTTCTCCAGAATATTATATAATTAGAGTAATCCAGTCACAAGTGATGACCTCTTATGAAAAAAATTCTTTATCTTTCTCTTCATATGCTTTTTATAAAATATCTCTGTGGTTGGGTTAAAAAACTTAGTTGATTGGTTATTCTGGAAGAAGAAACTGGGTATGGGCTGATGAAGTATTTTTCTCAGGTTTTTAAGACTTTGTTTCTGAGAGGCTGCACTGAGACTTCTTCCTACATGCAAATTTTATAGTCTCTAGTCCTCACACTTTGCCTATGACTGGAGAAAAGTAAACGCAATTTTCACCCACTGTCCTCCTGGTCTAAATTCCATCCTAACATTCAACATTTAGTAGAAATAAGCCTGACAGTTTTCTATCTTCATTTACGTGATTTCTATCCCTATTTTTCAATAGTTTTAGAATTTGGATGGGAAAGGAGTCATTCTTATAACTCATAACTGAATAACTCTCATGACAATGGTAGCTGCATGAAAATATTATCTTCACTCATTTTCAATGTAGAATATTTCTTATGTTTGCTCAGTGGACATTTTCTTGGAGTCTTATTTCAGGTGTTGCTATGCTCCCTTCTATGCTGAACACTCTGTATGAACACTTGGCAAACATTCCTGTTTTAGCACTAACATATTATCGTTCTATCAAGAATTACATTTATTTAATTGAAAATAAATGATTAGATGCAATGGTGCCAAACAAAATTTATTATCAGTGTACAAAAAAAGAATTATGTTTATTTGTCATGGCACATTTTCATGTCTGTCTTTACCTTATGGTTATAGTTATAAACAAAAGCAGGAATTCACTAAATATTATGAAAGAAAGAAATTCCTCAAATTTCAACACTTCTTCATGTAGCTTTAACTTCCACATGTCTTCAGCAGAGCCTATCAACTACTGCCCAAAGGTCAAGTCTGTTTTCTCCCTAAACCCCACTTGCCTGTTTCATTGAGTATTGTTTTACAGAGAAATACTTTTTCTCTTATTCATTTATACACTGTGACTGCTGCAATGGCAAAGTTGGCTAGTCATCATAAAGCTCTCTTGCCAGCAAAACCTAGAATAACTCTATCTGCCCCTTTACACTTTTCAAATAAAAAAAATCCAAATTTTCCTCTACTCTCATAAGTTAAATGACAGGGGAGCTGCATATTAAACTAAGAAAAGTCAAATTATTAGAAGAAAAGGTATATGATTTTTACTAATACTTGCATGCATCAGAGTTCACAGAAAAGAAATGAAACTGAGAAGCAGTTAGATGGGGGCTTAAATAGCCTTTTTTTAAAAGGAAAGAAAGTTTGGGCTTCAAGGAACTATAAATTGTGGAGAAACTGCTAGAAAATCTGTGAGAAAAATAATGAGAGATAAGAGCTATTTTGGGAAGGTTCGTTTATGCAAACTCATCTTGATGACTCTCTGCCTTCAGTGTTAAGAATCATTCTTCTTTCCAGGGTAGGGAGGGGACATACTTCCTCAAAGGGACATTCATGCTCTGCATTTAGACAGATGAGGAAAACAGATAAATCTTTCTGCATCAGTTTAATTTGAATTGCCTTTATCTCACAATTGTCCTTATGTCAAACTGGAATATTCTAGAGTAGCATTTTCTGAACCCTTTTAACAGCTGAGCACTTGAGTTCAAAATTCTCTTCCAAGAATATGTATAATCTACTTAATCTCCAAGTCATCTTTCAGTGGAGACAGGAGGAAGAAAGCTATCTTCTATTAGTCAAAGCATAACCACAGGGCATTAATCCCCATGCTCCACATTTGTACTAACAGGCCTTCATGGTAAAACATGAAAATGGCATCTCACGACAGCTGCACTATCATTCACAGCCCAAGCAATGAGTTGTGCTTTTAAAACAAATGAGGAAGAACAGAAAAATTACTTCATATGTTAATAATAATTTTCTAAATAGGTTAATAAATTAATGTCTCTTACTATTAAAATTATCTCAGAATACAAAATAGTGAGGAGAAACTTCAAAATTGTCTTCTCTCCTTTTCCTTAGAAGGTAATATCACAGTGTCCTGAAGCTGAGAATTGTAAATAGATCTGGAAATGTGTTTCTTGTAAATAATGCAAGTGCAGAAATTCAAATAGAAATCTAATGCAATTGATCTCAACTTCAAATGAGTTTTCAAATACCTGTTTGTGTTAAATTGCATTAGCTATTTCATTTTAGTCATTTCAGAAGACTTATTTTTTAGATTAACGTATTTGTATCTACATTTTAGTTTAGAAATTTTTTAATTTTATGATTAAATATTACAGGGCCCTAATGTATAAATAAGTAAACCAATGTTATATGGAGGATTTTATGTTATTGCAAAGTAACATTTCTCCCGTAAACATTAATTGATATTTATGAAACGCCAAGCCTAAAAATGCTGCTTCAGTTCATCTTATTTGAAAGCTAAAAGTTCATAAAACGCTATCATTACTACATTTTTTTCTGATAACAGGCAAATAAATGAATAACTTCCTATTTAAGCATTAAAATGTGAAGTTATTCACATTGAAACCTGACAATGTATAATTATGAAAAGTAAGTGACTTCAGAAATTGTTGTTGTGATACGCAATTATATTAATTATTTTTGTTTCATGCCTTGCTAACCATTTTAGGGCTAATAAGCATACATCATTAAATTCTTACATATTATTTATGTAAATCAGAATTTTGTTCTTTTTATACCAGTGCTAAATTCTAATATCAGGTTTCTTTTCTTTTTTTTTAAATTTATGGCATAGTAAGAGGTTCTACTCACCTTCATGGAATTAAAAATACATACACTCCTTTATATTTTGGATTAAAACATTGAAAATTTTTAACTGTAAGAATTTATTTTTCCATAAATCAAAGCAGGCTACAATTAGAGGCAGATGAAATATTTGCAGAAAATATTTGAATATGCACACACACTGAATATTTATTCTCGTAAATACTTCATTATAGTCTATAACCCTGCAGAGGCAAATATATTTTGGATAACTTATAGTTTTTAATAATTTATATCCTGAAGACATTAACATCAAATTAAAGTAGCATTCTACTGACTTGATAATTCAGGTAAAAATACCTACATGTCAGAATGAAGACAGACATATGATATCTACTTGAGTAAAATAAAGAAAATCATTACATTTTTCCTTTTATTATGACTCCATGAGAAAACATAGTATATAATACTGTGCTTAAAAAAAAACTTTTTTTTTCACCTCTCTTAACAAAGTTACTCTCATGAAAATACCCTAGCAGATTCATAATTACATTTCTATTTCCCAAATATCTAGATAGAAATGTTCATTTGAAAACCTATTCCAGACTTCTTGGCCTGAATAGAAAAGAAAAGCATTAGCGTTAATATTTCTCAAAATGGATATTTCCTAATATCAATATCACATAGTCAACATTCAGAAATGATTAGTCACTGTGAATATTTTAATTACACATTTTCTTGCCCACCAGATGAAGATAATTTTCATCTTGAATACTAAATAATCACAGCTTTAGAATTTCAGAGCCATCAAGAAAATTGCTTTAGAACTTTCTTAACACTATAAATATTTAAGTATTCAATTTTGGGGGAGATTTCTGCTTCCTAGGAACTGTGCTAAGCACAGTGGATATGATGATGGCAACACTACACATAGTTTAGATTCCTTGGATCATCTGAGACTTCTTATTACCTATGTTATGAAAGACAAAGGAGAAATTGAACTAAAGAATAATGTGGCTATTCTGACTTTAGAGGATGGGAGAAGGCAACTCTCTACTGAGGTATTATCAAATGGAATATTTAAAAATCAGCAAGGGAATAGTCTTAGGAATTATGGAGGGAAGAGGAGTCCAGGAAAATGAAGTATCCCTTAGATGATACTTAACAGAAAATGGAGATAAGATAGCATTAGATGAGGTGGGAGATATCAACATTAGCTTTTGTTTTATTTCAAGTAAAATAAGGAAAGATTGACAGATCTGTAAGGTTGATGGAGAAATAATGAAATATTTATTTTTAAAAACTAATGGATTATTACTATGTTGATACTGGAGGGCTACTAAAGTGGGGGAATACTTTACAGCACATTCAGGTGGGAGAACTGATAGTGGGTTTGACTAGAGCAGTAGAGCAGTTTATGAGAAATATTCAATTGTCAGTGTGATAGTGATAGTAATGGGAAGAGTACATTGTGGTTGAGGATATTAAAACATTACATATGGAATATAAGTTACACAAAAATGGAAGTGATGTGAGAATATCCCTGAATCACCATGAAATGTGAAGATAATGACCTGAAAATCTGAATAAAATTGAATGACTGTGGCAGGATGTTTCTTGAACACGTGAAACAGATATTAGTATGTTGTGTATATAAAAGAAGCCTAAACAAAATTTTACAAATGACTCAAGATCTAGACATGATCAATCTACAGGATGGCCAGGGCAGTAAATAGTTGAGTTAGAGCAAAGGGCAAGAAACTGAAGACAAGATAGATGGAGAGACATGTGCCTGTTGAGCTGGCAGTGATTAATAACAGGTGTTGGAAGAGTGGACACTAAAGTCTTCAGTGAATTAGGTGACATTACCTTGAAGTTAAAAGATTATGACTTTTTAATAGAATCATTTAGTTTTAAAAGAAATCTAGTAATTCAAGATGTAAAAAAAATCTGTAATTACTCAATGAAGAACTGTAAAACATAAAAATCTGAACTTTAATATAGAAATAGTTACTTTTGATATGAAATTTTGTGAATTGAGCATAATTACTTCAAGTTTTGCATAAGCCTCTCTGAAATCCTTAGAAAGAAAATGGTGAAAATATCCAAACTATTACTATTATATAAACAAGCTTGATCCCAAAATCTCTACGTGGAATACATTTTATTCCTTTAGTTTTGTTTCTATGACTGAATGCACCAAACTTCACAATTCCTCTTACACATTCAATATAATTTCAGAATTCTTCACTATTCTTTATCTACATAAAGACAATAATAGTTGTTTTCCTAAGAAAGCAATTGAGTTCTTGTAAAAAGAAAAAAAAAATACTTCAGTTTAGATTTCTTGCCAATTTAAAATTACAACAAATTCCTAAATGTTTTTCATAAAACAAAAATATCTGTATAGAAGGTATGTCTTTTAGACACTGTCATATACATACATACAGATATATAAATATATATCTTGAAATTGAATTGATCACAGAAAAATCCATAAGTACAGAACTTTTAGAGGGTTAAAGTTACCAGTGGTCATAAAAGATTAGTATCACCTATGAATTAGGGATGCTTCTGTTAAGAGCCTCCAGATTCAAAATATTATTTATTTTTTGTACTCTCTTCCTTTTCACAATTTCTTCAATCTAATCCAAACCTCTTCTGACAAAAGCATAAAAAAGAGGAGGAAGAAATCTTAGAGTGTAAAACTCTAAGACAAATGGGAAAGGTTCATTATAAGTCAAAATATTGTTAATTTTCCTTTAGTTCCTTCCGAAATATTCACCAGTGTATGCACCAATGCAAAACAAAACATCTAATTAGATATGTGATTTTAATGCTTTCTAACAGTTCTCAGAATCCTAGGCTAAAATGCCATGGTCATATTTTATATTTGAATAAAGCACTACTAGAAAACACAGAACTGGGAAAGTGAAAATCAGTTTTATTTCCACAGATACATGTGTCTATAGATATGTATACCTACCTGAGATGTTTAGTACTGTCTTGATATGGTTAACTAATTTAGTTTCAATTTATTTTACCCCTTCCATCTGGCAAGAGATTAATTTCAATATAACAAAAAATGATCTCCCCACTCTTTATTCTTTGGATTATAATGATGAAAAAAATCTCAGAAGTTTATCAAATGAAAGTAAATATACTGTAAAAAGTGTGTCATTAAAATTGGAAGACTAACTGGAAAAACTGGAATTTGACTGAAACTTTGGTCAAAATAGCATTGACCACAAGCGTTTAGTGCTATCTGAGAAGCCATTCATCTGAGAACATTTGCTTTAATTCATAATTGTGTCTGGAAAGCTGTCTAATCTATGTGTCAATCTTAATGCTTTATAATTGCTATAAATATATAACTAAGTGAAGAAATGTTAACTTTCTTTTGTGTTTAGTAAATAAATTGCAAAAACAAAATAATATGAAATTTGACAGCATGAATAAAAGAAGAATGCAATAGTTGCTATGAGTTCAAGTTCCATGAGAGTAAAAATAAGTTTTAAATTGTTTTTCCCATTTATAAGTTGTGTGATTTTGAGAAAATGACTTGGTTCTGTTAGGCAACATATTCTTCATTTGTAAAATATTTTCAGACTTATAAAGCCATGAGTTAAATATATCTCATCTATGAAATACTGACTAAATAGCTTTCATTATCAAAATTCAAGAAATTATATTTATAATATATGCATTCATATTAATATTACATGCATATTTGCAAGTGAATTCTTATGACTAGATGGATATTCAAAGTGGGTTTTGTTCAATGATTATACTCTGCTAAGTGATTTTATTCTACTAAATACTTATTCCAATTAAAAGACATGCAAAACTCAAGTTGAGAAAGCTTTCTTAAATAGAATCTGCATAAATAGGAAAATCATCTGTATTAGAGTCTACCTACATTTTTCAGAAAAACAGTTAAAATATAATTGGCAAAAATAAATTTAAGTTTAAAGGTAAATGCATTATAAATCTAATATTTTACCTTTTCTATTTGCTGAATGTTTTTCATAATATATATTCATTTTTTTCTGGGTCACTACAAAATATAGAAATGTGTGCTAAACCACATTAAATTATTCTTTGCATGGTTTTTGAAATATACTGTAAGCAAAATTGCCTTAATCAGATTATTTCGAAAACCATAGCAGCTCACAGTACAGTTGGTAGATAAAAGGAATTTTATTCAATTGCCTCAACGTTTAGTCGATTTAAAAACTGTGCATATCTAGGTCACTGGTAATTTTCTTGAAATCATACCTGAAAATTTTCAAGTTCATAGATTCACCATGCCTGTAAATTACTTACGTCTGTGTTCTTTAAATCTAATTTAAATAAGTAGTTGATTTCTTCAATGAGCAATTTTGTAAGGAAGTTACGATAATATAATGCAGATCTCTGTAAGACTTGATTAATGCCATTATAATGTTTAAAGTTTTTTTCTTAGATTACATGCATCAGATTTAAGCAGAAAACCAAATAAATGAACCCATCCAAGTCCTGCATTTCACATAACAAAAGCTAGATAAACACATAATATTTATTATATGGCAGGTATAAATTATTTTGTAAAATTTTTAGAGTAATTTCTAAGTGACAATTTTTTACACATTTTATATTTTTTTTCTTTGGCCTGAAAGTCGATGGTTTTCAGCTTTGGTGAAGACTTACCCAATTCGATCAATAACCAGCAAAATGAAAATTAAAATAAGGATACTTTACCAAAATTTGAGAACATCAATGTTCTTGAAGTTTTAATTCCAACCCCTTATTATTTTTCTAAGATTTTTTTTCATGGAAAATTTCTTGAGTTACTAAACACTGGAATTCAAACATATAGTACCAGAAACAAATAGCAGGTACAGGAAGTTTAAAATGAATTTGAAAAAGAGAAGTGCATAAAATGTATTTTAACAAATAGAATATGGAGAAAGCAATGCTTTTTATTGTTCCATAAGCAAACGCTCATATATATATATGCGTGTATATTTATATATTATTCATCTCTTGTATTCATATTACATTAATTACTTGATTTGTATCCAGGTAAGAATATTTGTGATGTTACTTTTCCAGGCTATAAATTTTGCAACATTTCTAAGCATTCACTAAACACATATACTACCATTTCTAGTGTCACTTAAGAACCTTATTCATGTTTTTAGACCTCAATTTTCCTAAGGCTCACCAATACATAAGACTATAACCCCATTTCAGTCATGAACATTTGAGACTTCTTTTGGGGGAATTGGACTTGAAAACTATGGATAAGATCCAATTTGTCAAAAATGTATATGATATATTCTTGCTTATAATGTCAAACATATCCCTTTTGCTGATTACAATGAAGTGCATATATGCAATTATGCAAAATGATTGTATTATAGGTCATACCCCAGGGACTTTATTATTAAACTCATCTTACTATTATTGACTTGTCCTAAACACTAACTTGGACCTTGTTCTCAACAACAGAACCCAAAAACCTGTATAGTAGGATCTTTCTAATTCTTCTTGTCTAAGATCTGTGGATCTTTCTCACAAAGAAATCAGGAGAAAATTCATGACATATTATTTTGTTATCCATAATATAAGATTTAGACAAATTGTTTAGAGACTGTGGATAAATTCAGAAAACATACCCATTTTAGATGATCATAATATACATATAATGCAGAATGTAATTATACCCTGAAAAAATTGAATTTTTATTATAATTTAGGTTTAGTTTATACATCTTGTTTTCCAGGAATACAGTAAAATCTTGGTGTAGTAAAATAATCCTGGGACAAAGCTAAATAAAGAGAAGTCACTTTTTAACTGATCAGTGCAAAAAAGAATATCACCATATTTTATAAACAAGAATTAGTAAATACTGAATATTTTTAAAAGGTATTTTCAACTCTATCTCATGTGAAAAATTTAACACAAAATCACAGTGTCAGTGTTTCCCAAACCTTTTCATGTCACTATACAAAGAAAATGAGTGTTTAATGTGGCATGCTGGAGTTATCAGACAATGTTTTTCAGGCCTAAGGTGAGTAATCATGTCTTTTAAAAAGCCTGGGATTCCACCTGGCCTCCTTCAGTGACTCCTTTCCATGTGTCTCATCACAACACATGGGGAAATCTTATCTGAACTACCAAATAAGTGTTCTAATCCATTCATTAACACTTTAGAGGCATTGATGTATTGAAAGCTCTTCTTTTCTGTAGCAGCCATATTTATAAGAGCTAGAAGCAGAATATCTCCACAGTCTAGAACAGTTTCTCCATAGAACTCAAATGTATTGTTTTGGAATTTATAATACAGTATTTCAGATGCTCTAGGCAGTGACAAGTGCTAATAAATCAAAGGGCTATTATTTCCTTTTCTATCATTATATCTGTGAAGTATGCACCCTTATTGTAAGCAATATTAAGAATACACATGAAAATATTTTGGAAGGAAGAAATTTACCAAAAGTTACTTTTTTGCTCTTGGTTATGGTTCTACCTTTTGAATATCATAAACAGCACAAGATTTTCAGGTGAATCAAAAGAGCCTAAATATCTTTACAAGTAGTTTCTATAAGTAAAGGGGAGGGAGATGAGATTTTTTCTTTGTCTTGAGCATCTATCTTCTACCCATACACAATTTGTGTAACAGACTGTTAAACAGATCTCGTATTATTATTGACCTCTGATCAACAAACTTTGGGATTATCAATCATGTTCAACTTTTCCTAGCAACACCTTCTTGCAATGGGGTAATGGTATAAGGTGTGTACTATGGTGATGATGAGTGGATAACTAGGTATTCTGAGCAATGATGGGAGACCCCAAAGACTGTGTTTAAAAAAAGATACTGCCTTCAATGTTTCTTCCTTTCTTTTTCCCATCATTTGATCTTATTTCAAGCAAAGAAGGGCAATATCTAAAAGATTTGCCAAGGGGGACTAATCGGTTGATGAAGTAGAGAGAGGGTATTCTGAGAATGAGGAATGGCCACAGTCTTGGCTGTGTTATTAGGCAAAAAACAATGTAACAGTCTGAGTAGAAAGTAATATAAGTACCATTAACAATTTAGCTTCTCCAGAAATCAAAAACTCTCACTACTTTCGAATTTTTCTCAGCCAAGAAGTACCCAAGGGCATTGTGAAAGGGATGAGAATGGATGTTTGTTAATATGTGATACATTCTGCAGAACAGATGCCAGCTCTGCCACCTGGTCAGAATATAGAGTTCACAAGATATTTCACCACCTCATAGAACATACACAGTAACTAGAAATCAATTTAATTTATTCTTCTACCTACATGCCTTTTGCCTTTATTCTCTGATTTTATACAGATTTTACTAACTTTTAAACACATTGATTTATAGCTATGTATAGTCACATAGAAATATATTTAAATAATTTTTCTATATCTAAACACAATTCATTGAAATAGACATTATTGAAAATTCATAATATGTCCTTGGGGGTTACTCGTTATGGTGCTATGAAAAATTATAAGAAAAATACATACATGGATACATATGTGAGGGGTTCTACTTTTATTTATTTGATTATTTTTGAACTTTTAATTTCCACAAAATGCTTTTGGTACATAACTATTATTAACATTTAATCTAAGGTATTAAATATTGTTCTCTTCAAACTTCAAACACAGTGAAATATTTGAAGAAATAAAAGTATAAAATAATATATATATTTGCACATATATTTAAACATGTACTTAAACCCCTAGTTTATGTTTAATTATTACTTAGTGACAATGTATTGCTATTAATAAAATACTAACTTATTGTTTTATAAAATGTCTAATTTAATGTCAATAATTTATTTCTGAAAACAGACATTCTGCATGAAAATGTAGAGAGGCTATGCCCCATTACCTTAAAAAGAAAATAATTATAATATATAAACATGACAGTCTTCATGAGTTTCTTAAAATTAACTGAAAAAGACACATTTTATAACTCAAAAACTATCATACCAGTGTGTAAAACACTTGAAACATGACTTCTCCATCAAGAAAAATGATCTTAATTGTTAACCACCAGCTGTCATAACCTAACAATATTTGCTCAAAGTCAGTAACACTGGAGATATAAGACCCCAACTTAATTTTAGGAAGCTGCTCCAACCAACCATATTTTTGCATTCCTCCAACTGTATTTGAACTAGAGTTTGCAGTTTTTTTACTGAAGACATTATGTTCAGACAGTAATGTCAAAATTTCCTATATAATCACTAACTGAAACTTACTATTAAGAATTGTGTACATACCATGAAGTTTGTATCTTAAGCAATGAAAGACATTCTCCTTAGTAAGCATTCCTTTATTAAAATACAAGCATTTAAGATCATCTTTTTCATTTATTTGTTGTGTTATAATCACCTTCCTACTTCAAAAGTACACCCTCTTACTCACTTAAAAAAAGGTCAACACATGATTTCTTCTTTTATTTTGTAATTCTGATGACAGCTTTCTATACAAGATGTCAAATGGTCCCTGGCATCTCTACACTTGCACAACCCAAGTCATTCAAAATAGTATAAGAATAAAGTATTTATACTATTCTCGATGACATAAGAATGCTGTATTTTTTTCTCTTCCTGTATGCACATCTAAACCTCAGACTTGGATCTTATTGATCACATTTGTACCATCCATGCATCTCTGGGTGGATTAATATATGGAAGGCAGTCAGGATACTAAAATTGAACAATAGGTATAAGAGAATCAATCTGCAGAAGTGGTATCAAGAAATCACAAAGAACATTTCTAGAAAAAGAAAGATTCCAGATGGACAAGACTGAAAACAACAGATTTTCATTAAACTACATTTAGGATAGTCCATCCACCCTGATTACCCTAAAAAGTTTATTCAGGAGACAGTACTAAATTCTCATCTCTCTGCTTTGTTTCCCAATCCAGTAAAATATAAATTGAAAAATGTAAGTGTATTATTATATGGTTCGTATTGGGGGGACTATTAGAGGTCATGAGAATTTATAGTTCCTGCAATCAAGTAGTTCATTGCATGGTGAAGTTATGCATACTAAATTTTCTAGTCACAGTCATGTAAATTTGAGCTACTTAATTCAGAATGGGTCACAGTATCATATTTATTTCACAGTGAGATTAGTGATACATTTCTTTCCTATTATTTTCGCCACTGTAGACATCAACATCCTCAGGACAGCAGAAAATTTTTAAAAAATGTTTCTCTTTGAAAAGGAATCCCTTATCAGTATATTTTATTTTTATTGTTATATTAAGGGTTTTATAGCAAGCAAAATAATAGTGCAGTGAAAATATTTCTCTTTTTAATTGGCATGTATTTTTCCTTGATAATATCATTTCCATTTCTAAATAGAGTGACATACATAATAAAGTCATATGCATCAATACTAATTACATGTTAAAATATTTTACTGGTTAATGGGAGGCTAAGAAGATGGAGGAATGAAGAAGGAATAAAGGAAAGAGAAAAATAAAACCACAGAACTAAAAACAAGGCAGAAAAACAAATCAGGCCAAAATTTAGATTGCCTGAAAGAAACAAAGAAGAGAGAAAAGAGTAGAGACTTTCTTTAAAAAGTAATGGAAGGTGATATACCCTTATAGGTCAGGCAGTTGGGAGGCTGGTGTGTAGATCACATACAACTTAAAGCCCCAGGGTTTATATTGGGGCGAGAGTGAAAAACCAAAATGAATAGCTAAATAGATTTTATGTTTCATCCTCCTCTCCTTCACTTCCTCTCAAAAAATAATAATAGCAGACAATTTCACATACCTGTCACAAAACTTTAACCATGGAAGTCCAGGAAATTGAAAAAGTATCCATATTATTAAATGCAGAATGACCCAAATAAAGACACTTCATAATAAGACTAGCAAAAGTCTATGATAAAGAAAAAAAACTTTTTTAATTGTTGGCAATTATAATCTCTTTTGTTCATTTTACTATATTCATTTTTGAATACTGACATTGTATATCTATATTCACATCACACCCTACACCAGAATTCAGTGTTTTTTACCACCACCTTTTCCCTTCTAATGGTTGTCAGAGAAAAGAGAAACACAACCTACAAAGGTACACCCGTCAGATGTCATCAAACATCTCAGCAAAAACCTTACAAACTAAAAGAATAGAAAGACGTATCAAAATTACTAAATTACAGTAACTACCATTCAACAATATACTGCAAAATTATAGTTCAAATTTGATGGAGAAATAAAAGATTTCAATAAAATGTGTTAATGAACTTTTCCATATTAAACTCACCTTCCAAGAAATGTTGAAAGGACTTCTACAGTAGGAAAAATGAAAAGAAGATTACCAAATCTCAAGAATGGTGAGAAAGAGTAAAATAAAATCAGAAATAAAACAGATGAATAGTAGAAAGCATAATAATAATAATATAGGGAAAAAGAATAACAAGAATCTGTGTAATATATAATACAACTTTTATGAGTTGTATCAACTCATCTCATAAAAGATTATCATAGTTTGTAAAGTTAGAGAAAATTCACACCATAGCCACAAAACCCAGTCCTAAAAAGTTATTAGCTGAGAAGAATAAGCAGAGTGAATTGACGTTAAAAACCATACGAAGGAAAGAACAAAAAAAAATAAGTAGAAAGAGACAACAAAGGAAACAAAAGCTCAAATGACAGTCACAAAGTCCTACATCCAATGCTTACCAAAATGTGAATTTATTGAACTAACCAATCAAGACACAGTGGCTTGATAAAGTTTTTTTAAAAAAAAGAAAGAAAGAAAACAACAAACAAATACAGGAGGACCCATTGTCTTACTCTTAAAAAAAAACTCACGGCACTGAGTCATGTACTTGTATCTTAGACTAAGACACTGGTCTACAGCCCAAACACCTGGATGAAAAACCAAAATGCAATTAATAAATAAAGATACTTTTTCCTTCTCTCCCTTCCATTATCCTCCCTTCCTTCCTGTCTCTCTTTAAAACAAACAAACAAAAATCCTCACATAAGATCCAAAATCAAATGCAGATTGAAAGCAAGACTATGGAAAAATATATCAAAACAACAGAGGTGAAATAAAATTAAGAACTGCAATACTAATATCAGACAAGATAGACTTCCACTTAGAATTGGTAACATAAGGAAAGGATGGAAAATGTATTATGGTCAAGGGAATAATCCAGCAAGAATAACTAACTGTGACCAATATATATGCATCCAATCACAGGTCATCTAAATATATAAAACAAGTACTGATAGAGTTAAAGGCAGACATTTATAGTGACACAATAATAGAGGCTTTCAATACCCTGCTTACATCAATTGATCAACTAGACAGAAAATCAATAAAGTAGTGAAACCCTAAATGAAGCAATAGATCATAGAGATTTAATAGACATATACAGAAATTCCTATTCCAACTAAAATAAACGTTCCTCACAAGTGCACCTGAACATTATCCACAATAGACCATATCCTGGGATGTAAATCAAATCTCAGTAAATGTCATGATTTATAATTATAAAAAGCATGTTTTAAGATCACCACTGGGGTGAAACTCAATAGAAACTAGGAAAACAAAACTAGAAGAACTATAAAATGTGATAATTAAAAAACACACTTCTGAATAAAACTTGGATCATTGATGAAATCAAGACTTATCTGGAAACAAATGAAAAAGAACAGACTAACTCCCAGAACATGTGAGATGCAGCAAAAACAGTCTAAAAGGAAGGTCTATAGTCATACAAGTGCACATCAAAAATCAAGAGACATATTAAATATCTTTCTACATACTTGAAGGAACTAAATAAAGAATAATCAAAACTACAATCAGAAGAAGGCAGGAAATAATAAAAAATTAGACTAGAAATAAGCAAAATTTAAAAATCACATTAAAAAGATCAATGAACAAGGCACTGTGTTTTAGAAAAACAAATAACCTAGTAATAACAATCAGAAACAGAAGAAAGATTACAACAGACACAGCAAAAATCAAATGATCATACAAAGCTATTATATATATGCTGACAAATTCACAAATCTTGAAGAAACTGATAGATTTCTAGAATCCTATAATTTCTAAACTTGAACAAACCAATAAAAAAATGCAGAAATTGAAGAAATAATCAGAGCATCCCCAAAACAGGAATTAGATGGTTTCACTAGTGACTTCTACCAAACATTCAAAAAGGAACTAATTCCCAATCTCCTTAAACTCACAAAGTTGAAGAGGAGAAAAAACTCCCAAATATGTCACATGAGGCTGATATTACCTTAATTCTAAATGAGATAGACAACACCCTCTCACCCCAAAAAAGTATAGCCTTATATCATGATAATTATAGAAACAAAAATCCTCAGCAAAACTTGGCAAACTGAATTTAGCAACATGTTTGAAAAATTGTGCATCATGACTAAGTGGGTTTTATTCCAAGGATGGAAGGATGGTTTAACTTACAAAAATCAATGTAATACACCACATCAACAAAGAGAAGAGGAAAAATCTTGTGGCCATATCAATAGAGGCAATAAAAGCATTCCAGAAGATTCAATATCCATTCATGGCAAAACAAAACAAAACAAAACAAAATGGCAATATAATACTTATATCACAACAAATAGAAGCCATATATGACAAACTCATAGTTAAATCACACTTAATGACCCAGATTTGAAAGTTATATCCCCAAAACTTGCAAAAAGACTATACTGTTCACTCTCATAACTACTATTTAACATATTTCTGGAAGTCCTGACCAGAGTAATAAGGGAAGAATAAAACATTAAAGAAATCTAAATTGGAAAAAAAAAGATAAAACTCACATAGTTATACACTTAGAAAATCTGGAAGAATCCACCATAGTATTTGTAGGAACCATAACCGGTCAGATATAAAATCAATACACAAAAATCAGTATATTCTTATATGCAAACAATAAAATTGAGAAAATCAAAATTAAAAAATAAATCCCATTCACTATAGAATTAAAAATGATTAAATACCTGCAAATAAACTTAACAAAAGAAGTGAAAGACCCATACATTTAAAACTAAAATACATTAATAAAATATAAAAATACATAAATACATGGGAAGAATTCTTATGGACTAGAATAATTAACATAATTAAGATGACAAAACCACCCAAAGCAGTTCAAATTTAATGCAATTCCAATTAAAATTATAGAATAATTTTTCAAGGAAATTGAACAAACAATGCTGAATTATGTATGAATCCAGAAACTAACACAAATAGCCAAAACTAACAAGAAAAAGGAATAGTAAAAGAATTTCATTTCCTGACTTCAAACTATAATGCAGAGTGATTGACTTAAAAACAGCATGGTATTATAGCAAAAACAGTCACTAAGACCAGTGGAATAAAATTGAGAGCCCAGAGGTAAAATCATAACTATATGGGAAGTTAATTTACAACAAAAGATCTAAGAGCAAACAATGGAGGAAAGACAGTCTACTGAACAAAAGTGAACAGCTACCTACAAAAAAATGAAATTTTTGTGTCATACACCAGAATTTACTGAAAATGGATCAAAGACCTAAACTTGAACGAGAAACCATAAAATACATAGAAGAAAATGTAGAAAAAAATGCTCTATGACATCAACCTTAAGGATGTTTTAACATCCTTAAGTGACACCAATGACAAAAGAAACAAAACTGTTGCATCAAACTAAAATGTTTCCGCAGCAAATAAATCAAATAATCCACTGAATGAGAGAAGATATTTGCATAGCATACATCCAGAAATAACTTAATCTAAAAATATATCAATTGGTTGGCCATACACATCAAACACAAAACAGCAAAGCCACTTGGAAAAAGGGAAGGAAAACTGAATATACAACTATCTGGAGTAGACATACAGATAGACTACAGACATTAATGAAATGTTCTATAAAATTCACCATAAGAGAATTGCAAATAAAAACCAGAATGAAATATTACCCCATACCAGTGAGAATGACCTATATCAAAAAGCAAAGCTCTCTTCACTGTTGTTAGGAGCGTAAATTTCTGCAGCCTCTTTGGGAATGTAAATTATCGTGACCTATTTAGGAAACAGTATGACGAGTCCTCAAAAAAAAAAAAAAAAAAGATAAATCTACCATTTAATCCAGCAATCTGACTTCTAAGCATATACCCAGAGAACACAAGACCACAAATAAGGAAAAATGTATGCATTTCCATGTTCATGATAGCATAATTTGCAATAGCCAAGATATGGAAACAACCTAAAGCCTGACAACAGAGGACTGGATAAACAAACTGTGGCATTTGTACTCAATGTATGAAATTGTTTAAAAAATAAAAGAGATGAGATTGTGCTCTTTGTGACAATATCAATGGAATTAGAGTAAATCATGCTGAGTGAAGTAAGCCAGAAAGAAAAGTACAGGAATTTTTCACTTATATGTAATGTATAAAGAAACAAAACAAATGAACAGACAAATCTTAATAAAATCTGCAGGACACACAACGGCTCCTATGGTGAGGTAGTGTTAGGGAAAGTGGGAACAACGTTGTGGAAGGACCCTAGAACCCAAGTGGTAGGAATGGTGTGAAATACATGACTGGGCTGTGAATTCAATATTCTAAAATGCACATAGTAAAGTAATGAAAAAAAGTATAAAGGAAAAAAATAAATATACATGTATGATCAAAATAATTATATCGATTCTTTCATGATGCTACATTAGTGAATATATTTATTACTGAGTGATTAAAATTTTTGAATTCATGAGAATTTTTAAGTTAGTCATAATTATATAATTAAATCATATTTCATATAGCAAGATTAGATGTGATTCCTGAGCAATTTTTATCAGGTTCCTATTCTGTTTTCCTTGTCTGTTGTTGAAATAAGCAAAAATAATTTGGAACAGTGAAGCATTACTATTCTGACTGACATGTTCCAAAATCTGCTTGAGCAGCAAAGAAGTTGAAAGAAGCTAAATATTCACCAGTCATTTAGAAAAAACAATGAATGTTAGGATAATGGCCATAACTTTATCAAAGATTCAGTCCATCTCCTTCCTCTATCTCTTTATGAAGTTATTACTTTAGAGCAGTTCTATGCTCATGAGGAAATTACAGATTTCTCTTAGTCTCCAGTGTTACCAACAACGTCATGATGTGGCATATGTATGAGTGTGTTTTGTGTTTTTATATAATGTAATGGGATATTACTCATCCCAAAGAAAGGACATTTTACAATTTTCTATAACATGGGTGGAACTTGATACCTACATCAAGTGAAATAAGTCACACAGAGGAAGACAGTTTCAGGATGAGATCACTAAAATAAGGACTCTAAAAAGATCAGACTAATAAAAACACAGTGAATAGCTTCCAGGGTCTGTGGGATGGGGAAATTGGGGAGATGATTTTAAGGTTATAGATCTACAACTAATAGATAAATGTGTCTTTGAGATCTAAAGCATGGCATAGTGGTTTTAGCAAACAACACTGTTTTGTAAATGTCAAAGTTGCTAACTGATTAGAACTTTATTGTTCTCACCACAAAAAAGAAGTGGTAATTATGTGGCATGATAAAGGTGCTAGCTAATGGCATGTGATAATCATGCACCAGTTTATAAATATATCAACTCAACAAACTGTATACTGTACTTTAAACAAATAATGTTGTATGTTGTCAGTTTAAAAAATTATCCACCAGAATGGTGTACTTTTTATCAAGGATGAACCTATATTAATATATCTTAATTACCCATAGTGCATAGTTTACCTTAAGATTAATTCATACTAGTGCATAGTCGATAGGTTTGGACACAGCAAATATAATGGCATATATATTAATGATAACAATATAACAGAGTATTTTTCACCACCCCAAATATATACTGTATGCTCTGCATAGTCATTCCTCTTACCTAATCTCCTCTCCACTCTTGACAACCACTGAACTTTTTATTATGTCCAAAATTTGTTGCTCTTTCCCCAAAATGTCACACAGTTGGAATTCCACATAGTTGGAATCATGCAGCATGCAGCCTTTTCAGACTAGCTTCTTTTACTTGATGCTATGTATTTAAGACGTCTTCATGTCTTTTTGTGGCTCAATAGTTATTTCATTTCAACACTAAGTAATATTCCATTGTGTGTACTTTCACCTACTGAAAGCTATCTTAGTTGCTTCCGAGTTTGGGAGATTAAAAATGAAACTGCTCTATACATTTATGTGCAGATATTTGTGTAGACATAAGTTTTCAGCTTCTTCAGGAAAATTCCTAGGAGCGTGATTCCTGTATTACATTATGAATATATTTAGTTTTGTAAGAAACCACCAAATTGTATTCCAAATTATTTGTGTCACTTTTCATTCCCATGAGCAATTCATGATCTGTTTTTTTTTTTTTAAATTGATCTATAAACTTGTGAGCATTTTATATTATTAATGTTCATGTTTGAGTCATTTTAGCAAGACAAGTAGTTAGTGGTATCTTATTTTGGTTAGCAAAATTTCCCTGAGGACATAGGATGGGGAGAAATTTTTTATATGCTTCTTTGCCATCTATGTATCTTCTTTGAGGATGTGACTGTGATTCAGTTATCGAGTTGCAATGTAATTGCTTAGTTTTAAGAGTGTTTTGGTCTATTTTTAAAAGAGCATTGGAGAAAATAACACATTTCTTGTAAGGAAGGGAGGAAGGATAAGAGGAAGGGAAGAGAGGGAAGCAGGAAAGGAAGAAGGGAAGGGAGAAACAAAGAAAGGAAAGAAGGAAGGAAGGGGGAAAGAAAGGAAGAAAAAGAGAAAGAAAATATAAATAGAATGGGACAATGGGACTACCATCTTTGAACAATCCTAATTATCTCAAATATCCAGTATCAGTTGCTCTGACAATCATTTAATTAGGCACACAGTACTATATATTCATTTCATCATTAAAAATTAATAAGCTGAAATTTTTAAATTCCTTTAGAAAATGATGTATACGTTGATATTTTTCTAGAGTAAGAATTGTTTTTCATATCCCCTATCTTTATCTCATTCTTTGGAAAACCCCATTATTGTTGAAGTGTATTTCTCCTTTTAATAAATTTTGAGAAAGAAATACCAATAAATCTGTCAGTTAATATCAGTATAATTATTTATCAGCATTATATTATAAAAATTTTAGCAGCTTTTCCATGGTATATTTGACACACATTGAACTTCACATATTTAAAATGCACAAGTTGAGAAATTCTGGGATAAGCACATAATTGTAAATATATTACTATAATAAATATTTTGAACATATCAATAATTCCAAAAGTTTCTTTGTGCCCTCTTATAATCATATCTTCCAATGTTTCCTCTCCCTTCCATCTCTAGTCAACCAAGATCTGCTTTCTGCCACTATAAAATTATTTAAACTTCCTGAAATGATGATGATGTATTCTTTAAGTTCCTTAAATTTCTTAAAACGGTTTCTTAAAGTTTATTACATATATGATGAAATCACATTGCATGTATTTTTGTTTCCCTCTCTGGTTTCTTCTCTTAGCATAAGTATATTAATATCCACTTAGATTGCAGTTCATTCATTGAATAGGCGAGCGGTATTCTATTATATAAATATACCACAGCTTCTTCATAAATTAATCTCTTAGCAGACATATAAATTCCTTCCAGATTTTATCTATTACAAATAAAGCTCTTATGTGCATTTGCTTATGTATTTGCATTTTCTTTGTGTGAGTTCCATCTATGGACAGAACGGATTAGTCACACGGTAGATGTACATTGAGCATTGTAAGAAATTTTCAAACTATTTTCCAATGTATTTACAATCATTTTACTTGCCAGAAACAATCCATGAGAGTGCCAGTTCCTGTGTATGATCCATAATATTTGGTATTGTCAGTCATTTTAAAAGTAGTCAGTCTAATTGTAGTAAATTCTTGTAGTTTTTTAAAAGATATTTTATTGTAGTAATTAGTCTATGCATTAAAATAACTTCATATGCATATGTTCCCCATTTCTTAGATATATTTCAACACACCTTACCCTCCATCAAATCACCAAGTGTTCAACACCATTGTTCAGTGGACTCTGCCACCACTTGCTCCTGCCTGCCCCATTCCTTTTTGGTAACCTCAGCTCTGTTGCCGGTGTTCCAGGATTGATTATGTTTCATCTGTTCCTTTGTTTTGTCTATTCACATTCCATCTATGAGTGAGGTCAGCTGCTGTCTATCTTTCTTCCTGTGACTTACTTCACTTAGCATAATCCCCTCTAGTTCCTCCATGTTGATTCCAATGACAGAATTTCATCTCTTCTAAGGTCTGTGTAGTATCCCATTATATGTATGTACCACATCTTCTTTATCCAGTATTTAATGTTAGGCACTTAGATAATTTCCAGTAGTTAGCTATTGTAAATAGGGTTGCAATAAACATGGGGGTGCATACATCTCTGAGGACGGGTGCTTTTGTATCTTTTGAGTAGATTCCTAGAAGTAGAGTGGTGGGATCATATGGGATTTCCATCTATTGTTTTTTGAGGAATCTCCAAACTTTTTTCCATGGATGTTGCACCAATTTGCACTCCAACCAGCAGTGCAAAATTGTTCCCTTTTCTCCACATCCTTGCCAGCATTTGCTGTTTCCAGACTTTTGGATAATAATTAGTCTTTTAGGTATAAGGTGATATATCTCATTGTTGTTTTTAATTTGCATTTCCCTTATAGCCAGCAATTAGGAACATAATATCATGTGCCTATTGGCCATCTGTGTATCCTCTTCAGAAAAGTGTCTCTACAATTCCTCCTCCCATTTTTGGATTGGTGATTGGATTGTCTGTTCTGCTGTTGAATTATATGAATTCTTTGTACATTTTAGATATTGTCTTTGGAAATATTGAACAAAATTATCTTCTAGTTAGTAGGTTTTCTTTTGGTTTTGGTGATGTGTTCTTTTGTTGTGAAGAAGCTCCTTAGTTTGATGTAGTCTCAGTGATTTATTTCTGTTTTAGTTTCCCTTGATCATGGAGTTGAGTCCCCAAAGGTCTCTCTACAAGTGATGTCATGGAAAGTCTTTCCTATGTTGTCTTCTAAGAGCTTTATGGTTTCTGATCTTATGTCCAAGTCTCTAGTCTATTTTGACTTAATTTTTGTAAATGGTGTTAGAGAGTAGTGTAGCTTCATTCTTTTGCATATGACTGTCCAGTTTACTCAACACCTTTTGTTGAAGAGAATTTCCTTTTTCCATCTTATGCTTTTGGCTGCTTTGTCATAGACTGACTGTATATGAGTGGATCAGTTTCTGAGACTTCACTTCTATTCCATTGATGTGCCTCTGTTATTATTTCAGTACCAAACTGTTTTGATGACTATTGCTTTGTAACTTCAAAGTATGGATGTGTAATATTTACATTTTTGTTCTTTTACTTGCTTTGTTAGGTATATGCCCAGTGTTTTAATCTGTTAACTTCTATTTTAAATGGTGTTATTTTCACAATTTCATTTTCTTCTAGTGTGTTGTTTGTGTATAATAATACAATGGAATTTTGTGCATTGATTGTAGACTGTCACTTTATTGTATTCATTGAAAAGTTCTAGAAATTTTTTGATAGAGTTTTTGGGATTTTCAATATATATATATATATATAATCATCTCATCTATGAATAATGTGATTTTTACTTCCCCCTTTCCAACTTGGATATATTTTATTTTACTTTCTTGCACAGTTGCTCTGGCTAAGACCTCCAGTACAGTGTTAAATAGTAGTGATGAGAGGGGAAAACCATGCCTTGTTCCTGACCAAAGAGGAAAAGCTTTCAATTTTTCTCCATTGGCTATAATGTGGGTTGTGGATTTTTCATATATGGCCTTTATTATGTTGAGGTATATACCTTATATTCCCATTTTATGAAGGGTTTTTATCATAAATGGGTGTTGGGTCTTGTCAAAGTCTTTCTCTGCATCTGTTGATATGATCATGTGTTTTTTCTCTTTCTTCTTGTTGATATGGTATATGACATTAATAGATTTATGCATGTCAAACCATCTTTGCATCCCTGGGATGAATTTCACTTGGTCATGATGGATGATCTTTTTGATGCATTATTGGATTCTGTTTGCTAATATTTTGCTGAGAAATTTGCATCTAAGTTCATTAGAGTTAGTGGTCTGTAATTATCATTTTTGGTGACATCTCTGTCAGCTTTTGGTATCAGTGTAATGTTAGACTCATAAAAAGTATTTGGGAGAGTTCCCTATTCTTCAATATTTTGTAAGAGCTTGAGCAGAATAGGTGTCAATTCTTCTCTGAAGGACTGGTAGAACTCATTGGAGAAGGCATCTGATCCTGGGTTTGTTTTTCTTTTTGGTGGGGGAGGCCCTTGATTAATTCTTCAATTTCTTTACTTGTGATTATTCTGTTTGAGTTTTCCAGTTCTTCCAGGCTCAGTCTTGATAGACTATAGTTTTCTGCAAATCTGTCAATGTCCTCAAGTTTGTCCCTTTTGTTTTCATAGAGCTGTTCATAGTGGTCCCTTATGATGTTTTGAATTTCTGTGGTATGTGTTGTAAATTCCCCCCTTTCATTTATGATTCTATTTATGTGAATTTTCTCCCTTTTTTTCTTTGTGAATCCAGCCAATAGTGTGTCAATAGTGTTTATTTTTTCAAAGAACAAACTTGATTTCTTGATCTTCTGGATTGTCTTTTTGTTTTCTATTTCATTTAATTCTGCTCCAACTTTTAGTGTTTCCTTTATTCTGCTGATTTTTGGCTTTCCTTGTTCTTCTTTCTCTAGTTGTTTTAAATGTAGAGTTAAGTTGTTTGACTGATTTTTCCTCTTTCTTGAGATAGGCCTGGATTGTGATTAATTTTCCTGTTACTACTGCTTTTGCTGCATCCCATAGCTTCTGGTAGCTCTTGTCTTCATTATCTTTTGTCTCTACGTATTTTTTAAGTTCCTCTTTGATTTCCACTTTTACTCAAGAGTCATTCAGGAGCATATCATTAAGTTTCCATTTTGTTTGGGGTCTTCCAGCTTTCTTTTTGCGGTTGATTTTCAGTTTTAGGCCATTGTATTCAGAGAAGATGCTTGGTATGATTTCAATATTTGTAAATTTGTTGATAGATGTTTTGTGTCCCAGCATATGATCTATCCTTGACATTGTTCCATGTGTACTAGAGAAGAAAGTGAAATCTGTAGTCATTGGCTGAAGTGCTCAGTTTATGTCTATTAGACCTATCTGTTCCAGATGGTCATTTAGAGTGGTTGTTTCCCTGCTAATTTTCTGCCTTGTTGATCTGTCCATTGTTGTAAATGGGCTGTTGAAGACCCCACTATTATTGCAATGCTGTCACTGTCTCTTTTCAGATCTAATAATACTTGCTTCATATATTTTGATGCTCCTTCTTTTGGTGCATATATGTTAATAAGCATTAAGTCTTCCTTCTGGATTGATCCTTTAATCATTATGTAGTGTCCATCTCTCTCTTTGTTATGCTGTTTAGATGTTTGCCTGTTTTATCCGATATGAGTATAGCTGCTCCTGCCCTTTTGTGGTTGCCATTTAACTGTAGGATTGTCTTCCAGCCACTAACTTTGAACCTTTTTTATCTTCTGGAAGAAGGTGGATTTTCTGAATGCAGCAGAGATTTGGTTTATGCTTTTTAATCCATTTAGTCACTCTGTGTCTTTCAACTGGTGAATTCAATTCATTAATATTTAGGGTGATTATTGATATACAGCTGCTTACTGTCATTTTACAATTTGTCTAATGTATGTTGCTCCAGATGATGACTTTATTCTCTTTCTTTTCTTATGTTGGATGGGTATAGTTAGGTTTTGATTGATGTAACCTTTTGCTTTTTCCCAGGGGATGTATTTTGAGTTTACCCTGAAGTTAGCATTTACATTTCCATGCTTAGTTCCTAATTTTATTTGAAAGCATATTAGTCTTCCACTCATTCTAACTATTCACATTTTTGTTCCCTTTTCTTCCATCTCAATTTCAATATTTGCTGTCTTACTTGCCAGACTCGAATCCTATGAACAGCACTGGAGGAAGGGCCATGAAAGAAACTAAGACAGAGTCAAAGCGAGGTCAGGGGGTGATCAGCTTTCTAAGGACTGTTACCCGGAATATCTGACTTCTTAGGTATTTATTGACATTACACAAAGAAGTTGTTCTTAGAAAAAACACAAGATGCAAATCAACTATTCTTACAACTATTGTTTACATAGCCAAGAGGCCACACCCAAAAAGGTTTTAGCTTAACTGCTTAACTTTTAACTTCTTCCTGAATCTCAGCAGAAAGCAAAAACCCCTCCAGCCAAGATTTTCCTTGCTGTTGGGTACCTGGCATTCCAGGCACCAAGGTTATTGTTTCCTTCACTGAGGCACTGATTATCTAAACTAAGCTTTTCCCTAATTGTGCTCCACACTTACTCTTTTTCTGTGGGGTTTCTTTATGTTTTATAGAGCATCTGTTAAGATTTTTTTGCGAAGATGGTTTTGTGGCAATAAATTCTTTTAACTTTTGCTTGTCAGAAAAGTTTTTTATCATTCATTCAAGTTCTGGATGATAATCTTGCTGGATATAATAGCCTAGGTTGAAAATCCTCTTTTTTCAGCACTTTGAATATATTATGATATTCCCTTCTGGCCTGTAGAGTTTCCGTTGAGAAATTCGCTGATAATCTCATGGAGTCTTCTCTGTATGTGACATGTTTATCTCTGGCTGCTTTTAAGATATTTTCTTTATCTTGTATTTTTGAAATTTGGTGACAATGTGTCTAGGTTAATTTCTGCTTGGGTTTCTTTTGTTAGGAACTCTTTGAATGAAGTGTGCTTCATTCCTCATATTGGGGAAGTTCTCATCTATTATTTCTTCAAATACGGCTTCTGCCCCCTTTACTCTCTCTTCTTCTGGAACCCCTATGATGTGAATGTTGTTCCTTTCGATGTTATCCCAGAGGTCTCAAATGTTACCTTCATTTCTTTGCTTCTTTTTTTGTAAAATCTCTTTGCTGGTTTGTTTGAGTTCCTCTGTCCTATCTTCCACATCACTGATTCTATTGGAAGCTTCATTCATCCCATTATTGAGTCCCTCTAATGAGTTCTTTAATTCAGTCATCATATCTGTTACCTGTTTGATGTCTCATTTCATTTCTTCTCTTTTACTTCCTCTATTGATTTCTGGATTCTCATTAGTATGTTAATCACTGCTACCCTAAATTCATCTTCAGTTATTTGCATATATCTACTGTATTCAGATTTTCACTGGGGGGTTTTGATTGGATCCATCATTTCACATATCTTTCTCTGTGCCTTTCCTCTATTTGGCATTCTGTTTATTTATCTGAGGATTTGGTTTTCCCTGCATTGATGGTGTTGTGTAGCGTGATCACCTTACACTTGCCCAGAACTGACAATCAAGCTGCAGTTTCACCTCTACCCACGGGGTGTTGCAAGCAGGTGGTGTTGATGTTTGGTCTCATATGGTACTAACTTTTCACTGTAATCCTGGGGGATGGGGCATCCAATGAGTGGGAAATGCAGTAGGTGGGATATCCACTTGGTGGACCCTAAGGTTCTGGTGTGAAATGTTTGTGGGAGGGGTTGGGGCTGGGAACTTCTCTGGCTGATTTCCAGTTTTGGCAGTGACCAGTACAATTCCACCATACTCCCAGTGTGCTGGCTCTCCTTTCACTGTGCCAAGTTGATCTTCCCCAGCTGTGTGCTTCTGGGTGTGCTCCTTGCTGCCTTCACAACCAGTCCCTGGATCCCTAGCCTACTCCCCTGGATCCTCCCCACCACACCTCAGTTTAAAAGCTGAGTCTTAGCTGAGCATCACACTGTACACTCTCACCCACCATTAGTAGTCAGCTGTTCCATCTCCAGCTAAAGTGCCAGTTGTTTTTTGGTGTTTGTCTCAAGAAAATGGGTGATTTCTTTTTTCAGTGTCTGTGGGGAGTGACCTGAAACTGCTTCATATTGAGTTGTCAACTGAAACTACTCTGTATGATTTTTTCCTCCTTGTAGTTTTAACTTTATGTCTCTAATACCAAAAAATACTGAGTATCTTTACACATGTTAATTCTATTCAGATATCTTTATAGTGAACTACCTTTTCAAAAGTTTTGCCTATTTTTATTACTAGTTTGTTTTTGCATTATTGAGCAATAACAATTCTTTATACATTCTGAATAAAAGTCTTCTATCAGATTGTATTTCTACCAGTCTGTGACTGATCTTACCATTCTATTAATGAAGTTATTTGAAGACAGAAATTTAAATATCATAATCTCCATTTTTACTGGTTTTTTACTTTTTAATTGATCATTTTATATCCATTTTATCTCAGAAATAGAGCACAAAGTAGAATAAAATTTATTTAGTTTGGTTTTTAGTCTATTTTTTGATACAGGTACTTTAAAATAAAATGGTATTTTTAATTCCAATTTGAATATAATACATAATGCATGAGGCAAAGTTGGATGGATTACAAAACAAAATACAACACTGATGAACACTTTCATTATTTTCATTTTTGTAAGACAAACAACTTAAATCTTTTTTAAAAATTGATTGGTGTTACTTAATTGATGGAGACCCCTAAATAGAGGAAAGTAAAATTATCGTACACTGAGAATATTCTTGTTTTAGAGAGCAGAATACAAACTCATTATCATTAGTTAGAACCACAGGAAATAGCCTTCTAGTCAGACAGATGGTTCAACAAGCTTCCTAATGAAGGTATCATACTATTCTGGAGCCCTTTGTGAGCAGATTCAACATGAAAACAAAACAATTATGGCAGGATACCTGATTCCAAACTCAGAATATAAATTTTTTTATAAGGATGCAAAAACATGAGAAGATACTTCAGAATGTATTTCACTTCATCTCCTACCTCCCCCATTCACTTTATTTTGGGACTTCTCTACTTTTCATATGTAATTCTATAATAGCCTTCTGGATGTTCTCCACAATTCCAATCTTTTACACCTTCAAATTGTTTTTCAAACTGCTGCTAGATTAATTTTCATAGGTTCAACTTTCACACATCAAGTTCATGTGCTCAAGAATCCAAGATGGCTTGATTTAACTCACAGTTAATCAAAATTCAGTGCCCAGTTGCTGTAGATGCTATCCAAATTTGCACATAGGTCCCATCCAAATTGGCTCTTTCCTCTTCAAAATGAATCACCAGGCCAAACTTAATTTAGCAGTTGTATCCATCATCCTGTTAACATATTTGCTCATTTTTTATGACAGCCAAGAATTCTGCTCTTCCGCTGAAATCTGATTTACCTGTCAGGTCTTATATTCAGTAATACTCACCTCACACAAATCAATAAAGCAACTTTTCTGAACCAATGTGCAAATTTTTCTTTTGTTATTTAGTGAATCTACATTGTTCCCTAAAACAAAGGTTCTGATAAAGTAATTTCCATCACACTTCACACTTATTAACGCACACTTCTCCAAAATTCTATCCTCTCATTCTTATTCCATTTTAACAGATAAACTTGCTTTCTACTTTAGGATAAACAGGAACCACCAGAGAAAAGCTCCTTCATTTTCCTATAGCAAATATCCGGAATTTCTGCTATCTTCCTTCCCTCCTATGTAAGAGTTGCTCTTCCCCTTACTTAAAGCTAATCTCTCAACTCCTATCTTCTTGGGTATCATTTGTTCCTTTCCCCTTTTGGTATTTACTTTCTTGAGACTCTCCATTTATAATAAAATTTGTACAACCATGCTATATTTGGGCCACCCACAATCTCCTCTCTACTCCTTCTAAACTACTGAACTTCTAAACCAGAACATCCAATAGTTTCCTCATTACCTTGAGTAACTCTAAGTCAAATCAGGTTCAATATGTTGGAATTAAAATTTATAATTTAATCAACTCAACCCTATTAAAACATAAGAAAACAAAAAATTAACCTATTCCTGATCCTTTTCTGATAGTCACAAAGTTAGTAGTAATGATTCATTCTGAATTTTATTTTCCTTCTATGTAGAGTATGTCACAAACTTTGGTTAGTTTTATATCCTAAATATAAGTGACATCCCCTTGATTCTGTCCATATGCAAATCCACCCTCTCAGAAAAGCTGTCTCCAATCTATATAATCTAATATGGCTTCTGCCCACAGCATTCCACAAAGACTTCAGATGAAGAGAGTTCACTATTATGTTGGTAAACAAATGGATTTTTTATTGTGTATATTTTGCTTATCTCTCAGAAGAATTCAGAAATCTGAAATCTGTATCCTAGAAATACTCTTTTTCTTTATGCCCCATGAAAACTTTTCTCTGGATTTTTATTATGCTCTATCTCTCTCTCATACATGATCCTATCCATGTTGTGGTTTCAGTGACCAATTACATACACTACTCCATCATTCATTAGTGCCTGTTAGTATAAAGAAAAATCTTTAAAAAATTTTCAGATAATGTCAGTTCTTCTATAATATGCACTAATAAAAAACATCATGCAGCTTTATTAATACTATTTACCAGTTTTCATTTTTAATTTTTTCCAGTCTTTTTACTAATAATTTTTCCTATCATTATAGGATATCTCAGATTACTAATAGCTCACATTATCATGTGAGAGGGTTAATTTCATATCTTTAACTTCTATTTTCCTTTTCTTTCTTTTGTATGCTAAAGTTATAGAACTGCACTTTGAATATAACAGATGCTTACTAAACAATTTCCAAATCAATAACTATAAAATCAATGTAGAAATAAGTTCATGATATTGTCATGATATAAGTCCATTGTCAGAGGACTTCTCACTGTTGTAAAGTCTGCAAAATTTAGGCAAATGTATTTGACAATTCCTAATCATGCTCTAACGAAGATGACAGCTTTCATGCAATATATTATAACCTTGCTTATATTGTAAATATATTAAGTTGTGACATGATAACTAAGTCTGTTTCAGATCTAAGGATAGATGCATATTCTCTGACAATTTAATCAATTAGAATGCACATTTAATTTTAAAAGTATGAGAAGTAAATCATCACTTGCATTAAGATGAGAGTATTTCTCCATAAATATTGAACTAGCCTGCTTCTAAATAAGTATATATATATATATATATATATATTTACAATACCTGATTCTTCTTTTTTCTCAGAAAAAAATTGCAATTGTTACCTTCATACCACTTTAAGACAAGTTAGATTCAGTACATTTATTTTCTCTATAACAGAAAACAATATAAATTCATACTTGAAAATTTAAATAGTGCACTAACCTTTTTACTCAATATGGTCTCTTTCTACGTGCATTCTGTATTAGGAAATGTTTTATATTTTATAATAATAAAAAACATAATGTTCCATTGGTTTGCAAAACCCGGTAAGTTTTAGAGGTACAGCTTCACATTTTGATTAATTTATATGCCACAATGTTTTCATTTAAAAATAGCTTCAATCTACAAAGTCATTCTTCCTGTGACTATCTTAATAAAAAAAAACACAACATATTTAGCATTATTTATGTGTACCTATTACACAGAAACAAATGTAAATGTTTATGTGAACGAAAAGATTTGCTTTGAAATAATGCTTTTCTTACAGGACATGTTGGTTATCCTAAACATGGCACTTTAAACATATTAGCAGAATAAGTCATTTTTTTGTCATATAATGCTAGGCTAATTTTTTCTTCTTTTTTATTTATAGACCTTACCATTATCTCTCAGATTAAATGAATAACAAGAGGCAGTTTGGGGCAGAGAACAGCATTCATAAAGTTCCCTATCACCTATTAGCTAAGGTATTTAATTCTCAGAGCTATAGTTTGCCTATATATAAAAAAGGATATTCTCCTACTGAGATTTTGTAAGTGTTAGGGTCAATATACATGAAATATTTGGTATATATTTCCAAGGTTCTTTGTCATGAATGTTCAAGGTTATATTTAATATTATCATTTGCTCATGGGCAGAAAGAATTTCTCTCTTGGGTGAGCTATTTCTTTAGGAAAGTCAAGTTAATAACCAACAAAACACTTATGGGATTGGCAAGGGGTTTTATTACTGTATTTTAACATGGTTTTTATATTAGCTCATTTTCTTAAACTAAATATAACATTTTATATAAAGTGCTAAGATTTTCAAAGAATATTTAGGTCAACTTATTTAAAATAAAATCTATATGTGTAGTATAAATTAACTTTAATTTAGTAAATAATTCCATGAAATTGTAATTATTTTAGCAAATAATCCAGAATTTTAGAGAATAAATGAATATATCACATATGACAAGCATTTCAATGCATTTTTAGCAGCAACTGTATAACATATATAGAAAATGTAAAATATGCCTCACTGTCTAATTTGACCACTAAAGAGGGAATCTAGTGTGACAAATAGCTTTGTGGTTTTCATTATGCTACATTATAGTTTTTCTTCAGGTGAAAATATTTTTTGCTATTGACAAGATCGTATATGATTTTAATATATAGCCAAATTTCAACTTGTGTTTTAAATTAAATGTTACTGCAAATTATAGGATTTGTCTTCTATAAAGTTCTGAAATTAAAGAGATAACAAATATAATTAAAACATTTAAAACATAATTTTTAATCAAATAGAGTATGGCAAGCATATAGGACTTACCTAGATTTGAATTTTTATTCTGTCATTACAATCTGAAATTTTAAACATTTCAATTAGTGAGCTAGTAGAAGTACATTATTTGAATATTGAATAAATAATCTTACAAAATAATTTTTGCAACAAATTTACATTTACATATAACATGAGATGAGAATACAAGAGAATTTGAAAGCAAAATTTAGAAGGGACATATCATAATGCTTTCTTCAGGAAGTATATGTCCTGGATAAACATTCGTATGAAAAGCATAATATTTATTATAACTGTCTGAGAAAGTTTCATGATGGAGTTTGGAGTTATTTGAATGTAAAGAGTGATTAGATTAGGAAAAGCAAAAAAAATATGTAATCAGAAAAACAAACAGAAAAACTACAAGAATGTCAAAAGAAAGAACACATATCATTGAAGATGTGACAGAGTAAAGAATTAGATTCTCTGGCAGGCCATGGTGGAGTGATGATTACATCAAATGCCTTTGAAGGAGCACAGTTCTCATATATCCTAAGTACCCAGGTTCACATTCTTGGGGAGCTGGAGTGAATCAGCAAATGTGAACAACTAAATAAAAATAAAATAAAATGTCTCTTTCTCCTCTTTCTTCCTGTCTGCTTACTTACCTTCATTCTTGCCTTCACCTTTTCTTAAAGAAAAAAAAGAAAGAAAAAAGAAAAGCAAATAGACTATCATGTAAGAGAAAATAGTTTTTCAAATGTAGTGGAAGGTGAAGTGATGAGATATTATTATAATACATGACAAATGTTATGTATATGATTTGAACTTCATATGAAGGACAATGTGAATATGGGTTTTGGAGGAAAGGTTATGTCTATTTCTGCACTAAGTTTGAGTCAAGTGTATAATAGCCATAATTCACTATATGCTTTACGTTGCATACTATGCTGGAGCATTGCTTATTTAGACTAATGGCATAATCATAAGCATAAAGGGAAAGGCAGATGATCTCTGCTTTGCTACTAGATTTCTCTCCACCAATTGACTTCAACTATCTGAAGACAACCGGAAAATATAGTGGTCAGTGAGTCACCTGTACTTCTACTCTACTCAAACAATTATGGAAATTGTCTAAAAGACTTGCTCTATTTCCTAGACACACTTGAATTCATCTGAAATCAATGCATAGCATTTACTTTGTGGGTTTTATTTTAAAGATCTATGGTAACAGATTTTATTATGCAAATTATATATTACCATTTTATTAAAATCTATGGAAATGTGCTGATTAAATTAATTTAGGATCTAAAAGATTAATTTCTCTAATTCAATAATCTCCAATAGTACAGGTATTGATGAATGACTTATAACGCAAGGATATTTGTCTTGTGCTAACACATATTATCATCTCTGAAATTATTACACACTAATTAGAATCCAACCTCCCTTATTATTGTGCTAACTGAAGATCAATTTGAAATCATTGAACAACACAAGAGCATGAAAGGGAGAATACAGATTACCTCTGCCTTCTAATTGTCAAATTTGTTTGGTCTGGGAAACTGTCAGGACTTCTGGATTAGAAATCAAGGTCAATGGAGTAGCCTTCTAAAGGGCAGCAGAAATTCTAAAAGAAGATATAATGAAGAATAATTTGTTACCATAGGCAATGGCGTCTTGAGAAGCAATGTTGAGTTTTCCTTGTCATGAGATTTTCTGTACAGCTGGTGCCAGTACTCACAAACCCCTTTCTGTAAAGTAAAATGAAAAAATATATTTTTTCTATGCAAATTTGAAAGAAAAAAAAGTGATATATTATTTTTACTCTTGAAACTATTTTCTGTTTTCTTGGAAAAATAGAAAGTACAGAATTCCCATAGCATTTCTAAAATGCAGAATTTATAATAAGAAAATGAAAATATCAATAAAGTGTCCATGTGAATGTCACAAAATAACTTTATTTCATTCATGCAAACAAAATCTCAAGTGAGTATATTCATTGATTCTGTTACTATTTAAAACTAAAAGATCAAGGTTTTATCTTAATGAGATATACAACAATAACATTAAATCATTAAGTCAAATTATCAATGTATTTCTAACATACATGAGGAAAAATAAAACAGACTTCCTGTGCATCATCAATATACCCTCTACTGTGAAACACTGAGGCACAGTCTTTTTTCAATGCTTATTGAACAGTAATTAGACGTAATTAAAATTATTTCAAACATAATTCTGACTTGGACCTATGTCTATTAATTACTCTACTCATGAAATGGTCATGACCTTTCAGTGTGCTCTTTACTAAAATTATTTAGGCTTAAGTATTCCAACATCGACATAATTGTATTTCCTGAATGTAGTAAATCAGAAATATTTTTGAGAAATAGTTCATGGCAATAGAGTTACAGAGAAAAAAATTGTGATTTAAATGAATATTTATAAAAACAACATTGTTAAATTACCATTAAGAGTGGTAAGAAATAGTTTTACAGTATTATGACTGCTATAGATGAAGACAGAAAAATTGACTACTTAGTATTTAATTTAGTGCATAAACATTGAACATTAAAATTGGAGACGATTAAAGTATTAGATACCTTTATAGCAGAATTTTTTTCACAATAGGTACATACATCAAACTCTTAAATATACAACTGAATATATTGCAATTTTATTTGTTAATAATGCATCGATAAAGCTAGAAAAATATTGAAATTTAAAGATAAACGTAACAAAAATGAGTGAACACAAGACTTTACTACACCCCCTTTTGTAATGATTTTTAGATTATTACAAAGTGTGTCATTTTTTGATCACATGAGTGAGTGGAACTTGGAAGTGTATTAGATTTATTCAGAGAAAAAAACAATAGGAGAGATAAAGATAGAATGATTTAAAAGAGAGAGAGAGAGAGAGAGAGAGAGAGAGAGAGAGAGAGAGAGAGAGAGAGAGAGCTCTGTTTGAGGTATTGAGTCACACAACTATGGAAGCTGAGTCATCTCAGGATCTGCCACTTGCAAGCTGACGATCTAGTAAAGCCTGTAGCATAGCTCACAAGGATAGATGACAGAGCACTGATGGTATAGATGCCAATCTGGTGTGAAACCCTAACAAGAAGAATGGGTGAGGAAGAAGATCAATATTCCATCTCAATAATCAAGCTGATAGCAAAGTCATCAAGTCATCGGTCCTCTGCCTTTTCACTCTATTCAGCTGCAGTGGATTGGATGATTCCCCCCACATCAAGGACTGCAGTCTAGTTTACTGAGTCTACCTATTTAATTGCTAATCTCTTACAGAAACATCCTCATAGAGCAACACAGAAATAATGTTTAACCAGTTGCCTGGGCATTCCAGGACCTAGTCAAGTTGGCACATTAAACATCACCGTGAAAGACTAGAAAAATAATTATCAGCAGAGGCTTACGTATATTTAGACCTCTCTGGGTCAGTTTGCATGACTTTCTGCATAGATTGCATCATATCTCTTTATGTCACAGTCTCTTACTCTGCTTTTTTTTCTATTAATTCATATTACGAATGTATATCCTTATTCGTGTTTCTTCCTTCCACCTAATATTGTCAGAATGTAAAATTCATAGAAGCAGGAAACTTACTTTGTCCATCACCGTATTTCAAGAGGCACAAATTGTGCATGATACGCAGTAGGATCTCAAAATATTTGCCAGTTGAGTGACACACATTTATTGAACAAATTGATGAATTATTCTAATCTCATATATCATTTCTCCGTTATGAAAATTTAGTTTCCAGATGTTTTGTAGTAAAGGAATAGGTTTATTTTACGTATTCATCCAGTTATGCATTTTTTGTCTACAAATTGAATCGATAAAGAACAAGGAACTAAAGTGATTCAGTACAGTTATTAGTGAGAAGTATAGCAAAACTAAAGTGTACAGCTTTTCTAGGTGTTTGAAAGCCTTCCATTTATATATCAGGTAGAGAGAGTCTAGTTCAGAGTATACTTTACTTGTGGCAGATTAGAGTTGTACTTTATAAAGATATATGCTTTTCTGCCCTTCATTCTGCACTAGGTCTTGTATACAGAAAATGCAGGCGAGGAAAGCATGGAATCCCAAATAAAAGATAGAACAGGAAAATTTCTCTGAATTCCTATCTTCTGGGATGTGCTGGGAAGTCATGATCAGAATGAAGCAGACTGCATACTTTCTTAAATTAGCACTGAATTTTCACAACATGAGTTGAGCAAATAAGGGCCACACAAAATGGAGGAATTGAAAGCCCTGCAGAGGCAAACTAATTTTAGGACACATTTCCTAAGGCAATTAGGTTTGTTTTCCACATATGCTACAGAGCAATGAGGTCTGTAATTGCTATAAGGCTTCTCTATGGGTACAATTTTCCAGCTTGGGGAAAGACAATGGGTTGTGTCTAATAGCTTTACAAACTAGTTGTGAAAGCCATGGTCCTGAGATCACATGAATAGAGTGGGTGGGCAAAGACAACCTTCCTTCAATTAGGAATCTGAAAAGAGTGATTTCCTTCCAAGCATCCTTTGTTTGGAAAGGATTGCATAGCTGTGCTCCTACTTAATTATTGTTTCAGCTTTTGCCTCTGCTTCCAGATTTGGCACAGTCCCTAATGCTTTCCAATGTGCTTCTGCCAAGGCTACTTCCATTCCTTCCATCGTGCATTGGTCTCTGAAAACTCTCCTGGCAATAGCCCAAGTGCATGCGTACTCCCTCCCTGCCACAGTGGTGCCAAGTTCCCTCCTAAATGCCTATCCCTGGTGTCTTTACCTTGTTAAAATGTGTGAATTGAGTTTTAAGGTACAATTTGTTCCTACAAAATCCATTTCCAATCAAAAGGACAAGTTTAGGTAACTGAATGATGAGCATCTTCTTTACTTTTTTGGTTCCAGTAGTTCATAGGAGTTTTATTTCTACTTCTATGTTTTCTCTATATAGATAAACCTCTGGAAGTTGCTAGATAACTGTTCAGATCTTTTATAATGACAGAACACAAAATTAGATGACTTTGAGAAGCAAAATATAATTCTACATAGCATACTTTATGCATGACATCACAAATAGTTTTAACTAATATTTGACTTACAATACCTTGCTTCATGGTAATACTTTTAATCTGATTACAGTTTTTATCAGAATTCTAATATCTGTGATTTCTGAAGAAAAACAAAGGGCTTTCATCTTCACAGTGGATGGATCATTGCCTTCATGTGTGCTCTTTCTTCAAGGCCTTCCTATTTTAAGACTTCTCCAAGTCTTCCTGGTATTTTTTTCCTATCTAAACATGACCTACCAGGATATTGTTTTTAGCTACTATTAATAAATTCCTTGTCTTGACCTGGGTTCTGGGCCTGGGATTGGGGCAGGTAGTGAGTGAGGAAGCAACTAAAATGAACAACAAAATAAATGAAAAAAAGTCTTCTTCCTCTTCTCTCTTCCTTCCTGCCTGCTGCTTTTTTGCCCTCATTCCTGCCTGCCTTCCTTCATCACAAATCAATAAATAATGAGCTCTTTGTTTTTGTAATTGCTGAACTTTCAAACGTGATGTAAAATAGTCTCAAAGTTATGGGTTAGAATTATCTTTTTTCTCACTGAAATTCTCCAGACATTCTAAATTGTGAGAAAAGAGAGTTTAGTTAAAAGTTGGAATGCAAAGAGACAGCATAACTTTCTATTCTCCCCAGCTCTTCATGAGTTCTTTCTGTTGGACCTTCAAAGCAGATTAAAAACTCCCAACGCTTTCAAAATCAATCACGTTTTAACTTGTCATGAATATTTCTTTTCTTTTCTTTCTTTTTTTTTTTTCTTTTTGAACATGGTATAATTTTGACAGCCCAGAAATAAATCCACACTTGAGCGAATCATTAATTTATGACAAAGGTGAAAATAAACTTCAATAGATAATGTTGGAAAATTTGAGCAGCCACATGAATAAATACAAAACTAGATACTAAACACAAAATTAAACTTAATAAATTAATTCAACTTGGAATAAAGACTTGGTTATAAGACTTGAAATCATAATATACATAGAATAAAACATTCATGATAAGCTCTTTGACATCAGACTTAGAGATGCCTTTTAATCTTATACTCCTGTGCCAAGTGAACTAAAAGCAAAACTAAACAAATGGGGTTACATCAAACATAAAAGATTTTACACAGTGAAAGAAACCATCAAAACCAGAAGGAAACCTATTGAATGGGAGAAGATATTCATAACTAACACATCTGACAAGGGTATTAAAAGATTTTACACAGTGAAAGAAACCATCAAAACCAGAAGGAAACCTATTGAATGGGAGAAGATATTCATAACTAACACATCTGACAAGGGTATTAATAGCCAAATATATAAAGAATATATACAAGTCTCTCTCTCTCTCTCTCTCTCTCTCTCTCTCTCTCTCTCTCTCTCTCTCTCTCTCTCACACACACACACACACACACACACACACACACACACCCCAAATAGCCTGATGTAAAACAGGATACAGGAACTGAATAGACATTTCTTAAAAATAATAGATGACAAAAATATGTTTATTAACACTTTTCAAGGAAATTGAAATCTAAAACACAATGAGATATTAACTCATATATGTGACAATTGTTATATCCAAAAGACAAGAAAAAACAACTGTTGGTGAGAATATAGAGAAAAAAGTTTACTTGTACACTGTTGATGGGAATGCAAGCTAGTATACCCATAGTGCAAAAGAACAAAAAAATCATATCACCCATCAATTCTACTCTGAGAACAGGAAAATATTAGAAAATATTAATTTAATGTAAATATATTTAAAATATAAATTTATATCACCTCTATTTCAGTGCAGCATTATTTTCACAAAAGCTAAGTTATGAAACAATGAAAATACCCATGAATAGAACAGATACAAAACGGAATACTACTCACCTATCAAAGATGAAATTTCGCTATTTGCAGTGACATAGATGGGCCTGGAGATTATTTTGCTAAGTGATACAAGTCAGAGAATAAAAGACAAATATTGTAAATTTCACTCATATGTGGAATATGAAGAGAGAAACCAAACAAGCAAAAGAAGAAAGATCAAACTCTTTGATGTTAAGAACAAAATAGTGAATACCAGAGGGGGAAAAAGAAGGGAGATGGTAAATTGGTTAAAGGGTATCAATTTTATGATGGTAGATGGAATTAGACTTTTCATGGTGATCATAATACTGTGTATATAGATGTCTGAAATCTATATTTCAATTGATGCTATATCAATAAAAATTAAATTCATAAACAAATAGAAATTATTTATGTTAAATAAAAAAGAAAGAAAAAGAAGAGAAAGAATACAGTTTCTCTCTGTTAGAGCTTGTCTTCTCCTTCTTGGGAACTTTAGAGCTCTGGTGTGTGGGCTTTCAGATTTAGACCATGACTTATACCATCATACCTCATTCAGTTCTGGGGACTTCAATTTAAGGCTGAGCCTTGCACCATAATACCTTTGTCCTGGATACTTTGGTCTCAAATTGAGACTACAACAATAACTCTTTTGGCTCTTAAGTCCTTGTCTCCCACCATCTCTTCTCTCCCACCATCCGTCTCCCTCTACCCCTCCCTGGGTACGGGGAGGGAGAGAGGGAGGGAAAGATAGTGGAAGAGTTAGTGAGTTCTGTTTCTTTGGAGAACCACCATGTGTAGTACCTGAATGATGAAGGCAGACTGCCATTCGAAAAACCAATATATGGAATTTAGTAGCTAAGTAACAGAAATAACATTTGCATTTAGGACAAACTACTTAGTGTGCATCAATTTAAATTAAAAATGAATAAAATAATTAAATAAACATATAGGCATATTAAATCATATTTTAAATTGTACCCAGGATTTTTATCAGTTAAGTATGCTAAGACACAAAGACATAGAAGTAACTGTCATGAAGGAAGGAGCTTATAGTCACAGATCCCTAGAAGCGGGAAGTATGCAGTCTCATACACAGCCACTGGAGAAAGCATCAGAGTCAGTCGAAGACAAAAGTAACAAGGTAAAGACTGGTAAGAGATTTATTATGGTTCCCAAAGATAGGAAAGGTGTTGTGAGGGAGGGAGGTAACTTAATTAGGCTTAGAGCTGGCTAGTTTGAATAATTTCATTGGGCTTGGGTTCTAGGGGATGACCTGACTTGTATGGTACCAGGACATATGGTAGATTAAGACATGGGAATACTGGCTTGGAACGTAAAGGCCAAATGAGGATTGAGTGGGTGTACTCAGGATTGACTAAATGTCATATGAAAGGCATGAGTTTGTGAATTGCTTCTATCTCTAGGCCATAGCTAACTCTGGGCTGAACAGTCCCCTCAGCAAAGCCAAGGCATCAAATTTTTGTCCAAATATCAAAATACAAAGATATGTTTAATACAAATTAGAAGATTTACAGTCTATTGTTTTTGTTTGTTTAATTTCTTCCTGTTTGGAAATGGGAAGATTCCCCCTGTTCATTTAGGGTGATTCTGGTAAGATTTTTCAACAATCTCTACCATGTCTGTCAGTCACAGTAATACCAAAATAAAGTGATATATCTGTCAAATCACATGCCCAAAGCTAATCACACTTCTCCTCTAGAATTTCTATGGAGCAGGAGAGAAACACAATAGAGAAGTACAATATAAAATGGAGAAAGAGGGAATGTAAGTGAGGAGTACTGATGACCTCATTTGAACTCCTGAATTCAATTTGCTGAGATGTTCCCTTCAGTTGAACTTCTCAGTTAAGGATAAGGAAATAGCTTATGATTTGTTTTGCACAATAAATTTTGAGTTTGGTTTATTAACTTGAAATTAAAATAATCTTAGTACAATATCTTTTATTTTTTGAACTAAAAATCAAAATCCCAAAGAAATACTAACCTCCAGCTCTGATGCCAATTTATGACAAGAGTTCATGATGGCCTCAGTCGAATTTAACAAAGGATACAGACATTTAACCTTTAGCGAATTCCTTAGTAGGTATTCCTATTAAGATACATTAGGTATCAATTATACCTGACAAGATTTAATTTTGTAAGGGGTAATATCATATTAATACTATAAAGTATATAATAACATTGTGTGAATATTAATATATCAATATGAAGTGTAGATAACACCAGTAAAATAAAATGGAACATTTTGAAGTGTAATGTTTTAATTACACATTTAATGCATTCTTATACAAATAGGTTTCTATTCAGGGTTCTAAAAATATTATTCTCACACTCCATTTCAATTTTGCCACATCTGAGAAACTTCTAAATTATTCATATTTTAATTAGAAGACTGTCAGAACACTTTAAAGTTTCTCACCCTTATTTAGGACTACTAAGACTGTAAAGAGTCGTATTTTAGTGACATAGCTTCTTATTAAACTGGTTTCTAATCTCATGATGTGGCAGATGGTGATTGTATCAAAGCAGGAGGTTATGTTTTCACAGTGGTGCTTCTAAATTACTTTCCACTCATGGTAAGCATTCAAAGTCTCTATAAAATAAAATGCAAAAATGACACTACTGAACGCTACTCTGAATGAAAGCATGAGATTATTGAGCCTACTCAGTGCCCCTACTGCTTATCTGTTAGCTGGAAATTTTCTGTTCCTAGGAAATTAGTCTTGCTTTTTTTTTCCAGAGATAATGTTCTGAAAAACTTATTATCAATTGATATCATATTGGAAAACTCCTAGCTTTCATAAATGTTATGACCCATATTAGACAAATAATAGGGATTAAAATAATACGTTTTACACATATGCTCACTTTCAAGTGCAACACGTACAAATTACACAGAGCTCTCAGGGTACTCTCCCTGTTCTAATCCTGCCTTCAAGTAAAATAGATTTCTTAGTTTCTTAACCATTATTTTGATGCAAGAAAACACTTTATTTTAAAGGAAAGATGCAGGCAGGAATGAAAGCAAGTAGAGAAGCAGGAGGAAAGAGAGAGAGGCATTTTATTTAGTTGTTCATTTTCATTGTTACCCCCTGAACCGGGACATAAACCGGGATCCTTGGTATGTATGTGGACTGCTCCATCTGAATGCAGCTAACCAAACCACTATTCTACCAGGGCATGGTGATGCTTGTACACAATTTTACATCTGGCTGTACTCAAGTATATGATGGCATTGTTGGTATGTCTGAAGTTAACATATAATTTTAGTACTAATGCTAATATAAGAATGTTTCCATTGCTGGACATATTTACCAAGGTTTGCTGAATACAATAAAATATTCTATTGTATTTTCCTCATAAATAGTGAAATTGCTTTCAGTTATATTTATTGGCCTTCAGGGTTTTCTCTTTTGAAAATTGTTAATTTATACCTTTGGCTCATGTTTCTATCATGCTGTTTTTCTTTCCTTTACTGCTTAGTAGGAGTCTAAAATATTATGGACATTAATTATAGATGCTTATATTTATTGCCCATATCGCCACCTAAGATATAGCTTTATCTTTTCACTAGCTTTATGGGAAGTTTTTATTAATAGAGTTTTAAAATTTTGATAGTTTAAACATGTACCTTTTGATTTCAACTTTGTAAATTTCAAACAAGAAATACTTTCCTAGTTGAGGTCAAAAAATATATTTCCCTCTGAAAGTTCTCTAAAAGTATTTTAAGGTTTACCATTTATATATAAATGTTTATTCAACTGGGAGTTATTTGTTCATATATGTTCTAGCTTCAGAAGCCATCTATTCCTTAGCAACCACAGCATACTGTTCCACTTGTATTACTCAATAAATTAGTTTCCTCATGGTCTTCTGTCTTTTTTTAATTGATACATCATCAATTTGCAATACTATATAAGTTCCAAGAGAATAAATTCATATACAATTAATGTATACATCACAATGTGCCCATCGCCAGATTTCTAGATCCATTCACCATTATTAATTTGACCCTTATGTTGTAGCTCCCTTCATCTTCCCTTCTAATAATCAGTTTTGATTTCTAAGATTCTGAGGTTTTGTTAATTTGTTCACTTTATTTCCCTATATTCCACATATAAGTGAAACCATGTTGTATTATTATTTTACCTTCTTAATTATTTTGCTTAGTATAATCACCTCAAGTGCAATTAACTTGTGATAAAAGACACGTTTCACCTTTCACATTGCTGAGTAGTATTCCATTTAGTATGCATTCTACGTTTTCTTTATCAAGTCACCTACTGATGAGCATATAGGTTGATATTGTTTTTTCTATTGTGAATTGTGCTTCTATGAACATATGGTGCATACATCTTTTCAAATTAGTGTTTTTATATTTTCAGATTAATGCCTTAAATGGAATTGTTGAGAGTATGCAGTAATTCTATTTTAAATTTTTTGAGAAATCTCCCTAGCCTTTTCCATAAATGTTTCATTCATTTATATTCCCACCAACAATAATCAAGTGTTCCTTTTTGCCATATGCTAGACAACTCTTATTGACGTAGATCATTCTACAGGAGTGAGGTGATAATTTATTATGGTTTTGATTTGCATTTCCCTAATGATAAGTGATGTTTATGTGCCTATTATGTGCTTATTGATGATATGTATGTTTTTTATGGTGTCTATTCAGTTTTTCTGTCCTTTTTTTGTATTGGGTTATTGTTTTGTTATTGATGAGGATGAGGTTTTTTAATATATTTTAGATATTATAATTACTAAAAACAATTGTAGTCAAAGCAGACTAGTATTGAAATAAAAATAGATATTTGACCAACTGAATAAAGATGAGAGTCTGACATTAAACCTACATGTATATAGATTTACGGCAAAGCCGTCAAGAGCATACTGTGGAGTAAGGAAAGTCTTTAACAAATAACATTGGGAAAACTGTCAGTCACATTACAGACAGCAGAATAAAGCTAGCTCACTCTTTAACACCTACATGAAAATTAATTCAAAATGATCTAAAGATTTGACGGAAGGCTTGAAACCATAAAATACCATAGAAAATAACATAGGCTATACACTCAATGACATCATCCTCAGATATGACTTAGAGAACTTGAATCTAATAGCAAGGGAAACAAAAGTGAAAATAAACACATGGGACTGCACCAAACTAGAGAGTGTCTGTACAGAAAAAGAAATTGCCACAAAGCAGAAAAGGAAGCCTACTGACTAAAAGAAAATATTTATATATCTTTTTCCCATTGCTTTCTAATGTTGCCTTTCTCATATATGCAATTATCTCTAGACTCTAATCTATACCTTGGATCTATTTGTCTACCATGGTAGAAAAACCCCTATAACATTTATAATAAATTATAGTATCTATCTAGCCTTGACCTATTTTTACGTATCTACATTGATTTAATTATTCTTGGGCTTCTATAATTCCATATGAATTTTAGAATCAGCTTGCCAAGGACCACACACACACACACACACACACACACACACACACACACACAAATCCTGTAGAAATTATAATTGAGTGATAGTAAAAGTATATATTAATTTGAGGACCATTGACATAATTATATTACCTTTTATAAGTTCATGACTGTGGAATGTTTTTTCCAATAAATATTAAATTTATGCCAGACTACTTTATATTTTTGTTTCTATAATAAAAGTATATTTTCTGTTTAGTATTAGTTTATAGCATTTTTATTGATCTGATATGTAACAGCTTTATGGATTTTCTCACATATTCTGATTGTTCAGTATCTGTTCAGATTTTATATTTAGCTTTATAGTCTGCAAGTAGTGGTATTTTTAAAATCTGTGCATTAGTTTTGCTTTTTAGCAAAGCATCTTAAAACTAAGTGACTTAAAAGAACAACCTTAAGTAGCTCACTATTCTTTAAGTCAGCTATTTGATGCAAATAGATCTTGGAAGTATTCATTCATATAAGCATTAGCTGTCAGGATCTGTTCAGAAAACTGACATTCTGAGGAATCGGCTGTGTAATATGGTCAACTGGAACACACAAGACATCATACAACAGCCCATGGTGACATGATACGGTTCCAAGAGAACAGAATTATGTATAGTCTCAAAGCCTAGAATTAGAAAAAACATTTCTCAGTCACATATTATTGACCAAAGAAGCCAAAAAGCTATCCCAGATTCAAGAGGAGGAAAGTTGACTACATCTCTTCTTGAAAATAGTTGTAAAATCAGCAAAGGAACATGGGCACAGATAAAATGGGAGAGTTGGTTTTATAATCTATTACACATTTTTTTTCTCATGGTATTTCAGTTAACTCTCTGGTTCATTTTACAAAGCTAGATAGCACTCATAACATATTATTCATAGTCAAATGTATTGAGACACTTGTAAAAAATTATTTGTAGTATAGAAGCTGGATTACAAAGCAAGAGATTTGATTCTGGTGTAAATCATCAAATGAACTGTTGTTGGCAAAGAGTATTATGCTATCTATGCCAAAGTCTTTACATTGCTTCTTAAATCTACTTTTATGTGTGTGTTTTAAATCTTCAATGCTCTTCTAAATAATTTTTGATTCTGATATTTTTTCTCCATTTATGTATTAAGTTACATGTGAATGTTTTACTATTTATCAACTTTTTATTGCCTGTTAATTTTTTCTTGGTAGGTATGTTTTCATTCCCTCTCATTTCCCCAATCTTAGTTCTTGATGTCTCCTTGCTAGAAAGAAGGGCATGACGGTTAGCTTTAAGTGTCAACTTGATGGAGTTACAGGTTGTCCGGATATTTGCTTCAGCATTGTTTGTACCTATGCCTGAGAGGGTGTTTCTGTAAGAGATGAGAATTTAAAGTGGTGGACTTATTAAAGCAAATTGTCATTCCCAATGAGAGGGGTGATTATCTTATCCACTGAGGAGCTCAGTAGAACAAAAAAGGTGAAAGAAGGGAAAATTCTTTCTGCCCAATTGCTGAGCTGAAAACACTGGATTAGGATTTATACAAGTTGACATTTTGATGTTTCAGGTCTTTGGACTCAAGACCTTATATCATGAATTCTCTAGATGTTCAGACTTGAACTAAAATATATATAGTTCTTGGGCCTTGAAAAGTGAGTTATAGCACTAACTTTTCTCAATCTTCTGTTTTTAGACAGTAGATTATGAAATTTCTCTCAACTGCAATTTTGAGAGCCAATTCCTTATAGTACATTCTCTTTTAAGAAATAGAAAATAGGCAATCCCTGGTAGACTAGAGAATACGGCCAATGGATGTAGTTCACCTATATGCCAAGGATCCAAGTTTGAGACTTAGGGCTATGGGGAGCAAATAAGATGAACAACTAAATAAAATAAATACTAAATAGATAAAAGTATAATATTTGGTGTGTAGATATTGATTGATTATAATAAAATTGGCTTTAGAGTATACATGCTGTGCACATAAATTCTATTGGTTCTGTTTTCAACTAGCTCCAAAACTTTACTTTTAATTAGCTTGATCAATGTATTCTCATAAATGTCAATAAATCTGTCAATAGTGAATGCATTTTACCTGCTACTGCATGATAGGAACTAAAAATATTGCAGCAAAAAAATGATAATGATCTCTGATCTCATAAAACTTGCATTCCCATAAGTAAGAATTTAATTTCGTTTTTTGACAACCTCTCCTCTTACAGAACTGAAAGTTTCATTGATATTTCAGCGGATAACAGTCTGTGTACCCATGGATACATTGCTATATCATAGCACACTGGTCCCTTGTGTGGTGGTAAATGAACTCAGGTTTTCAAACTTTCTGTTGTTTTTTTTCTCAAACTACTAGAAATTACTGAGTTAAAGAAAAAAGTATTAAAAAAAATAGTCTGGTTTGCCCTGGTGGCTTAAGGGAGTGTAGTGGATAAGGCCACCAGGCATAGTCCACATTACATCCCTAAAATCCAGGTTTGGGACCCATGACTGTGGGCAAACAACTAAGATGAATAGCTAAATAAAATAAATATTTCTTTCTCCTCTCTCTTCCTGCCTGCCTGTTCTTCATTCCTGCCTTTGCCTTTCCTTAAATAAAGTAAAAAAAAAATATGTAGTTTTTACTTTTAGATCAATTTCAACAATTATATTGGGTTCAAATTTACCCACGTCTCTTTCAACTTTGTTTCTCCATGGTGGTAATTTATATAAGTGGGTGCTCAAAACATTTAGAGAGAGAATAATGATGAGGAAGAGTCTGGGTTTGTACAACTCAGTCTGGAGCAACCCCACCCATACTTGGATGACATATTGGTGTATGATTACTCTGACCCTTAGTTGTCTGTGTTCCCATCAAGATTTGATGGTCTGAATCTCATTAGCATGGGATATCCTTGAGGAAGTGCTTGATTCTCTGTCAGCTTAATTGCCCCATCCTAGTGCCATGTCCAGCACTCAGTGAACCTAGTAAAATAATATGACAATGAACTTCTGGCATAATAATATCCACAAAAGAACTAGTTTCTTTTGTCAGTTTGTTTTGACTTGTAGACACTTTGAAAATGTTAATAGCAAGATCTCTAGATATCGTAGTTGCAAAGACACTTAAATCTCTGGCTTATTTCCAAATATACTTTCAGGATAACAGTTTCAAATAAAGAGAGATAAAGCAATGTTTGGTATCATTGCAACCCTTTTAAACCCCTTTAAAGAGGGCAACATTGGGAAAGTATTATGGAAATGCCAATGGACTTCCAACTGAATAAATCAGACATTTGCCGCATGTTACTTATTTTCTCAATGTCTCTGAGCATGTTACACCTTTTTCTCATACATCTTTGATGGTGGGTTTTCTTTGCCCTCCTCAAAATGTACATTGGACAAATAATAAAATTAATGTTTAATCTGCTTATAAGTAAAAACATGTTAAAACATCCTTAAATAATGGTGCATGTAATCACATGGGGTATCACTGTTTAATGACAGGCATGCTGAGTCTTTATTCCTGCAGTAGCTGTCACTGCAGACATCCACATCCAGGGACTAAGTGAAACCTCACTCCACAAAAAAAGAGAAAAGATTTTATGTAACTGAGGGAGAATCTAGAACACCACACTTTCAGTTTTGATATTGTTAGAATGAATTAAATGAGAGCTTATATTAAATAGCTTGATAAGGTGTGAAGTTCCAAGGTCCTGGAATGAATGCTTCTAGTAATTCATTCCTACCTTCTTCAGAGACTGCTGCTATGAAGGAGTTAGTTAGATGTGGTCACACTTCAGCTAGGTGAGGAATTCTCTGTATAGGTGTCAGAATCTACATAACAATTAATCTAGTCTGAATCCTTCTGATGGTCTCACCTTTGACTACGTTTCAACATCAAAGATATTTGATTCGTTGTCGCTTCTTCAGAAATATGCAAATATGTCATTAAATGAAAACTCTTTAATACTAGTGGGTAAGTTGAAGTAGGCCTACTATTCTAATGGACAGTACTATGGCTTCATTTTTTGCTAAAATATCTTCCAAGGGGTGGTATATCCTGTGTCCATCCTAGTAAGAATAAACTTGCTAATATATCAGGTTATTTGCTACATAGCAATGGTCATTTTAAATTGATCTGTTAGTTTATTATGTTTTCTTCTTCAAGATGTCAAATAAATACTATAATCCATATTTTTAAATGTGCCGTATTATTGGAAAAAAGTCAAGCCTAGATCTGATTTAGTAAATAAAAATCTTTTCTTACATTGCAATTCAAAATTTGATGCAAAGCTAAAGCTATTGAACAAATTATAGACCTTTTAACTATTTTCATAACAATCTTTAAAAAAATAATTATATTATTTTATAAAATGCCCCTCTTTTCTGATCTTGAGTTGCTAGAATATGTTTGAGTTACATTATCTCAACATTTATAAATTTTTATTCCTTATCATTTATTGTATTCTTAAATACTGCATGTGTATATATTTATTCATTTTTATTCAATGTATATTAATTAATCCCTATGTGCCAGTATATATAAATTATCTACCATGCTATTCATGTTCAGGATACTAAATAATGAATTATTGTAACTTTCTAAGTGAAACCCTTTCTAAGTGAAACCCTTTCTAAATTAATATTCCAATCCTAGAATTTAATGGTTAGCCACTATGTGTAGGTAATACAAAAGCAATGGATTTAAAGAAACTGAGCCTCTTACACTTCTGATGAAAGGAAATTGGGGAAAAATAAGATCAACTGTAGAAATTTTTGTGAAATATATTCAAACCATATTGTTATATAAAAATAGTAAGGTTTGTTCAAATATATACATTTCTGGTCTTATTTCTCAAATATGTGTTTAGCAGAAATAATTGTTCATTAATAGTTCATTAGTAGTTAGAAATTTGTTCAACATAACCATATATGTTTAAATAGCATTCCTGAAAGTGGAATGGTATACTGTAGAGGTTAGGGTACATGTAACAGAATCTGACAGTCTCTGAAAATCTCAAAAGTTTCCAACATTGTTCTTCTGTACACCTGTTGCCTATGCTGTTTGCCCTTTAATTCTAAAATTTTGGCAACTTTGCATCTTAGAAATTTGAAGTAGAAATCCAGTCCAATAACAAGCTATTAGTAAAAGTTTTTATATTGTAGAGCCAATAAACATATAGTTCTAATACCCTATAACTCACTTCCAATTAATGTTATCTATTTATATAGCTATGTGGAAATATTCTAAACTTCTATACTTTAAAATAATGTCCATTACTTAAGACATAAAAATAGTCAACAGATACATGAAAATATGTTCAACATCAGTTCAGTAGTCATCAGGGAAATGCAAATCAAAACCAAAATTAGATATCACCTCACACCTGTGAGGATGGCTATTATCCCAAAGATAAGAAATAACAAATTTCGTCAAGGATGTGGAGAACAGGAAACACCTGTGCTTTGTTGATGGGACTGCAAATTGGTACAGATTCTATGGAAAACAGTATGGAGATTTCTCAAAAACTTAAAAATGGAACTGCCATGTAATTTAACAATTTAACTTCTGAGAATCAATCCAAAGAAAATATAAATGTTAATTTGTATATACACACCCATGTTCATTGCAGCATTATTTACAATTGCCAAGAAATGAAAACACTCTAAATGTTCATAAATGGAAAAAGGATAATTATAGTTCGTATAGTGAAATATTCAGTTCTTTAAAAAAGTCTGAAATCTTGGCATTTATGATAACATTGATGAACCATGAGGATAATGCCCTAAATGATGCTAAATGATAAGCAAGACAGAGAAAAGACAACTTATATGTTGAATCCACAAAGCAAATAAAAGAATAATACAAGCTGGAAGCTTAGTGATTGCCAGAGTCATAGGAGGGCAGGTGAGTGAGTGATGAAGTGGGAAGTGGATCTATAAGTGAAAAATCATGGAATATAAGCAAAAAATTATGAAACATAATAAAAATACAGGGTGATTATCTCCCTTCCTACTTCCTGAACTTGATGAGTTCTTATATTTCTAAAACAATAGTTCTATTAAAAAATATTTTTACATAAACAAAATTATGTTAAGCAACTTTTAATTTTTTATTTCTTTCATTTATAATAAAGATTTTGAAATTCATCCACACTGTTTATATCAGTTATCTATTTCCTTTGTTATGCTTTTTAGTTGGAAGTTTATTTTATCTGATATAAGATAACTGTTACTATTGCTTTTTGTAGTTGCCATTCAACTGTAGGATTATCTTCCAACCATTAATTTTGAGTCTATCTTTGTCTTTTGAAAAAAGGTGGGTTCCCTGAATATAGCAGAAGGCTGGGTCATGCTTTTTAATCATTCAGTCATTCTATATCGTTTGACTGACAAGTGCAATCCATTGACGTTTAGGGTGATTGTTTATATGAAGCTATTTACTGTTATTTTGTAATTTGTCTTCTGGTGTTGTTCAACACAGTGCCTTTGTTCTTCTCTTTCTCTTCTTAGGTTGGTTGGGTGTAGTTATATTTTGATTGTTTACCCTTTTTGTTTTAGTCTTTCCTTTTTCTCTGGAGTTGTGACTTGAGGGTACCCTGAGAATGGCATTAAAAATTCTGTTTATTTCCTATTTCTATTTGAAAGCAGATTATTCTTCAACTCATTCATCAACCACATTTTTATTCTCTTTTTCTCTTCACTTTTTATATTTGCTGTCTTAGTTTTTAAGTCGGGTTTCTTTGTACTTTACAGAGTTTGTTTTGTGGTGATAGATTCAATTCCTTTAACTTTTGCTTATTGAAAGGTTTTTTTTATTATTCCTTCAGTTTGAATGAACACATTTTAGGGTATAGTATCCTAGGTTGAAAAATCCTTTTCTTTTAGTACTTAGACTATATCATGCCATTCCCTTCTGGCTTGTAGATATTCAGCTGAGAAATCCACTGACAATCTTATTCAGATGCCTTTGTATGTGACTCATTTTTCTCTGGCTGCTTTTAAGATTCCTTTTCCTTCTTTTCTTAACATTTTGATTACAATGTGTCTAGGTGTAGCTTTCTTTGAGTTTCATTTTTTTAGGAACAATTTGAGCTTCCTGGGTCTAGAAGCTTGCTTCATTTTTCCGATTAGGGAAGTTCTCAGCTATTATTTATTCAAATACAATTTCTTCCCTCCTTTCTCTCTCTTCTCCTTCTGAGACTCCTATGATGCCAATATTTTTCCTTTTGATGTTATCCCATAGTTCTCAAATGTCGTCTTCATTTCTTTGCAATCTTTTATCTTTAATCTTTGCAATCTTGTTGGTTTGCCTGAGAGAATTGCTCTGCCCTGTCTTCTAGCTCTCTCATTCTACTAGAGGCTTTATCCATCCTATTCCCGAGTCCCTCTATTGAATTTTTCAGTTCAGCTGTGGTAGTCTTCATTTCTTCGATACCTTGCTTCATATCTTCTTTCTCCTTATTGTGGTTCTCTTTTACTTCATCTATTGTTTTCTTGATTCCCATTAGCATGCTTATCACTGTTACCCTAAAATTCATCCTCAGGTACTTTGCATAAGTCTGCTGTATTCAGATTGTACCCTGGTTTTTGATTGGCTGCATCATTTCAGGTATATTTCTGTATGTCTTTGCTCTGTTTGGCATTCGGTTTATATTTCTGTGTTTGGTTTCACTGCAGTGATGGTGTCTTGTAGAGTGATTATCTTGTTCATCCACAATTGGCAGTAAGGCTGCAGTTCCATCTGTACCCACAAGGTGGCACTAGTGTGCTGCATTGAGAGTCTTCACTTTTGGGAGACTACCTTTTTCCTTTAATCTGGGGGGCAGGATATTCGGTTGACAGGACATTGGGTGGGCAGGATATCTGATGGGTGGATCCTGAGAATCCAGTGCAATGTGGTGGGGAGAGGGCTAGGAATGGGGAGTTCCCCTTACTGCCTTCTGGTTATGGCAGCACCCAGTTTAGTTTCACCACATGGGCTCCACCTGAGACCCTGGGGTGCTGGATCTCCTTCCACTTTGTGTCTCTTTTGCTTCCATGTCCTGGTCTTTCTTGGCGGGCTCTTTGCTGCTTTTGGAGATAGTCTCCAAGAGACCTGTTTCTTTGTGTGTTTCCACCGCCTCCGTTGTGACCTGAATCCCAAGTCCCAAATCTTGGTTTAATGCCCTTTGTGGTTGTTTTATGTTGCTGTGTCTCTATAACCTTTGTGCTTGCTTTTCCTTAGTGTCTGTTTCTGGAGACTAGGTGAATTATTACTTGCTTTGTGGGGAAGATCTGAATCTCACCCTTGTCAGATCACCATCTTCTGACAGTCCTATGCATTCACTTCTTTTTATTTCTGCATAGTAATCCATTGAATGTATAATAAAAAGTATTTAACCATTCATCAATAAAAGGATTTTTAGGATCTTTTCTATTTGACAATTATGAATAAAGCTATTGGAAACATTCATTTGCAAGACTGTTAGTGAATACAGGTTTTAATCTTTCTCAGATAGTATTCAGGAATGGAAATGCTTAGTCATATACTATGCTTAATGTTATAAGAAACTGTTTTCCAGAATGGCTGTAACATATTACCTTTGTAGTTGCTTCCCAGTCATGCACTTAGTCTTCATAAAATATCAACCATTTCAACATGTAGGTAGTACCAATTCATTGTGGTTTGTGTTTGATTTTCCTTAATGACGAATGATATAAAATAATTTAAATTGAGGTAACATTGGTTTGCAAAATAATATAATTTCAGATGCACAGATTCACTCTACATTAACTATATAACCTAACAATCATCACCAAATTTCAAATAGTCCTCCACCACTGTTCATTGGACTATCAATTTCTCCCACTCCCTCCCCGCTACCTCCTTTCCCTTCTGGTAGCCTCATGGTTGCTATCAATGCCTACATATTAGTTTTTGTTTAGTTCTATTCACTTCCATTGTATCTTTATATTCCACATATGAATGAGATCATAAGATATTTTTCTGTCTTCTGACATACTTCAGTTAACATAATCCCCTCTACTCTCATCCATGTTGTCAAAAATGTGAAGATCTCATCTTTTTATGACTGTGTAATATTTCCATTGTGAGTAAATCTATATCTATCATCTATCTCTCTATCATCAATCTATTATCTATCTATACTGCATTTTCTTTATCCATACAATGTTAATGGTAATTTAGGTTGTTTTCATTTTTTTTATTTTATAAATCATATCAATAATTTCTAAAGTGTTTATTTACTAGTCTTTGAATGTTCTTTGGTTTAGTGCTTATTTAAATATTTTCCCCATATAATTATTAATGTTTCTCTACTTTTTAAGTTGTCATGAAATGTATACTTTTGATATAGTCTAATTTATTTTCAGAAAAAAATACTGCTAATATAGTCTCAGTTTCTGACTGTTGTTTTTATTTTTACTAGCTTCACACAGTATTTAAAAGAAAATATTTTAATTTCTGCTGAAATCTAATTTATCATTTTTTTCTATCATTTTCTTTTCTTTTTAGCATTTTTGTCTTATTTAAGAAGGTTTTGCTTAACCAATGTTTACTAAAATTTTCTCTGATTTTTTAAATTTGTATACTTATATCTTATATTTAGGTTGATTTATTAATGTGAGCTTAAGTTTCATAAAGATTTCAAGGTTATACTTGATGTTGAATTTTTTGCAGATAAATATTCAGTTATTCCAGCACTACCTATCAAATAGTTTTCCCTGTATTGAATTACCTTAAAACTGTGTTTAAAAATCAATTGAAGAAATAATTTGAGTCTTTTGTGTATTTTATAAATGTCAATGCATATCTATATGTAATTTGATAAATGCTATTATGTATGTTTGTGTCTATGAAGATGAGGAATGTTTTAGTACTTTTCCTTATTTGCAATGTCTTATAATCAGGGTAATACTGAGCACTGATAGAAAGAATTAGAAAGTATTTTTCCATTTAATTTATCAATGAAATTTATATCTCCCATAATTGTGTGATATGTTCACCACTAACATCATATAAAAGTAAAGTTTTCTTTATGATAAAGTCTTATCAAAATATTCTATATCATTAATATCTATCTCCTCTTTGTGAGTTTTGATAGCCTCTTTTTCAAGTCGTGTTCATTTAAACTGTACAATTGATTGGTGTTGTTATTTCTATAGTAAATACTCATTAGTCTTTTCATATCTTACATCTGTAGTGATGACTCATCCTATTTCTAATATTTGTATTTGTATCTTAGTATTTTCTTATAAATTAAGCTAGAGGCTTAGGATTTATCTTAATATTTTCAAATATTTATATTTGACTTTTGTTGATTTTATGTAATGCTTCCTGCTTTCTGTTTAATTGATTTTTGTGCTTATATAAAACATAATTTTCTTTTATGTTACGTTTGAGTGTATATTCAGTGTATGATTTAAAGTTACACTTGTGGTTAATTTTTTGCTCATTGACATTTTTGGCATCAGCTTTTAAAGAAGTTACCTGTTCCTCTATTAATTTGTAATTTGAGTTTTTTTTCTACTTTTATAGTTGGAGGTTAGAATATTTCTTTGGTAAAACATTATGTATTTTTATTTCATTCAGTTCAAATTCTTAGAATTCCCTTGTAATACTTTCTTTGACTCATCAGTTACCTGAATTATGTTGTCTGATTTCCAAATAGTTTTATGTTATTTATTTTAATTTAATGCTCTTTTGTTTACAGAACACAATTTTCTTGATTTGAATATTCTAGGATTTATTGAACTTGTTTAATGGCACTGCATATGGTTTATCTTGGTAAATTTCTGGGCATACTTGAAAAGTATGTATATTCTATTACTTTTGAGTTGAGTAATCTACTCAAAATTTTGAGTAGACTTTTGATTGAGTGGAATATTGAGTAGAATGCTAATTGCCTGTCATCTCTATGTATTTTTACTTTTTCATTTTACTTCTATCAATTACCTAGAGAGGAGTAATAGATATCTAATTATAATTTTGAATTGGTCTATTTTATGCTTTCATTATTTTGCTTCATATATTTCAAACTATTAATAGGTATGGGTAAAACATTTATGATAATATGTCTTTTCGATGAACTGATTCTTTACCCTTAATATCCCATTTTATCTAAGTTAATAAACCTTGTTCTAAAATTCCCTTGGCTTACACTAAAATAGTCACTAAAGCCTACTTTTAATTGATAAAGTATATGACTTCTGACCTGTCACTTTTTAAACTACTAGATTTGTTTTTCATTCTAAGTTAATTTCTTGAAGGTTTTTTTTGTTGTTGTTCCATTATCCGGTCTGGGATTTGCGCCATTTAGCTCCCATGTCATATTATTTGCATGCAGTTTTCCTATTTTTTTCCTATTCCTTCCATAATTTCTTTATTTCACATCTCTTTTCTGTTCCCCTTTTTCATTAGACTAGGTTTTTTTTATTGTTATATGTCCACTAGGATTAATGGTGCTAAAATTTGAGTCATTTGTCTAGAATTTATGTATATTATATGGCCTTAGCATAATCTATTTTCAAAAAGTACAATGTCATTTTCTGTGTATTCCTATTTACTTGACCTCATTCTGAATTTTCTAATGACCTGTTAATAATTTCCAATGTATTTTTCATTTCATTCCAAATGGAATATTTCTTCTCTAGAAATTTGATTTTGTTCTTTTGCATGTCTGTTTTACTAGAACTATCTACATTTTTATGCCTTCTTGAAAGTATAGATTATACTTATAATCTATACTTTAATGATAACTTTGTAATTCTGAATCTTCTTCCATTGATTTAATTTTCTCCTGATTATTGATAATGCTTTATTGTTTCCTTTCATCTTTGCTAATTTTTATTTGGATGCTAAAAATTATAATTTTATGATTTTGTTGCATAAATGTTTTTGGTAGCCCTTTAAGTATTGTTGAGCTTTGTGCAAAGACACATTTAAGATACTTGCGCTTAATGTGATCCTTCTGAAAGTTTCTTCAAAGATCTGTTAGGATATTGGAGACAAACACATGGTACATTATCATTTTATCCTACTAACTAGTGGACTACTCTTCTAACTTGTGTCAGACTTTACAATTTGGTGGATTCGGACACTAGATCTGTACAGGCTGCAGACACTACTCCGCTTATTACTTTCCAATATGTTGCTCATTAACCTTCTCATGCATGCAAATATATTTACTCAAACAAAAATAAGTTCATCCATTACAAATATCCAGTTCTCACTTTCTATCAACCTATCTACTCTCCAGCATTTTGTGCTGGAATTTTTAGCCACTTGGTCTTCCCAATTCTATCTCTTATCTCCTCCTCTCAGCAGTAATTTAATCACTTTCTGTACTTCCATTTATCTATTGTTCAAAATCGAATACATACTCATTTCATATTTTTTGTATGATTTTCTAATTTTTGAGGTTTAAAATAAATTGGCTTATTTTATGCTATCTTCTCTGCAATAAGAGCTATATTTAAAAAATAAAACATTGAAGTATTCATTTCTCTTACTATATATTTTTTCATGTATATTCATATTGAAAGTTCATATTAAGATGCTAGATTGCCTGGGTTTAAAGTTTTGTTTATTAGGTGATCTTGGACAGGCTTCTTAACATCTTTATGTCTCAGCCAATAGCAGTAGCTTTTCATATAGTAGTTGGAATAATTAAAATTAATTACCATTCATTATGTATTTAAATCTGTATCTATTGCATATTAGCATTTTGTCATTATTACCTCTAATTCTGTTATGTAGTTATTTTCTTAAAAGCAACAAATAATTATTACAATAATTTTTTTATGGAGACATTTTATATCCTTTGTATTTTTAAATCAATTTTAACAAGTTATTTTAGTATTTTAAAATGAAGATGCTCACTAATTTTTACTTATATTTATATAACATTAGTAGATTATGTAATCTATATAACTCCTAACCTGAACAGTTTGTACATAAGAGATCAATGACTCTCTGACAATAAATATGAAATAAATGCTATGAATAACTATAAAAATACAAAATTATAAATATAATTCGGTTTAGAGAAGATAATATTCTCAAAGTCTTACAGTTGTTTTATAAACAGTTGGATAGAAACCTAGTACTATTATTCTTGAAGTTAATCTATCAGTCATGATAGATTATACTGTCTTTGTCAAATATATCTGAGGAAACTTAAGTCCAATTTTGCTTTGCATACCTGTTATCATAGTTTAATTTTTAACAGTACTAAGTTCATTTTTTTAAAAATCTGTTTATATAATTAATTGAATATTCACATGTTCACTCCATAGCAGGGATTTTACTGAATGGCATGATTTATAATGATCATGGAAAATCTAGGAGGTGTTCTAGAATGTCATTTACTGATGCTTCACTGAATTTTTTTATCATTTTGACATTTAGAGAGAAATGACAAAGTAATGACACTTTAGAAAGTTGTTGGAATTTACTGATTAGTTTTTAATGATTATAGTCTGCTGTTAGGTACCAAATAAGATAGATATGAAGGACAAAGTTTTCGTGATCAATGCCCCTTCCTGTCTCCTCAGCTTTATCTGAAATAGAAATAGAATAATTTTAATTTTAGTAAAAATCCATGATTGAGTGACTCTTTAGAATGGAAAAGTGGGACAAAGGAGAAGACAAGACAAAAAAAAGAATAGAACTAAGATAAAGTGGATTAGCCAACAAGAGTTTTTAATCATGTGAAAACTATATTTGTAAAAAGAAATCTTTAGAAATGTAAATAATCCATTTAATAAGTCCCGTCATTCTGAACAGATACAATGAAATATTTAGTATTATCCTAAGCAAATGTAAAACATGGTAAACCCAAAGAAGAAAATATTCCTGGAATATTAGCCATCACATTATTGAAAGTTACTTACATTATTTAATTTGTGAAGAAAAGAAAGATACTGGGAACTTTCAAATAATGGAAGTACTGAATAATAGCTAACAATTGCTAACTAGTTCAGGGAGTGTCATAATGCAAATGGAATATATTTGCTTACTTTGTGGCCTCAGCCCTGCTGTTTCTTTTGATAAGAAATATTTCCCAAATATGATGTTTTCCTTTATCTTGGTCACTTAATGTCACTTTCCCAATGATGAGGACTTCCATAGTCACTCTAAATGTATTTAATTAAACTCTTGCATGTACACACACACACACACACACACACAAACACACACGTACGCGCACGCGCGTTTCTTAGTTAATTCTGCTTTTATTTCCCTGCTTGGCATTTATTTAGACCTGATATAAATATTTTTCTTATGTATTATCTCAGACCTACAAAAATGTGAGGCCCCTGTAAACAGGGATTCGTATTTATTTTACTCACTGTTGATCACCAACACATAGATATATATCTCGTAGTTATCAATAAATGCTTGCTATATGAATGAAGAATGAATCAAAATTTGTTCTACTACTATCCGAAGTGTTGAAAAAAAACATGGGGAATAAATTTGATGATAGAAAATAAAATGTTTATAGAAAATATTAGCACCAATTTGTCTCTTATTGAGTGCAGAACATGACTATAACATCCCTGGAGTGACTATAGGTAAATTGACAGGAAGCATTTAAAGACATCTATTGAATGAGAGGTTCAGGAAAGACATAAAAAGATAAATAAAAAGATAGTCAAAGTACTTCAAACAAATAATAATATTAAAATAAAGAATGTTAAAGAGTATCTTTCCTATTTGTACTAGGAGCTTTCTATTTCATTCCTGTTGCTGTTTATTACCAGAAGACTTTCTTTTATGAAATCTGAAAGATGAAGATTAAACCAAGAAGGAAGCCGAAGGCAGTCTGTACTCTGGGAGTGGGACTGGGGAGTCATATTAAATACAGCAGAAACATTACCCATAGGTACTTTTCTGTACTATTTAGTAGAGACAATTTTGAATAGATAGTTGTTCTGAGAGAGAGAAAAAGGAACAATTTTATACAAATCTTTGTTTTTCTATCATGAAATCACCCTTACTAAGTCTTTAATATTCATTTAAAATTTTACTGACTCAGTGAGAGTTCAAGAAAATGGAATAATTTGAGCTCAGCAGTGCAACTTGAATCAGCAAAGACCTGCGTGTGTTGTTCTGTCAAATCCCCTTGCTACAATTGCTCTCACCAATTTCCTTGAAAAATGTGCAACCTTGAATTTTCAGTGCACGTTAACAAAGAACAATTCAAATATAACACCCTACAAATCTTCCAGATCTTTAGCTCATTTATTTTTGCATAGATGCTCTACTCATTTAAAAAGGTATTTTGCACTATGCCTTTACAAAACATATAAAAACAACCATAAGTTATATGGTTAACATTTTTAACATTTGGGAAAATAAAACATTAGTCTTTTCTATAAAATTATTTCAGGCTAGACTCAGTTATTTTCTATTATTTCCTAGATATGTCTTTGTTTTTCCAAGTTGGGAAAAAATGAAAAATAATGTTTGCTGATTCATTACAAGGTTGCAAACCTCATAACCTTCATGTTTTAAGGAAAGGAAAATTTCTTTACTGGCAATAAAACAATTTTATCATTACCCTTAGGTGTATATTGTTTATATTGTATTAAATTGAACTAAGAAAGAGATTGTGCGTTTTGCCTAATAATAATTTTAAGACTCACAGATTGGGCTAGAGATAACAGATCCATTAAGATAATTTTCTCAGAGTCTTGGGGTATAATATATTGATTATGTACTAATAAAATACACTTGTAAAATGATGGATTATTATTGTACTTCTATTTATTTACAACAGCTTACCATGCATTGTGATATGACTTTTTGTGCATTATTTATTTTTGTTTTTGTTTATTGTTCATTTTATTGTGGAATTCCATAATATGGCAATACTATGTTCTATTTATCTATTCATCAACTGAAGGACATTGGGTGTTTCCCAATTCTTGACTTATGAATAGACTCCTGTACCTGCTTTTACATAGTCTTATATTTTGATTTATTCCTGTGTCTAGGAAAAAAATTCCTGTCTATGATAATTTTATATTTAATCTTTCAAGAGCTGTTAGATTGCTCTCTTTTTAATAATATAATAATTTTATCATTAATCATTTTGTTTACAAAGTTGTAATCATTTTAAGATGTTGAATTAATGCCTCAGTCAATAGGTATTACACTTCACACCCATCACCAGAACTCTAGTGTCTTTACCACCACTTTGAGCCTCCTCTCTTTCCCTCTCCACTCATACCCCCTTAGCAGCAATTATCTTGTATCCTGTGGGGTGTTTTGGGTTTTAATCACTTCTGTATTTTTTGTTGTTGTTATTTTATTCCACTACAGTCCATGTATGAGTGAAATCATCATGTATTTCTCTTTTTCTTTCTGACTCCTTCTGCCCAACATGATCCCCTCCACTACCATTCAGATTGTTGCAAGGAGTACAATTTCATTTATTTTAGTAGCTGCATATAATTCCCTTCAGTATATATACTGAGTATATATACCATAGTATATCAGTATATATACCATAGCTCCTTTATCCGCTCACCTGTTGATGGGCATTTAGGTTGTGTCCTGTCTTGGCAATTATGAACTATACTGCTATAAACATAGGAGTACAGATATTTTTTCCCAATTAATGTTTGGTTATATACCTAGCAGTGGGATTGCTGGATTAAATGATAGTTTCATCTTCATTTTTTTGAGGAATCACCATACTGGTTTCCAGAGACTTTGCATTAATTTAAATTCTCACCAACAGTGAAGGACCCCCCCACCAACATTTTGCACCCCCTCCAACATTTGCTATTTCTAAACTTTCATACATAGACTGTTCTCAGTGGGGAGGTGGTATTTCATTGTTTTCTATTTGCATGTCTCTGATGATGAGTGATGTTTTTATATAGGACTGATACTGAATTTTGATTTTATATCCTGTCACTGCTATACTCACAGCTTCCAGCAGCATTTTTGTTTGTTTTTCTAGCAGGTGGAATCTTTAGGATCTTCCAGGTATATCATGTCATTGGCAAATAATGATAGTTTTTTTTTCTTTTCTAATTTAGATTCCTTCGATATGGTTTTATTACCTTATTGCTCTGACCAAATACTTCCATGAGTATGTGGAATAGTAATGGTGTAAGAGAACAAACATCTTATCCCAGATCTTAGAGGAATGGGTTTCAGTTTTTCACCAGTTTTTTGTTGACTATGGGCCTGTGGTATAATGCTTTTAGTATGTTGAGTTATGTTCCTTCTATTACTTTATTGGTGAGGTATTGTTTTATCATGAATGGGTGTTGAATCTTGCCAAATTCTTTTTCCTGCATCTATGGATAAGATCATATGATTTTGTTTTTCTCTGTATAGATATGGTGTATTACATCAATTGATTTACAGATGTTGAATCATTCTTGCATCGCTGGAATAAATCACACTTGATTGTGGCACATTACTTTTGTAATGTGCTGTTGAATTTGTTCTGCTGTAATTTTGCTGAGGATTTTTGTGTATATATTCATCAGTGATATCGACCTAAATAGTAACATTTTTATGCTATTGCTGTTTGTTTGGGGAGCAGAGTAATATTGGCCTCAAAATGTGTCTGGTAGTTTTCTCTTCTCTTCAGGTTTCTGAAAGATTTTACTGCTGTCATTTGAGCCTTTGTTTTATGTTACTTTTTTGTGTCTGGTGCTTGATTTCCTATTTATTTTTACATGATTTTTTCCCTCTATATGGTTATTTCTATTTCCTCTATTTCCCAGCTATGTATATTTTTAGAGTTAGGTTTGCTGTCTATCATATGACTTTTTTATATCCCTGTGATAGTCTTTCGTGAGTTATTGCCATATAATATTTATATGTTTATATGAATTCCATAATTTTGTTTCTCCTATTTGTGATTATTTTTCTCTCCTTTTGGTCTTGTCTTTGTCCCTTCCTTTGCTTTCCTGTTTATCACCGTTCTCAGGCTTGGTGCATATTTGTTTTTCTTTTTCCATTTTTAGGACCACTTCCAGGATTTCTTGAACAGAAGTTTTGGTGCTGAAAAAATTGTTACCTTTTGTCTATATTGAAGATCTTTATATCCTCTTCAATTTTTATCCCCTTCAAATACTAAAATTTTTCTCTTAGGTTTTCCCATTCAATCTCAATGGAATTGTTTGTGGAGGAGATCCTGCTATTTTTTAACGCTAGTTTTTTCGGGTAGAGTATTTTTTCTTTAATATTTTGTATGTTTCATTCCATTCTCTACTGTTGTTTAGTGTTTCTAAGGAGAAGTCTGATGAAAAGCTGATGGGCATAGCTTTTTAGCCTCTGTTTCTCTTTTCTCTAGGAGCCTTGAGCATATTTTCTTGGTTCATTTACTTTTGCTAATCTTGATACTATGTATCTAGGAGTAGCTCTTTTTTACATCTATAAATTTTGATGTTTTTTCTGATTATTGGACCTCTCTGCTTCATTTTTTTTTTACATGTGAGAAGTTCTCTGCTACTACTACTTTGAGTAGGTTTTCTGTATTCTTCTCTCTTTCTAGAATACCTGTGATCATTATTTGTTTTCCTCATTGTGTCTCGTATTTCTCATAAGATTATTCCTCAATCTTATTTATTGCTCCTCTTTCATGAAGGTCACATCTGTGATTTTTGTCTTCAATTTCTAAGATTCACTTCTTTGCATGAGTCTGTTTATCGAACTTTCCATATTTATCTTCTATTCCTTGAATGTGTGTTTTATCTCCATTTCTTCTAGGACTTCTTTCATACTTCAGTCTGCTTGGTGACATATTCCCTTTGATTTATCACTTCTTTTTTGAGGTCTTCCAATTGCCTTTGGTTAATTATGTGTGTCTCTGTGTCCAGCTTTTTTTTTTTTAATCTCTTTTTGGAACTTTTTCTGATAGATTGTCCCATTCAATGTCAATGACATTCGTCCTTGGGAAGGTCCTTCCATCTTCCTGTCTTTGGAACATTCAAACTTTCGGGGTGACTGTTTTTGATACGGATTTCTTCTGGGTATTTTTTTTCTTTTTTTTTTTTTAAGCACTCTGACTCTTTTTTATGTTATATTTCTTCCTGAGTTGTGGATCCTGGCTGACTCGTACAATCCACTTGGCATCCTTGTGGGTTGGACTCTGTTCTCCTCTCTGGACTGCTCACTCTTGGTGGGTAAAAAAATTCAGTTTTAGTGTTGTTCACTGGCTTCTGTGGGAGGTGGAGCAATTATTGTCTTTGGTGCTTCTTATAACAAGCTCTCCAATCCAAGGACTGAGTTTATAAGCAGATCTTGTGAGTTCTGTGGGTCCCACAGATCTCCTCCATAGTGGACTCACAAGTAGGTCCTCTTGTACTCTTATGCAGTTGCTATCACTTCCTTGGGTGATAAATCCTATTCTTGGTCCACCTGGATCCTTGTCCAGGGTGGAAGATTGCTTTTCAGCCTCTGCACTTTTTTAAAGACTCATGGAATAGGTCTCCCCACCATTGTTCTCTAGAGTCTGACCTGTAATCTCCCAGGTGACACCCTGTACTCTACTAAGCAAAAGTCTTTAAATGCTCTCTGGTGATATTTGCAGGTCCCCATTTAGGGAGCAAATCTTTATGCATCATTTCTAATTATTAGAGCAACTCAGTCCAGATAAGGTATTGCTGGAAAGATATTAAAATAGTTTACCAATTTAATTACTTGTGTCTAAAAATGCCAATTTAAAAATAAATTAAAAAATTTAACTGCCATCAAAATGTAAGCACATGAATGTTTACCTCAGCTGATTTAAAAGTGAAAGAAGGAGGTTTCTACTGCCATGTGTAAAGATACTGGGAGTCATCACTTCTGATCACACATAAAACCTCAACAAACTGAAAATCTATGTCTCTTGAATCCATCAGAAAATTGAGGTCAAATAAACTGTCACACTGAAAATCAAGAGAGACTGGCAAAGTTAGAGAATCACCATTAATGGCAAGTAAATCAGTAATGATATTTAAATAGCAATTTACAAATTGCTGGAGATTCAATATTAACTAGAATGTTAAATACTGGGGCCCAGTATCAGGACAGTCCTCACACTTTTGTGAAATTTATCTCCTGGAGTCCTAAAGTGTTATCATAGCTAATATCAAAGAAAACTTCCCTCTTGAGTCAGGAAAGTAGATTTTTAAATTAAACCAAGGTTATAAGTAACTATTTTAATATAGACTTAGTATGTTCTGCTCTCCTTACCAAAGTTTACATACCTAACTAGAAGGCTGCAGAGGAAAATATAACATTCTTTTAGACCATAATGAGAAAGTCTTAGAATTCTCTAAGCCACTGAGGACAGTCTTCATGACAGGAATAAATCAGGAAAAAAACCATTTCTTCCTACTCAGCATGAATGTCTGTTTAAATGGAAACCATGTAATACTTTCTACATGTAAATTCATTCACTCAACAAACTTTCATGGCATATCAAATATGTATTTTACTAATTTCTATATTGGGAGTAAGAAGTTAAAAAAATACAACACTGTCCATGTCCTGTTATCCTGAGTGAGTGATACCCATTATCAAGCAATATTAATACCATGTCTGTTGTGTTACTTAACAAAGCCAAAATAAATACCTCAATATCATCTCTTTATCTGTCCCCATCTTTCATCATCTGTTCCATTCATCCATCCTTCCATATATGCTCTATAACCTATCATCCTGTCTATACATCAGTTGACAACTAGTTATTGCTTATCTCTCAATCTATATTTGCGTGTTTTCAAATCTTGAACAAACTAATTATGACTCAAATAAAAATTTTTTTCTGAAACATAATTCTTTTAATTAAGTGCTATAAAATTATATATTGATTAAGTAATAAAATATGAAATTTAAGAGAAATGACCAGTTAGAGCTCATGGTTTAAATAAAAATTTTCCACTTTTCTAACTGTATAATCTTGGCAGTTATTTAAATTTTCTTGCTTTACTTCCTCATTTTTGCATTTCAATGTATGATATACACAGCCCACCATAATATTATCTACCTTGCAAAGTTGTTAGGATTTAAGTGAGTTAAAAATTTACAAAGCACCGAAAACTGTTCAGGATACAGAGAAAATACTAAGCATAGGCTCCTGCTGCTGCCACTGTTGTTATTACTGTTTTAATCATAAGTGTAACAGATCGACTCTTGCTTATATAATCCAAAGGTGTTATTACTTTCCTACAGTACATTAACTATTGAAAATGTTGGATATTTTTAGTTATATTTGTACTGAGAACCCTTCAGTAGCTTATATTTATTGCCAAATATCTTACTTTGGCATCACAATTACACATTGTTTGTGACAGTTAACAGCATCTCCTTAAGAAGAGTTTTGAAGCTATTTTTTCAGCAAGAGATACATGCACTGTCAGATTTATGAAAAGATATGTCAGAGCTATGCATACTCTGGGAGATTTTCTATAACTAAATGTTTTATACATAAAATTCTCAGAATTTTTCCATAGAAGAAAAGTGGATGCCTTAACATTATATCTTCCACTCTCTGCCTTAACTTCACATTTCTGTGTGTCTTGACTTGAGCTAAATGAATCATTAATCTTTAACATATCAACCCAAGAACACAATTAAAGTCAAATAGAATAATGAGTGGCATTAAAAGAATACAGAGTGTGCCTAAGAATGCATTCAAGTACTCCATATGCTGCATAATTACATACTCCCACTAATTTGCACAGAGCCACTTTTAACTCTGATCAAAAGCAAAGTTTAGCAAAACTTTTCCAGAATTGTTAGATAGTAAATATGTTGTGCTTTGTGATTCATATAGTCTCTTTCACAGCTGTTCCATTCTGCAACTTTGACATGAAACTAGCCACAGACAATACAAAAATAAATTAGCATGGCTATATTTTTATAAAACACTATTTAAAGCCACTGAGTTAATTACATGCATAAGCATTACATGTTTTTCAAATACATTATTCTTTTTATTTTTTCCAATACTTTGAAAATGTAAATGTAATTTGCTCACAGATTATTCAAAAACATGTGACAGGCTGGATTTACCTCAAAGGCTATATTTTTATTTTCCTTAAGAAAAAAAAGTTTCAGAATGTTTTAAGGTTAAGAAGCTAACTTAGGTACAACACTGACGTAGCAGATTTCCTAGTGATATATAATGTCTCAAGGTCAGTTTTTTTATTTACTCAGGATTTTTACTTTGACATCAGTAATTATGGGTTATTATTTCATAACTACCACTTATTAGTTTGATATCTTTTATGGAGCACAAAAATTCTGTAAATCTCTTTTTCTCCAAATGTATTATATGCAGATAGAATGTCAGTGATTGCTGAACTATCCTGTGTACCAGAAACATCTGTGGAGAAACCAAGGTCTAGCACTAAGAAATGAAGCTTCAATGGTGATTACAACTTATATCCAAGGTTGAAAACTTTGGATGCTGCTAGCTGGATATCTGCTCAATTAATCTAGACATTTACATTCTATATACTTACATTGGCACAGCCACCAATAATAATGTCAAATTATTTCAAAGAACATTACATTTAAATATTTTCTAGAAGTAATTTGAAAAAATCCAGAATGATTTATGTTTCATTGTTATCACAAAAAACAAAAACTATAATTTAACTTGTATTATTGACATTGTTAAGACTGATGAACTAGAAAGACAAAATAAAGTAAAACTTACATATTTCTATCCAATAAATGCAGTGTATAAGTTTCAACGGAGAAAAATCAATGATATCTGAGTTTGTGCTTTTCTCTAAATTTTTCTCTGAAGCCCTCATTTTCTTAATTTTGAGTACTTTGTCATTATACCACTTCACAGTCTTTCTATGTTTCTTATTTCATTATTCTAAAGACAGTTAATGTAAGTAATAAAAATATGTATAATTTCACTGTATGGTTAATTTGTTCCAAACTTGATATTTTCCATAGACATTATATAATCTTTATTTATATATGTGAATCCATTATCAACTGTCAATTTCCAAAAAAATATCATCAGAAAAATCAGATAGCCAAGAACTTGCTGTTTTATACACTTGTAATTGAAATTTACACACACACACACACACACACACACACACACACACACAGGTTTGCCTCCTTATCTCTGTGTTCTCACATGCTGGAGAGAGAGAAAGCGTCAGTTTTTTCCTGTTCTTGTAAAGATACCAACCCTATTTTGAAGCCACCTCTTATGATATCAAACTAACCTTAACTGCCTTCCAAATGTTCTGCCACCTAATGCTAGCACAGCGAGGGATAAGATTACAACACCATACAATTCAAAAGGAACACAAACATTCAGTCCATAATAAGTTACAGAGAAGTAATACTGTCTCACTATATATAAGTTGGGATAAATCCAAAACTGATTCTGATTCATTAAAATGTATAAGTTAACCCAAAATAAATCAATTAATAAAGTCAACAAGTATATTTAAGAATTAAAGGAATTTATGTACTTCATTAGAAAATTTAATTAATACAAAACTAATGTCTAAACTTAAAGAAAATGATGCAAGACACATACAAAACAGATCAATGCCTCTATGGATGTGAATGCAAAATTCTTAACAATATGCTCTTTAAGGCTACATATGGCATGTACTATATGGTTATATACCATAAAAAGTGAGATTTATCCAAGAATCCAAGATGGTAAAAAATAAATTAAATGTATTAAATCATGCAATTGAATAAAAATACATGATAGTATTAATAAAACCACAAAAATGTCAATTTTAGATGCATTCTTGATTTTTTTAAAAAAGCAAATGAACTAGGAATAGAAGGAAACAAGTAGTGGGTATCTATAAAGAACCCAGGCAAACATCGTAATTGCTTGTGAAAGTATAGATGCTCTCCCCCTAAGATAAAAAACAAGAAAAGGAGATCTGCTATTACTTCTATTCACATAAGACTGAAGTTGCCAATCAGGGAAATCAGGGAAGAAAAAGTATTTAAAAGATACCAAAATTGGAAAGGAAGAAGTGAAGCCAGTTCTGTTTTCAGATAACATAACACATATAGAAAATCCTAAAGAATTCATTAAAATAATAGAACACATTACTAAGATCAGAAATATTGCAGGATTTATAATTAACATGCAATAATCAACTATATTCCATATTTGTAATGAACAATCCAAGAATGTGAAACTGAGGAAACTATCACATTTACAATAGAATTAAATAGGAATAAATTAGGAATAAATTAAATAAATAGAAATAAATTTAACAAAAGTAGTGTAAAACCTACTTTCTTAAAAACTCAAAATGTTACTTAAAGATATTAAATGCAATTTAACCAAATGGAAAGTAGCCAAAACAATTTTGAAATACATCCAACAAAATCATAAATTAACTAAAACTATATTAAAGACCTCTTTGTAAAACCAAACTATAAAATTATAGGAAAAACATAGGAAAAGGGGAATCTTCATGTTATCTAATGTTACAAAGAATTACTAGGTGTTATGCCAAGGCATATGCAGCAAAAGAAAAAAAAGATATTTTTTATTTCACTGAAATTATAAGTATTTATGCTTGGAAAGGACATGATTAAGAAATTTAAAAGACAATCCACAAAATGAGAGAAAATATATGCAAGTCATATCTGATAATAGACAGGGATAAAGAATTTATTGCAAAAACTTTAATTCAACAATAAAAACAAAAATTTTAAATAGGCAAAGCATATGAATAAGCTTTTATTCATGGAAGCTATATCTCTTTTCATATTTCCTGTTTCTTGATTTAAGTTATTGAAGATATTTTATGGTGAGAAGAGAAACAGATTAAAAGAGACATTAGGCTAGAGCATTGACCTTAGCTCATTTCAGGCAGTCATTGGCTAACAACTTCCTTACAGACAGAAGTCAATTAGCTATACACTTTATCTTCATTTCCACTCATCGGTGACTACATAGTGATTTGTTTTCAGCCAAAATACAACATATTGTGATGACCAATATCACTTAAATTATTTACTGGCTTTCTTCAAAATTTGTCCATCATCAGGAAATGTTATTTTAAATATAAATTTCAGGTTGATCTAATATAAAATATTTGAGGTTAAGGGTATGAAAATTATTTGTCTTGTAATTTCAGTAGAAGTAATGCAGACTCTAAATATGTGTCTTCTGCATCCTATTTTGCCACTAGGTATATTGCTATGAAAGTTTAGTTAAAAGTGCTGCTACAAATGTTCTCTTTCTAGGTGTTGTTACTGCAAGGATCTTGTGATCAGGCTCCAGTGTTCTTGTGAGCTCAGGAGAAGATTTCATCAGGTCCAATCACTTGGGGGACAAATAATTTAGCACAGTCATTTGAAAACAAAAGCAAATGGGATTTATTATAGTACAACCCTTATGAGATAGGATAAGGGAAGGTCATATTCCAAGAGGGGAACAAGCCATGAGGACCTTTAGGCTCTGGTTTTTAATAGGTCTAGTAACCCTTATCCCCACCCAGGGATGTCCTAGTGGCTCCTTTATTGGAGGACATTAAATTGGCACCACTCATGTTCTCTTGTCTTCTTGATTAGAGGACTACCTCCATTCCCTTCCCTCCTGCTTCCACTGACACATTACCTATCAGTATGATGTGACAGGATACTGCATCATTTTTGTTAGTCTAACCTGTTGTTAATGTTTTCTTGGAAATGTTTTATTGGTCAAGTCCTCTGATATTAGATCTAAACTTACATATAAAAGTGAACTACTATCAAATAAAGATAGCTGCCATCTAAAGAAATCTGAGAGCAGAGCTGGTAGATAATTTATATATTTTAGAAAAATCTCAGAAAATTGTCTCAGGATATGCAATAGGTAGTCACTAAGGATGCACAAAGCAATACTGAGAATGCAGACTTTATAATACTATAAATATAAGTTAACATGTGTTTATTAATAATCCAGGAACTTGAACTTTGAAGTAAGTAAGTAAATATCTACAAATAAAGAATAAGAACAGGTAAAGTGTGACAATATATGTCTCTGATTATTTGAAACTCACTCTGTGTGCCTTGGACCAATGGAATCATGCAATAATCAACCTTATACAGAATATTAGGTTGAAGCTCTCATCTTCTGAAGATTGTCTGCTGCTGAAAAATTCATAGGAATACACAGCTTATTATGGGCAAATAGCTTCTCTCAATAATAAGACTGCCTTTTCATTTTGTGTTGTTTTCTTCCGCCACACAGTTTTCTAATTTGATGCCTCATTAAAAAATGTTTACTTATATTCCATTCACATCAACATCTTATTTCCAAAGGCCTCTCTGAAATTTAAATCATGAAGTACATTGTTGATGTTTTCCTGTTTGTATTTTGCAGTTTCATGTTTTACATCCAAGTCTCTAGTACATTTTGAATTAATTGTTGTGTATTACACAAAAGAGTGAATTAGTTTCTCTTTTTGCATGTGACTCTCAAATTTTCTCACAATATTTATTGAAAAGTATTTCTTTTATCTCCTGTATGACCTTTATTCCTTTGTCAAAAATTAAGTGTCCACAACTGAATGATGTTTATGAACTCCCAGTTATGTTCTTAATGTCTATATATCTATTTTTATTCCAAGACAATACTGTTTTGGTTATAATCATTTTGTAGTATAGTCTGCAGTCAGGGAACATGATTTCTCTAGTTTCTTCTTTTTTTATAAAGATAGCTTTGATTAGTTTAGGTTTCTCATAATCACTTACAAATTTCAGTATTGCTTAATATATTTCTTTGAAAAAATTATTAGAATTTTGATGGTATTAATTTAATATATTGCTTTGTTAAGATGATCACTGTGATTATGTTAATACTTTGAGTTCGTGAACATGAAATATTTTTTTTAATATTTTAAAAAATATTTTCTTTTATGTCTTTCAACAATATCTTATAGTTTTCAGTGTACATGTCTTTCAATTCCTTAGTTAAACATATCCTAAGATACACTGAATGAAGTGTTCATATCTGAAATATATAAAGAACGTATGCACCTCAACAATAACAAAAAAAGAAACTCCATCAAAAATAGGCATAAGATCTGAATATATAGTCTTCAAAATGCATGTAATTGAACATCCAGCATATGAATAAAATGTTCGTTATCACTTATTATTAGGGAAACACGAATGAAAATCACAATGAGATATCACTTCACAGCTCTGACAATGGTATATATAAAAAAGACTGGAAACAAGTGTTGGTAAGAGTGAGGAGAAAAACGAACTTTCTTAAACTGCTGGTAGAAATGTAAATTACTGCAATCTCTATAGAAAATTGTATAAATATTCCTCAAAAATTAAAACTGCAACAACAATTTGATTCAGCAATTGCACAACTAGGTATTAATACAAATAATATAAAGACACTAATTCTAAAATACATATATGTCTTTATTCATAGCAGCATAATACAAAATAACCAAAACATGGAATCAACCTAAATGTCATTTAAAAATGGTTACATAAAGAAAACTTGGTACATATACTCAATGGAATACTAGTCAGCTATTTTAAAAGATGAAATATTGCCTTTAACAATAATTTGGCTAGCACTTAAGGTGATTATGCTAATCAAAGTAAGTTAGAAAGATAAAAATATCAAATGGTTTTATTTATATATGAAATGCAAAGAAAAAAAGCCAATGAGCTAGGAATACAAAAAAATTCCCTTAGATTCTGAAATGAAGATTTCGGTTGCCAGAAGTGGGAGGGGGAAGGAAAATGGAGCAGAGAAGGTAAATATGATAGTGGTGAATGATGCTAAAACTCTGGTGGTAAATATGGTGTGTATACATATGGACAGATAAGTGAATCTATTCTCTGGAAATTTATATTGTATTGTCAAAAAACAAAACACAAATATAAAATAAAATAGAATCCTCAGATTTCGTTTGGAACCATTTTCTATGATTTGAGGATGACTTTTCTTAGTGGTGGAAAGTGTATCCAAGAAACAAGTGCGCTTCTTAGAGATTTTATTGCTGTGTTACTGGTTACAGAACTTAAGATATTTCATATAAGAGTTTAATTACACTATCTGATATGTCTTCCAGAGGACAATTTTTCAACATTTCAGTTCATTCAATAGTTGTCTAGAAGTATGCTAAAGAAAGAACATGAGTGTATGACTAGAGGAATTCCGAGTCCTTTCAGTGTCAGGCAATGTTGCTTGAGTTAAGGGAGGATCTAGAATTGGTATTAAAGTTTTTAGGTGCAAGAAACGGCCCAACATAAGTCAGAAGAAAGCAAGTCAGTAGCCCTCTGAAATTGTTTAATAAAAGTGTTAATAAAAGTAATGTCAATGTCATTGGAATTCCTATAATGTTTGAAAACTTTGTTTAATTTAGTGTAAGAATTCATCTTTTCCATTTTAACATTTTTTAATACTGGGAATAATATAGGCAGTTAAATTTGTTACTATGCAAAAATGTGTTGAAAATTTCCATAGTGACAATCTCATTAAAATGGGTGTCTTTGTTCCTGGAGAGATAAATTGGAATCCCCATTTTGGAAAAGTAAAATCAAGAGGTATTTTTCAAGTATCAAACTCATAGTTCTTTGGAAAAAACAAAAGAAAACAAGACAAAGCAAAGCAAAACAAAACAAAAATCTTTAGTACAGAAAATACTGATTGAGCACATTCAAAATTTATTTTGAGTGCTAGTGGTGTGAAATTTACTTGGGGACATTCAAAGGGATTCAAATTTGAACTCTCACCCATGTCTGTAATAAACAGCTTTATGAGGATTATGCTGGTGACAGTCAGGAATTCATCAAAACCAGCACCAGTGATTTAAATAAAACTTTTCAGCCTTGTTAGTTGAGTATGATGGTCAAATCATCTTTGCTATAGTGAATGATTCCCAACAGTATATTCTAAATTCTTTTCCAGTACCCCTTGATGACACTAGAGTCAAAAATTATATTTCAAACAATACCCATTTTAGGCTTTTCATGAGATCTAGGATCTTTGATGTATGCCCATCTGTTAATTTTTGTTTTTGTTTCCCTTAACTATGGAATTGAGCCCCCTGAGTACTTGATATCATGAAAAGTCTTTCCTATGTTGTCTTCCAAGAACTTCAGGGTTTCCCATTTTACATAGAAGTCTCTAATTTATTTTAAATTAATTCCTTGTTTTATATGAGAGAGTAGTCTAGCTTCCTTCTTTTGTATGTGCATGTCCAGTTTTTCCAACACCACTTACTAAAAAGACGACTCTTTCTCCATCATATGGAGGCCTAGGATCTTAACAAAGTCTGCATATCTGAAAAAATGACAGGAAACTTATTTTAAATTCCACCCAATTTCTTTTTACATGGCATTTGTCTTGATACCAATCATCTTTCAGGAAAGTTCAGTGGAATTAAAAGTACCTGTTGACAACTCTTATTTGTGTTTCTGTTAAAGATCAAAGGCAGTTTTGTCAGGTATTGAAAATCAGGGCACACTTAGTAAGCGTGGCTGCTATCCAGATCTTAACCCCTCATCTATCACAATGAAAAAAACAAAATGCTGCCACCTGTGTAATACTTCTCCTGGTAAGATTTCATGTATTAGGGGTGAGTTGAGATCTACTGACAGATTTGTTTTATTCCATATTGTTCCTTTCCTCTTTTAAATATAATACTTTATGTTGATTATTGAGATTTTCATATCACTTAAGTTTTCACACAAAAAAGTCATTTCTTACAAAATAATATAGATAGTATTTTTAGTAGCAACTCACACTGGAACTGTCAGAGAAGTGCAAACGACAGTACTGGTTATGGAAGGAACATTGCTTTTGTGCTGGATGTTCTCAAGGAGAAGTCAGTGACCCTGGCTCCCTCTAGCCCCCTCCCCCACCACCAGGGAGTGCTGCATTAGGAGACCTGTGCAGAACCAGCTTGGAAAACCATCACTGACATGCACAACTGTGATCCCAACAGGTTGGTGATGTCCCCAAATGAAAGGCAAGTATGTGAGAAGGAACTGTTCAGGACAAGTCAGGCCTTCATCTAGCCTGTCTCCAAAAGCATTCAGGATCTGAGATCCCTTGAGAGTATCTTTTATTTGTCTTAAACTATGAGCCATCAACAAGCAAGATTGAATTCAGATTTTTTATAAGAGTTTCTAATAAATCTGTTCAGGGCACAGCAGTTTTTTCCATAAATGTTAGGGAGTTATGAGTTTTTCATTGTTCGGGTAATGGAAGAAAAATAGCAGGATTTAAAGTATTATGAAAGGAAATTTATGAAGAAAAATAAGAGAATTTTATAGGGTATAAGCCTGTATTTTGAGAAATACTGTTTTCAATAAAAAACACTGCATAACATTACGGACAGTCTAGTTTAAGGAACACTTTAAAATAAGAGCATAAGCTGATAGAAGCTCTGGTGGGTAAAATTGATAACTGATGATTCTCATGAAGTTGAGTCATAATATTAAGGACTTCTCCAGATCACTCTACAAATCTATAATTAAAGCCAAACTTAGTTGAAAGTTGTTAAAATGTTGATTTTAAATTGCAAAATCTTTGCTTTCTTTTAAATTCCTAAGAATTTTTATTACTAAGGACTAAATCAAATATAAACGTGGACATTTCAGAAAAGGTGAGAATTCATTCCCTGTAGGAAACAGTGAGATTCATAAATCCCCTAAATTATCTCTAAGACTTTGAATTGTGTATAATTTGTCAGAAATCAGATGCATAGCACCTCTGACTAACTCATGACACAGGTGATAATTTCTATCTTAAAATAAATAACAACTTCCCTTTGGAAACTTTAGAAACTTTTGAACCTCAAACAGTAAGTAGATTAATATAATTGATGTGTTCACCCCATGATAAGAACATAACAATAGGTCATACATATCAGTGCATTTTAAATTCTTAAGGAATTTGATCATTCTTTTTCTTAGAAAAATAAGTGTGAAAGAGGAAAAGCATAGGATAGGTTCGTGCTCCCAGGAAAAATATAAATTGTTTATCTGAAGGATACAAGAGAAGTCAGAACACATATCACAATCAAAATGTTGCCCAGAGGATAAAAGAGTATTTGGAATTCAATAACGCAAAGCATAAAATTACCATTTTAGTATGTCCCTTAGATGTTTAATACATCAATATCCTCTCCAGAGGGGCTTCTTGACTGCAGAGATAGGATTACTGCATAGATAGGGCTGAGGTATCCTGAGCCCCTGTTCAACAAGTTTTCCAAATAATGACTTTAGTATTTTTTTTTTTTTTAATTTCTAGTTCTGGAAAGCATTGTGTAAGCTTGCATAAAGTCATGATGCACCTTTTTTTGCACAAGATTATGCAAAAGTTAGTAAAATAGGACTTAACAAAGAATTCACCATCTCAGTTTTTTGATTTACTCTTGACTTGAACACATGGATGTTGCTAAGTCAATATCTAAAGTAGCAGTGCCCTGATTCTCAATAGGAATGTCTACAGAGTTTATATATATATATATATATATATATACATGCATTTATAATGTTCATAAAAAAGTATTTAATCTGATAATTTTATTTATACAGGCAGTGTTTTCTCTTAAATTGGCAAATGTAATGTTACAAAGGAGCAAGAATGCCCTTCAACTATAAAGTCTGAAGATGATATTTGTAAGATGAGAAGTGGACGAAATCTGAGCATGAGTGTAGATATTTGCTTGATTCAGTGTTTGCTTCTAAGGAAGAAGCTATGTTTGATTAAAAGGCATAAGATAAATAGAGTGGTTGCCAAATCAATCACAACTTTGCCAGTTTTCATTTGTATAAAAATTCTCATTTTGAAGTAAGTTGCAAAGTAATAATTTAGGGACTTGTTCTTCCTTGAACACCATCACTGATAATCAACCCTATTTTTTTTCTCAGTGTCTTTGTATAAGAGGATTATCTTTTCAATCCCTCAGGGACTTCTCACTTTTGTTTTTCCATCCAATTACTTGCACTTGAGATTTTTACTACCTCAAGAAAAAGATAATACAGGTTGTGCAGCTCTATTTCCTCCTAGAACCATCAGAAATTCTTCTGTGAATTTCTTTCTATAGTGTTTAGGCTTGGAAAGCTCTTTACAAAATGAAACTAGGGCTTAAAATCAACTGTAAGGAGCTTGCTCTAATCTGAAAGAGGCTTAACTTAAAAAGGCAATTGAGATAGGAGAGCTTCTTGTTGAGCAGAGAGGAAGGGAATTAGGTCAGAACGAGGGGTCAGAGCAGAGCACAACATAGTATAATGAAAGGAAAGGGATAGTAGAAAAAGTGTTGGTAGGTTCAAGTTATGATTTAAGGAGGCCAAAAGAGAAAGATAGCTTTATATTTTTCACATGTATCATTTGATTTTGGGCACAAAATACTTTACAGAGGCTATTTTGGAAGCTGAATGTTATTGGAAACTCTCTCTGTAATCAAAAAGTAGCAAGCATTGGCTTTTGGATTATATTACATTTTTGTTCCAAGGACCTCCTCAAAATAATAAATTTGTTCCTATTGGAAGTTTTCTAAAGTGCCCACTGTAATTTTAAATTACCCTTGGGGAAATTATGCAATTGAAAAGGTAGGTACATAAATAGGAGTATAATGTGAAATGTGAAAGGGGAGGAAATCTACTCCAGAGAGAAACATATAAAGACTAACAAGACTGTCAAATACTTTTTGTGTTTCATGCTTTGAACCCTCAAACAATTGGGTAGCTCTTTAAATGACAACCTGGAAAATTCATAATCCTCTAATGTGTAAGCATTTTCAAGTACCTTCTTCATAAGCCAAAGTCTCCCAGGCAAATTTAGACAAGACCAAAGCCAGCTCTAATAAAGTTTTGATAGATGAACCAATACAAACTTTCCTCATATTACTTGTCTGACTTAGCTTTCTGAATCCATCAGTCCTTGGAATGAGCCAAAAGGATGGGTTTATCAGGTATATGACCAAACTCTTTATGAAGAAATTGTTCCTACAAGCTTAGAAAAAGAACCAAAAGATTTTTCTAAATCCAGAGGGGTATGCTGTGAGTAAAAGGCAAGTTTTCTTCAGGAAGGTATGAATTTCAAAACTGGGCATACTATCAAATAATTCCCTAAAGCATAGCTTGTGAATAAAAGTTGAAGTAAGCTAAGCAGTTTATTTTGCCCATGGAACAAAAGAAATTGAAGCTTAAAGCCAATGCAGAACTCACTTCAATGTAGAATTCACTTCATGATCATTTAAAAGACCATGGAGAAGAGGATAGAGAGATCTTTCAGGAGAACTCTGGCATTAAAGATCTTCTCTGGTAGTGAGAGGCTTTCAACTAGGTCTGTGAAACCTCCAAGACTGTCAACAGCTAAATACTCTAGAAATTCAAAAAAGACCACTAGGAAATCACTGATTGAGCAAAACTAACCTCTGAAGACTTACTGCATTAAGAGCATCACCACAACAGAGTCATAATATTTCCAAAGTGAAGCTAAAGAGGGTGGGTATAAGATCTTATTACCAGGACTAGTCTATTTTAAAATGGGTCTTTTAATCAGGTAAACTGGATGAAATTCATGACACAATAATTTTGGATTGGTGGATATATCAGGTGAATTGAATATTGATGAGCATGTTGATAAGTAAACTATAGTAATCGATCACTATTCACTTCCAAGAGTATTTCTGGAGAAAATAACTTATTTTTTTCTTTATCTCAGTATTGTTTAGCCTAAAAACAGGAAAATGTGCCGGCATCCACTATCAATTTCTTAACACAAGGAAAGGAATTCATGTTGGTTTTAATTCTGTATATAAAGCCCTGGAGCTCTCAATGTGTCAGATTTATTTATTCCACTGTTTACTTATTTTTCGCAGTTATCTATCCAAGAATAGATTATCTTTTCAGCAGCAAACCAATATTATATCCCTTCCATCAATTACGATCACCTAATGCCTCTGATAATCTGAATTTTTTCTTAACATAGGATTTGAGAAATATTTACTATTTCATCTGTCGTTCTTGCATGCACAATAATAGAAAGAAAAGACCCAGTGCACAATCAATGAGGATTTAGCTCAAATATTACTCAGATCTTTCCTCTAATCTCTCCCTTGTAACTAAACACAATTCGATAAATCCTCTTGATGGTCTCTTAGGCTAAAATATTTTCTTCCTTACATCTGCCCCACATTCCCACACCTAATCTGTGTAAAACATATAAATTGATTTCAATTTTTCCTTCCCTAACCATGAGGGCAGTTCAGTTAAGGAAACAAAATGCCAAACAGAAAACTCGGTATTTTTTTGCATCTTCATTTCATGCATGGTATGAAATGTCTTCAAGAATCTCTTGTCTCTCCTGTTCTTTTCTGCTTCTGAAAGCTCCCAGCATAGGATCTGAAAGATCCTGACAATTATCAGTGTTTCCAAGAAACTTCATCTCCAAAAGCTCTAATCAGTGAACAACAGTTATAACACTTTATTCCCTGAGAAAATGAAGACTTCATTCCTGACTATTTTTCACTTGGCAAATTGTTTCATCTTCAGAGGACCAAAGAACCAACTCCAGAGGGTAAACCTTTGCTTTCAGGAGGACAGCTCTCCTTATCTAAGAATATATTTCAAGTCCCTTAGTGACACAAAGGATTAATGTGCATTACCTCTCCAAGAGAAGGGAGGAAGCTTCCTTGTTGCACACCTAAGCACTGTGATAAATTAATAAGTCATTATACTTCTTAACACATTACAATATATATATATTATTATCATTACTTCTGAATACTTAAGAAAATAAGATTTTAGAATGCTTGAAAGTCTTCCTTCGATCAGAAAATTAGTAGATTTTATGACCAGATTTTTGAAGGATATATTCCTTTTCATTTCCACTTTTATGTCTTTGTTGACACTACCTTTCTTTCTTATCTTAGGTATAAGCATCATCACCATCATCATCACTATCATCACTATCATTACATCATAATCATCATCTAATCTCTCACCTTTCAGAGCTATTGCCAAGTATGTCTATATTTTAAGGAGTTGAGGCATGCTTCACTTGCATTTGTGGATTGAAATCTCATTTGCATCAGAACAATATAATATTTTTATTTGGAGAGTAGAAATGAGGAATTAAGCTTTGTTTATTTAATGGGAAGAAATAGGAGGGAAAACTTTCTAGTTGAAAGCCAGTAAATCAAGTTTGTGAGGTTTAAGGGATGAGCATTGACTTCTCCACCCATTCAAGACATTTTAAGTTGTTATTAGTTTACAGAAAAAAACTGAAAAAGAGCGCTATCTTCCATACACTCATTTACCCCTCCTCAGTTTCCCCTATTATTAACATCTTGCATTAGTATGGCTCATTTGTTAAGTTGATGAGTATATTTTGATATATTTTTATTAAATAAATTCAAAATTTACTTTAGAGTTCACTCTTTGTGTTTTATTTTCTATGGAATTTGACAAATGTATGATATTAGCTGTAATTGCATTATAATTTAAAGAACACTTTCACTGTCCTAAAAATGCTCTGTTCTCTGCCTATTCATGACTCCCTCTCCTTAGTCACTATCATCCGTTGATATTTTATTATCTTTTTAAATTTTTTTTCTTTAAAAGAAAGATACAGGCAGAAATTAAGGCAAGTAGGCAGGAACGGAAAGAGAAAAGAAAGAAGCACTTTGTTTATATTTTATCCAGTTGTTCATCTTGGTTGTTTCTTGCAGACCCAGGATGCAAACCAGCGTCCTTAGAATGTTTGTGGACTGCACTCAGCCAGAGGCAGCAAACCTAACCACTACTCTACTAGGGCCCGTTTTATTACTTTTTTAATTTCCCTTTTTTCCTGAATGTCATGTTCTTAGAATCATAAGTCACAGATTTTCAATTTGTCTTCTGTTCTTAGTAATATACATTTAAGTTTCTTCTATATCTTTTTATGCCTTAATCATTTCTTTTTTAACACTAAATAATATTTAATTGCCTGTTCCATGATTCATCTGTCTATTCCCTCACTGAATGAGATGTTGGTTGTTTCCAAATTTTGACAAGTATGGAAAAATTTGTTTTAAACACCCATATATAGTTCTGTTCTGCAGACATAAGCTTTCAGGTCATTTAATACCAGGGAGCACAACTGTTAGCTCATGTTATGTCGCTATGAAAGATTAGTTTTACAAAAACTATATTTTTATTTTATTCCCACCAACAGGAAATGAGAGTTTTTGTTGCTTCACATCTGCACCAGCATTTGTTTTGTCTGTGCTTTGAGCTTTAGCCATTCCAAATATGTGTGCAGTGATAGCTCATGGCTATTTTAATTTGCAATTCTCTAAAACTGTATGTGTTGAATATCTTCTGATATGCATCTTTTGCCATATGTATATCTTCTTGATGAGGCTTCTGTTCAGATTTTTTACTATTTATATATTTGAGTTATTTGTCTATTATTGATTTTCAAAAATATTTTTGAAGAGATTTCTAGGATTCTAAAAGAAAATAGACTGCCTACCTATCTAGAGCAGTTAACTGCATATGGCCCTAACATGAACCTGATCATGTAAATGGTTCTTGATTTTTTTCACAACTAATCTTTTATTTTTTTTGTAGATTTTCCTCCCATGGATTTGATATTTGTGAAATACTTACATAAAATAAATAGCAGTTAAGAGGTTTATTATTTAAAATTAATCACACATTTGTACTTATAGTTTTGTTAGTGTATAATTAATAAAATAATTCAATTATACCAACAACAAAAGTGATTTAATTCAATTTGATATATATTTTTAGCTTATACTTATAGTTCTGAAGCAATTCTGCACAATCAATAATGTCTAGAGTTCCAAGGACACTGGTTTGGACAAGTATCTAAATATAACACTGTATGTATAACCCAGAGATTCCTAAGAAATGTTTTGTTATAAAAAAGTATTTTTATTATATTTTCTTCTGATTCATAGATACAGTTTTAGCTTAGAGTCATTCCTTTCCACAACACAGGCAATTCTTTATTTTATATTTACCTCTAATATCATTAACAATGATGTTAGCAAATATTAACTAAGCAATTGTTTTTCAGATGCTGATTATAGTACTTTATACAAACTTTTCTTGTCATTTGTTCTTCCCAAACTATAGGTAAATATTATGGTTACCTTTTTACATATGGAAATATTAAAGCACTATTAACATGAACAATATCAAAGTCCAGATCTTACTTTTACCCTATCCACAGTCAGTCTCTCCTCTTTCACTTCATGATGAATACTCCTGACATAGTAATTTAAATAAAATTCATATGCAATCACACCACCATTATTCTTTAAAATCTTGGAGAATATTTTCAGAGTGATTAAAGATTTTAGAAACAGAGCAAATGATATTTGACTTTAATTCTGAAAAAAAAAGTGCTGTCCAAGCTAAAATGATGGGGAATTACTAAAGGAAAAATTAATATCAATAAGAAATGACTACTTACCACACATGATAGATGATGGATAATAGATAAATGATATAGGTAATGATAATGATGTATATCAATACGAAAAATTACTTATAATCTAATTCAGTATATAAACTGAATGCAAAATAAACAGAAAAGTTGGCACATCCTTAAGTCTTAATTTTATTTTAGAGAATCTTAATAATATGAAAAAATCACAGGGTGCATCATAGTGGTTCAAGCACTAAACCAGGAGTAGGGCAGTGGACCATATGAAGCCCAATTGCTCGGATTTGCGTCCAGGACTGAGGAGAACAACCAAAATTAAATAAACAAACAAATTAAAATCTTTCCTCATCCTCTTCCTTCCTTCTTAACAAAAAAATTTCAATGCATTATCTTCTCTCCCAAAAAGAATAACCATATGGACAAAATCAGGAAAGTAAAATAAAGTAATTAATGTATATATATGCACATATATGTAGGCAAATAAACACATACATATATATACACACAGAGAAGTACACACACATATACACATATGTATGTATATATATAGTGATTTGTAATTATCAGTTAAACCTATTTTAAATTAAGAAATTTCTGCTTATTGAAAATTAAATCAGCAAATTGAGAGACACTATCAATTTTTCTGATATCCCAATTATTTTGACCTGAAAATTACTACCAAAATTTTCAATAGGCCATTACAAGCTAAATAAATCAGTATTTTATTCTCTTACATCTCCAAACCATAATTATGTAAGATGGGAAAAGAGGATACAGGATTGTATATCACATGTCCTTAAACCTCAAATGTAAATGTATCTTTGCAATACAATGTATTGTATCTATGTAAATTGAATATGTTCTAGAGAATTTGGGAATGATCTCAGATTAAATCACTGAGAAAATAATTTGGAGGATTCTTTTTTGTGCAAAGTGAGCAGATGGATTTTTTTTACTGAGTTAAACCCACTTGGTAAATGTTAACACCAAATTTGTTTTTAGAAAATTGCATGTCTCTTTGCTCAGTACTCAGGGCTACTCTCCTAGGTATTATAAGACATAGAAAATAGGTGACACAATCCTTTCCCTCTCAATGATTAAAACTTCTATAGAAAAAAATAAAAAGACTACAACTTGTAAACGGACAGTTTCCTATGCAATCCACTTTATTTTCCATTATAGAAATATAAAACCATAAGGAAACCCCTACATAAAGGTCTCTAATTAGTATCTTTCAAAAAACTACAAATTTTGTGTATACATAAAATCACATAAAAGTGCTTTGAATATTTAAAAACAATCATGATCTATGCCTTTCTATAATTTTATTGGTATATTTTTTCTTCTGAAGACTGCCAATTTTTTAATTATGTGTTTCAATAAAAATAAATAAGCTCAGAAACTTATTAATTAAATCTTGAATTTAATCATTCTAAAATAATTGAGAATAGATGTATATACCAGAACTACCAAAATTTCTAGCTAATATATGAGAAAACATTTTGGAAAGATTATTTCCTGTGTGACATTAGCTTTTACAGTAATTTGTATATGCTTAATGGGATTGTAAATCAAGATCTACAAATATTATTTCCTCGTTTATTAAAAATAGGATGCAATAATATCTGCATTCATAATTCTTCATTGTAACATAAAGTAATTGACTTTATAAGATATTTTAAAAAATTAAGCAAAGCCAAATCTATTCTTAAAAGGTGAATAAAACTTTCTGTTTCATTGAAAATTTATACTAATTACATAGCTATTAATTACACAATAAAATTATAAAAATGGGTTCATCACAGTCATGTTAGAAAATTAAGTCCTTTTTCTGCTTTCAAATTTCCCTTGGTGTCCCTGAGCAGCCAGGTAAATGAAACATAGATTGAAACAATTTTTATTAAAGCTGTTTAAATCTCCAGTTCATTTCCTTGTCTCTGTTGCTCTCAGTAATAACTACCAGCTCTTGACTCAATTTAATCTGTAGCAGATTGCAAATGTATTGCATTGGAATTGCTCAACACTTATCTACCATTTGTTTTAATCATGCGAAAAGATCTTAGATTGGAAAATTGATTATTATCGTCATCATTATTGGTATCGACAAATAGAGAATAAGAAATTGCAATTTCCTTGTGATCACAGAGTAGGTAACTATTAGAAAAAATCTTAGAAATTCATTTATTCCCTTAAACTTGATCTGACATTTTTAAAGAAACGAACCTGACCTCAACTTATGCTACCTACATTTTATTACCCTTTTAGATAGTTAAACATTTTGTTGTTTTCCAAATAGATCAAAAATAATTTGTTTTAAAATGATCTGTTTGTCAATGTCTGAATTCAAATTTGAACTACTTCAATTCCTACTTCATACACACAGATGAACATAACAAAAGAAAATGATGAACAATGCAATTTTGTTTTCTAGTGGGCTGAAGGAAGTACAAATACAGCACAAAATGCATCAGAGAATATTTACCAGCCCTCTCAAATAATATCAGGCTTGGCAAAGTCGATTGGAATATAAATGCAAAATAAGTTGATAAGAACATATTTATAGAAAAGAGATAATATTTACTAAAACAGACTATTATCTTTTAATAAGTTTATAGTAGCAACATAATGTGAAAAAGTTCTCGTAAAAATCAGATACTTGATTTAGCAAAATAAATACAATCTAAACCAAATGAAATTTTATGAGTGTTATAAAATGAATTTATTCTGCTAAAATATCTATTAGTTATAAAGATCATGAGAACAACTGTGTTCTTTCAAATGATCAAAGATAAGAAGTATAAAAAACAGAAACATACACATATATGTTCATAAGATAGACAATATTTGTTATATCACTGTTTTCGACATTGATGCTTCATTTAAGATGTTCACTTGATGTTATAAATTTTAAAATACTACGAAATTGGTAAACAAATGCTTGAGTATTTGCTACCTAGACTATTAAGTAGCAAAAGTAGGTAGCAAAATAAACAAATATTAATGTTTCTTTCAATTGGTATTTTCTAGCAATATTTAGTATATTAGCCTCTCATATTGGAGCCAATACATTAAGCCGATTGAAGACATTTTTAAAACAGAGAAAAAAAAACCAATGAGTTAACATAAGATTATATTTGTGCTAAGTACAAACAGATACCAGTGCCTATGATCATGTGTATACAAGGATGTGTGTCTCTTTGAAATATATTGAAGGACTATAGTAAAATTTAAAGAATGGCTACATTTGTCACTCTCTTTTTCCCTATTCTTTGTCATGTACTTTTTAGTACCCGCCATGTAGTGATAAAAGGTATGATTTCATGATCCTGTGCTTATTCAAATGTTTTGCTTTAGTCAATGATGTGCTAGCATGTGCGACAAAAGTAGAAGTTTGAAGGAGACTTGCAAGGGTTTATGGCTCCAACATGGAGGACTGTTAGGATCTTAAGTTTGCCTCCTTCCCATAACACAACCAAGAAAACTGTTGTGCAACTATAATCTTTAAAAAAAAAGATGGGACCAGCATCTCCCCAAAGAGAGAGGACAAATATTTCCATTAAAGGTAGGAAAAGCAAATAGGTCAAGACACTACACCACATTGGAGACTCTGGGATCACAGGAATATACCAGAAAAACTGACACTCTTCCAGAGGTAAAGGGGGGGTTTCTCCCACAATCAAAGTTTCCATATCTGGTAAGTGACTTTCAATCACTAAAATAGGGACCCTTGGAACAGAGTGAGAAAAGGTCTAGCATCACTGTTAGCTAAAATCATGCTGCCTCACAGTTTTGGTACTGGAGGTTTACATTCTGGGGAAGCTCCCCAGCAGGGAAGGACTTGCCCTCACCTCATTAAACACATTGGTACAGAACTGTTGGTGCTTACTGCTGCCTTTATGAAGAGATAGCCAGGTCAAACAGCACTTGAGTGGATAGTCGACTGCTTTATGACAAGGAGTATTCCATTCTACCCCATTATGGCAAAAATAATTGGAACGACTCCATCAAAATAGCAGTTCCTGTCATTCTGTAGTTACAGAAACATAGCTTTCTATATCTTTGAGACCTCCTGAAATTCTACCTGCTTGCCTTAGGGCTTGCTTATCTTTCCCCCTACTGAGACTTTCACTTCTCTGGAGAATTGATGGACTCTCACAAGATAGAGTATTTGCTAGCAATAACTACTAGGTTTCACTCCTTTGGGAGTTGTGTTGGGACCGTGACCTGCTGGTGGACAAGATTCACAACTTGAGTGCCTCTCCATGGGTCTTGCTCATGCCTGTTAGTATGGGGGAAAACTGCATTCCCTATGTCAACTCCAATATTTAACCTATACCTTCAGGCTTCAACACAGGGTTCAATTTAATGTTTCGTCAAATATGATGAGTGCTGACATCACACAACTGAAGGAAGTCCAACATGATAATATAAACAGACACAAAGAAAGATTTTTACAAGATTCCACACCCATTTACGATAAAAATACTTGCATGAAATGTGGATAGAAGGTACATACCTCAACATAATGAAGGCCATATATGAAAAACATACAGCTAAGATCATAATCAATAGCAAAAAATTAAAAGCATTCTCTCTAAGAAAATAGGAAATAGAAAAGTCTGTCCACTCTCACCACTGCTATTTGACGTCATACTGGAGGTTCTAGCCAGAGCAATTAGGCAATAAAAACAAATAAAATGAATCCAAATTGGAAAGGAGGATACAAAACTTTCATCATTTACAGATGACATCATTATATATCTTTAAACCCCTAAAAACTACTAGAACTAAGCAATGAATATAGTAAAGTGGCAGCTTACAAAATCAATGAACCAAAATTCATTGCATTCTCATACGCAACCAGCACAGAAGAAAATGAAATCAAGAAAACCACACCTTTTAAAATAGAACAAAAAAGAATCAAATATATTACAATATACTTAAAAAAGGAGGTGAAAGACCTGTACAATGAAAATTAAAAGTCCTTTCAAAAGAAATAGAGGAAGATTCAAAGAGATGGAAAGATATCCCCTTATGGTTGAGAAGAATCAGCATCACCAAAATGGCCATTTTACCTAAAGCAATATGCAGATTTAATACAATCTTCATTAAAATCCCATGGACTTATTTCCAGGAAAAAGAACAAAAAAATCTTAAAATCTGTATGGAACAACAAAATACTTCAAATAGCCAAACCAATTAAGAGGAAAAAGAGCAAATCTGGAAGAATTACACTCCCAGACATTAAGCTATGCTACAAAAAAAATAGTGATCAAAACAGTATGGTATTGGTAATCCGCAAACCAGTGAAATAGAAATGAATCACCAGAAACTGACACACTCACTTATAGTTAGTTAATCTATGACAAAGGAGCCAAAAGCATAAGGTGGAGAAGGAAAATCCTTTCAATGATTGGTGTCAGATAACTGAACAGTCACATGTTAAAGAATGAATCCAGATCACTCTCTAACATCATTCACAAAAATTAACTCAAATGCACTAGAGACTTGAACATAAGACCAGATACCATAAAAGATAGTAAATTCATTCCATGACACTAGGCTTAAGGAGGTTTTTGGAGACTCAACTCCACATCAAGGGATACAAAAAGAAAAATAAACAACTGGAACTATATCAAACTAAAAAGATTCTTCACAGCGAAAGAAAACATCACCAAAACCAAAAGGAAACCTACTAACTGGGAGAAGATATTTGTACTTCATGTTTCTGACAAGGGCTTAACATTGAAAATAAACAATGAACATATAAAACTCAATAACCAAAGAACAGTCAATCCAATCAAAAAATGGGAGGAGGAATTGGAAAGACACTTTTCTGAAGAGGATATACAGATGATGAACAGGCACATGAAATGATGCTCCTACTAGCTGCCTTTCAGAGAAATGAAAGTTAAAATAAGAATAATGTATCACATTACACCTAAAAGAATGGCTATTATCCAGAAGTATGGAAACAACAAATGTTGGAAAGGATATGAAGAAAAGGGAACACTTTTACAATGTTGGTGGGAGTGTAAATTGATGTAATCCCTGTGGAAAATAGTTTGGAGATTCCTCAGTAAGTTGAAGATGGAAACCCCATATGATTCCACCATATGATTCACTTCTGGAAATTTGCCCAAAGGAAATAGAAACATTCATCTACAGATATTTCTGCATGACAATGTTTATTGAAGCCCTATTCACAATAGCTAAGAACTGGAACCTGCCTATGTGTCCAACATTAGATGAATGGATAAAGAAGATTTTGCACATATATACAATTGAATATACAGAGCCCTTAGAAGAGATGAAATTCTGTCATTTGAATCAACATTGATGAGTTAGAAGAGATTATGCAAAGTGAAATAAGTCAAAAGAAGAAAGATAGATACCAGATGAGCTCACTCATAGGTGGAAGGTGAATAGACAAAACGAAGGACAGATGAAACAAAACCAGTATGTGTTGACATATTTCTGAGGAATGGGGAGCAACAACAACAAAAAACCAATTGCAGGTATGCCCTGGTGAAGCAAAGTATGTGTCAATCACCTCCAAAGGAGCAAGCCACATGCCCCTGGGTCCAAGTCCCAGTTCTGGGAGGAAACCAACCAGTATGAGCCTCTAAATAAAAAATAAAATGAAATGCTTCTTCCTGCTCTCTCTCCTGGCATGCCTACTTACTTGCATTCCTTTTTGTACCTTTCCTTTAAAATAAAGCTATTTTTTTATGTGCAAACAATATGATGTCATAGAATGAAATTGAGAATTATTCCATTTGCAGTAAAAACAAGAATAATTAAATACCTTGGAATATACTTCATAAGGGTGGTAAAGATTGAACAATGAAATCTATAAGACTTTATTAAAAGAAGTAGATGGAGATGCAAAGAGATAGACAGTCCATTCTCATGGTGGGGAATAATCAACATTGTTAAAATAACCCTCCCACCTATTCCAGTTTAATGCAATCACTATCAAAATTCCACTAACATTTTTCAAGGTCATAGAACAAAAATAATTAAAATTTGTATAGAATTATAAAATGCCCCAGATACCTAAATAAATCATAAGAACAAAGAACAAAAGCAGATGTATTGCACTCCCAGATTTCAGACTATATTACAAAATAATAGTGATCAAAGCTGTATGGTACTGAAATAAAAACAGAGATACAGATCAGCAGGGGAACACACTGAATCCCCAGGAACAGAGTCACACATATATGGTCAGTTATTTTTTACAAATGAACCAAGAGCATACAATGGAGAAAGGAAAGTTATTTAAATAGATGGCATTGGGAAAACTGGACAGCCACATGCAAAGGAATGAATCTAGATCACTTTCTAACACCATATACAAAAATAATTCAAAATGGATTAGAGAGGTGCATGCAAAACTGGGAGCTATAAAATACTCAGAAGATAACATGGGCAAGTTATTACATGACATCAGACTTAAAGAGATCTTTGGAAACTCAACTCCAGAGGATAGGGAAAAAGTTAAAAACAATCAGACTGCATCAATACAAAAAGCTACTGGGAGGGAAATAAACTATCACCAACACAGAAAATAACCTACTAGTGAAAGAAGATATTAGCACATCATGCACTTAAAAAAGGCATAATATCCAAAACATATAAAGAACTCATAAAAGTCAATAATAGAAAACAAGAAACCCAACCAAATACTGGGCATAAGATTTGAATAGATATTTCTCCAAAGAAGATATACAAATGGCCAGCAAGTATATAAAAATATTTTCTTTCCCACTTGTTATGGAAATGAAAATTAAAACAGTAATGAGATATCAAGTTAAACCTGTGAAACTATTATCCAAAAATCTGGAAACAATAAATGTTGTCAAAGATGCAGAAGAAAGGAAACAGTATTACACTGTTGGTGGGAGTGTAAATTGGTATATGCTTATGGAAAGGAGTATGGAAATAGCTGAAAAATTGAGACTGGAAATCCCAAAGCATCCCATCTTCCCACTTCTGGACATTACCCAGAAGTCACAAAAACACACATTCTCAGTGATATGTGCAAACCAATTTTTATTCCCTTATTACCTAATATAGTTAAGAATTGGAAACTAAGTACCCATTATCTGTTTAGTGGATAAACTTGTAGTATGTATAGGCAATGAAATATTATGCAGCCCTCCAAAAGATGAAACACTACCATTTGTGACAACATGGGTGAAACTAAAGGAGATTTGGTAAACAAAATAAGTCAGAAGGAGAAAGACAAATAATAGGTGGTCTCACACATATGTGGAAAATAACAAAATAAAGCAAAGGTACAAAATGAACAAAAATAAATTCTTGAATATTAACAATAGAACTGGGTAATGGGGTGAGGGATGCAGACAAGTGGTGATGTGTTCAATGGACCATTGTAAAGGACTTTTGGTAATTTGGTGATTGGCACCATGTGTCAACACATATTTGAGGAATAGGGAGCCTACCCATATTAGTTTATACTATTTTTGTAATTTCACTTCATTTCAATTGAAAAAAACTTTCAAGTTGCTAATTTTTGTCTTTCTGCTATTGTCATGAGATAGCCATTTGGTTTTGTTTCTTGGTCTAAAAACAAGGTTGAAACACACAAAGAGAACAGCCAGATTGTCTCAATTTTCTGAGAAGTGGCTAGCCTTCATCAGTCAATAGCCCTCGAACTTCTGGGTACAAGTAAGCCCATCTGAGTTTAGTCAGAGCCCTAACTTACGACTTGAGAGTGATTATAATAAATGATTATTATTTTATGCACTGAAATTGGGAGGTGGCTTACAAAGAAACAGTCAACTGACAGAGAGGCAATATTGCCTCCAGATCAAAATTTCATTACATAGAAATTGAGATAAAATGGGGCAGCTGTCTCTGAAAAACAAAAACAAGAATAAAGTTGCTCTGAAAATGTGTTAGGGCTTTCTGTCCCACACAAGATTGGAGTAAACATGCTCATACTATAATGCTAAAATTAGTTTTGTTCACAGTTTTTATATTGTTTTATTTTGGGGTAAAACAACATTAAATAAAATGAAACAAAAATTATGCTTCTTCCAATGGTATTTAATTCCTAAGTAATATGAATCAAAGTTCACAACTGAGTTCAGAATTGTAGTATTATTAAGTACTATCTAGAGCCCACTTAAATCTAATCCTGTGATATCATATAAATGGTATAATCACTTCAACTATTCCCAAATAATCTTTCGACAACAATTTGCTCATGACACATTCTAAAATTAAGTGAAATAAAATAAATAAATAAATTTCTCTAACAGAGAATTAAAGCTATATCTCTTTAATAATAAGTTGCTGATAGATTTTAGAAAAGAACAACATGGACAAGGCTCATTTAGCAGACATTCTTTGGGATAAACTAAGTATTTGTGTATAAGAACAACGTGTCTATTGTGAGTGATATAACAATATGTCACTGGCTAGCAATTGTATGACACACTATAATTAAGTGAAATCTGAAATTACTTTTCCTCAAAAACAAACAAAACATCAAAACAATGTAAACTAATTTATTTTAAAGAATTTTAAGTGTTTTTCACCACAAATACTTCAAATTAATTATGCATCTCCTCATTATTCACCTCTAAATTTTCCATTATACATTCTGCAGAAAAATCTACAAACATAATCCCAATCAACTACTTAGTCAAAAAGGGTCTTGCAAGAAATCCTTTCATTAAAAAATGGTTAGTCTGGTAGACTTCAATTCCATACTCAAAAATTACAATACAATATATTTTAGCCAAATTACTTAAAATAGGTTCTGAGAATCACATCTCTATTTCTGACTAAGGAATGGAGAAATCTGTAACTGAGCCCATCAATCTCCTGCCTTCTATTCCAGTGGAACAAACATTTTAAAACCTATTTTTGTTGTCCTTTATTGCTTTTCTTGCCAAGTGTTGTAATTTAATTGACATATAACATTGTGGAAGTTTAAGGTATACAATCTGATAATTTGATATAGACATATCGTGAAAGGATTGTAACACATATAGTTAGCATATATCATTTTACATAAATACTATTTGTGTGTGTGTGAGTACATGCAATATTTACTCTCTTAGCAATTTTCAAGTATACAGTTCAGTATTACCTATTTTAAAGAGAGAAGAACTGTTTCATTCTCTGGAAGTTGAACGTTAAAACTTTTGATTGAAAAGAGTAATCATTGGTTAATAAAAAGGAAAATGGCCACCTGGTAGGAAGGAGATTCAGATGCCTCCCATAGAGTAGCAAGAAACTCACCCATTTTCCAGAGACAAACACTGAGGAATGATTGACACTGAAGCTCCAGAGACAGAACAGTTATGCTGATAATAAATGGTGGGAAAGGGCGTCCTTTACAGTATCGAGATAAGTCAGGGGTTTGGGAATTGACACAGCTGTGGGGCGGAGCCAAGGGAGGACCAGAAAGTGCTGAGGACCCATTGCAGAGGTAGGGAGGAGCATTTCTAGCGGGTCTGGGACTCACAGGTGGGGAAGATCTGCTAGGTACCTCGTGGAAGGAGAGCCAGTGCCCTGGTGACTGAACTGGAGCCCATGTGGTGAAATTGCACTAGCTGTCACCATAACCCTATGGCAGCCAGGGAAATTCCCAACCCCGACTCTCCCCGATGGAGCCTCAGGGTCCACCCATCAGATATCACACCCACCCACCTAATATCTCATTCCCAGGATTAAAGGACGAAGGTAGTCTCTCTGAAGACTAAACCTCGTCGCTACCCACTAACGCCACCCTATGGGTAGAGACAGAACTGCAGCCTAGTTGCCAATTCTGGTCCAGCAGCAAGGTGGTCAAACTACACAGCACCATGACTGCAGGGAAACAAACACTCAGAAATATGAACAGAATGCTGAACAGAGCAAAAGGGGAAATAAACCTTAAATGATAACTCTAATTAAAAACCCAGAGGAAAATCTGAATACAGCAAATGTATGTAAAATATCTAAAGATGAATTTAGGGTAAAAGTGATTAACATGCTTATGAGAATCCAGAAAACAATAGAAAAGAAAAAGAGAACATAAAACAAGAAAGAGAAGAAATGAAACAAGATATCAAAGAAGTGAAGAATACAAAACTGAACTAAAGAACTCAATAGAGGAACTCAATAATAGAATGTATGAAGCTTCCAACAGAATCAGCGATCTGGAATATAGGACAGAGGAACTCAGTCAAGAAAACCAGCAAAGATTTTTTTTTAATGCAGATACGAAGACAGATTCGAGATCTCTGGGATTACATCAAAAGGAACAACGTTTGAATCACAGGGTTCCCAGAGGAGAAAAGGGAAGAAAAGGGGTAGAAACCATATTTGAAAAAATAATAGATGAGAACTTACCCAGTGAAGAATGAAGCAAGATTGCAGATCCAGGAAGCTCAAAGAGTTCCTAATAAAAGAGACCCAAACATAAATAAACCTAGACACATGAGACAAATGAGAATGAAGACATGAGCTACCAGAATCTTATTGTAGAGATGCAGGTTACCATTCTTTTTCAAACACTGTAGTAATTTAATCAGTATAGTGTTTTTGTGCCTGTGGTGAGGAGGTGAGTTCAAGATTTTAACACTCTGCCATCTTGGAATTCTCTTTACAAAATCATATTTATCACTTTTTTTCTTAAGCATTAATTTATTCATTCACAAAGTTTAGAAAGACCTTACCAATGTGCTGGGAAATGTTTGAAGTTGAGATTGAATATTTTGATCACATCAGATAGACATTGTTTTCTTATAGAAATGACTCTTTTTTCATGCAATTTTGGGCCAGCTTGAGTGTGAAGTAATCTCAGTGACATTTGAACCAAAATCCATGTCAAGAAAGAACCAGCTATAAATTATTGGTCAAAAAAGTATCTCAGTAGGTAAAATAACTGATGAAAAATTACTGAAATGGGAATCTAGAAAATGGGAAATATTAACTGGGATAGTGAAGAGTGTTAACTGGAAAGAAAAGTATGAAACGAGTTTGGAAAATAAATTGTGAAATATATATACCATGATAATGAATTTCAGCATTATTCTGTATAAAATAGACCACCATCAGAGTTTTTTTAATTGATTGATAGTGTAGCATGCATTACATTTTCAAAGGTAAGTTGCTGATGATTGCTAGTTTTAATCATAAATTAAAGTATAATATTAAAGGATAATTATATGAACAGTACACTAATGAAGCATGTGCACATGCAGTAAGAAAATATTAATGCACAGTACTGGTATGAGGAAGATGAAAAGATTAGTTACTTAACCTCAAGAAGTTTATAACTAGCTAAGATATATGGTAGTCTGATAATTCCAGTAATTCATCTTCTTGAAAACTAAAAGTAGTCTCTAGGCTTTGAGGAAATCATCTGCAACGATCTTTAAAACTATCACTGGGAACCTGATAATTAGCTCTCTTTTTAGGAAGCACACTAATGCGTTTTTCCAATTTTAATATAAAAAGGATAAAAATCCTTCTTTAAATGCATAAGAATATTATATGTATTATCTCATCTTTTACATTTCACTCCAAAACTAGTGTTTCACATATTTTTCAATTCCTGTGTATGTTAATAGCATTTATTTACTGAATAATCTTTGCATTTACATTTATTATGAATTACTATCTTCTTTTTAACACTTACCAGTTTATTATGCATCATTTAAAAATTATTTCTTACTGCCCAACATAAACTATGCCCATGAACTTCTATATAATATCAAAGACTAGTTAAAATTTTCATAAGGCTAAAAGATGTGGACATTTTAAATTTACATAAAATTCAGCTCTCTGTTAATTGAGAAGATAAGGTTCACACAGAAACAGAAAAATATATATGCATATATTAACTATCTGCATATATAATAGATATATATCTGCTTAAATGCCACAACTTCATAGAATATTTATTTGCACATTTTTTGTGTGTTTTAAACATACATGTGTCTATCTAAATACCACTCATATATATGTTTTGCATAAAACAATGTTTCATATATCTATATGTGTGCATTTGTGTATATATTTATATATTCTCTACATTTAATATTTGTTACATATATATGTGAGAGAGGGAAAATGAGAGAGATTTTACTAAGACTTTATGAAAAAAAAGATAATTGATACATTTTTCCTTGGGAGGGAGGGGAAATTGCCTCATTTTATTTCAAGGAAATACTCTGAAAAAGTATGTCTCATAACAATATATTTCAAATGCAGCGATAGAAAGAAAAGAGAATTCAGAATTTTGCGACATCAGTGGGTGAAGAAATGATGACAAACTTGGCAAACACAATCTTTTCTTTGTTAGAGTTGTACAACAGAGGAGTGGTCAAAATAATGACTTATGAAGCATTTTTTCACATTAGAAGTTACAGAATTTAAAAATTACTTTCTATTTCATTGTCCGGATATAGAAACACAGCAGGTTTTGTGTATCGACTTTGTACCCCGTCACTTTGCTGTGCTTGTATAGATCCCAAGTGCCGAACGGTGAAGGGCTGTACTTAAATTTTCTTTGGTCTATGGTGAAAAGAGAAACACAAAAATCTAGAATTTTTAAATAAAATATATTGATTTATTAATATTAGTTAGAATGTTGGTTATCCTAGAATTCTGTCCTTGCTTTTTGATGTCTAATCAAAACCATTCATTTTAAATAATTATAAAAGCTTTTTGTTATCCATTTTCATATTTTTTATGAAATACATTATGGCAATCCTTAAAAAATTGTTTTCTAATTATTACCTTTTCATGACCAAAAATGTTCTATTTAGAGAGCTATCCTATCAAATATATAATCCAGCTGTCTAAAAGAGCAGCTGTTATCCCAGAAAAGCAAATAGTCATGACCTGAAATAAAAGTAAATGTAATCCCTTTGAAGTAATGATGAATTTAGATAACTGTGTCCATATCAACTGATTAAAAACATTTTGAAACACACATTTTTGTCTCTAGCTTAAGTTTGCTAGATATTACTTTATATCAGAAAGAAATAATATTCACTGAATACATTAAAGCACAAGTGAAATATTGTTTGCATGAATATTCCTTTACTCAGAAGATTATATCAGTAAATGAATTTAAAAACAGTTACTCTCTTCAAAGATGTCAATTATATGTATTTATATATTTATCCATATACTCATATTCATAGTCACATTATTCAGATAACTGATTTAATCAAACATTCTTCTGATGATATCATTCACTTTGAATAAAGAAAAAATAACCCTATCCATTTCATTATTTTTTGCTTTACAAAATTATTGTCCATATAAGTAATAAAATGTTCCATCTTCTAAACCTATTGGACAGAAAATTCATGCATGATATTGGCTGCCTGACTCAATATACCTGTAGGAAAATTAAAGAAACATTTTTTAAGAAGTATAAAGATCAAATTGTATATTAAGAACAGCTTTGAAATTTTTCTGATGTTTTATTTTGTATCAATAATTGGCACACTATAGGTTCAGCTGTATCTGATATAGAAAAAATAATCAAAGAGTTACTTAAAAGAAAAATCTTGTTCAGAACAGGAATGAGAATATCCAAAAACCCCAGGTAGTTGAAGAAGGAAACTTTATAGAGAGAAGTTTGAACTTCAGAGACTAAAAATGCCACAAGCTATTAAAACTCTAAGATTGCTTCCTGAAACTGTTTATTCCTGAAAGTGAGTGGGGAAATCTTATGGCCAAAAGGAAACAGAATAGAATGAGTTTCCAGTGTGTCTTGGGATTCTGGGTTTACTTTTCACCTATTTTCTCACAAAAGATGAAAATAGGGAGAGAAAATACAAGTTTGGCTCAGAAATTCAAAAGGGAGGAAGAATTGGCAAGTTTAGCTAGTAAGGTCAAAGTCCTGCCAGAAGTTTATTTTCATGTTCACTGGAGTCGAGGTGGTAGTTTTGATGTGTGAAAGCTCTTCCACCTACAAAATCATAAAATCTTGAAAGAAAAAATTCTAACCATAAATACTGTTTTCACAGTTCCTTTTAAGGATTAAAAGTACTGCTACTGCACATTGTTATGTTTCTTCCGCCCATATACAAAAAAAAAAAAAAATGATATGAATTATATAAGCTTATTTTTAGAGATCCTGTTATGTTTTATCACTTTTTATTATGATTACAATTTTGGTAATGAGAGGTTCAAGGAAGAATCAAATACATTATCAAGATGTGACCAGTTATTTTTTTCTCCTTCCATTCTCTCTCTTGCCAAAAGCCCAGGGTGTACTTTCTAGGGAAATGTTCCTCTTGTTTATAAAGTTGTTTTAAAGGTTAACTGTCACAAAAGTATATTTTAAAACAATAACTGGAGAATAGCCCAACTGCATCTTGATTTATCTTAGCATTCCTCAAATTATATCCTATGGGTAAGTAATAGTGCAGAATGTTTCAGAAGCCAGTGAGTTTCATAGGTGACCACAATGACAATAATAGGAATGGAGAGGAGAATTCAAAACTGACTCATTGAAATCAAACTCACAAAACACCATCACTGAATAAAAATATAGGTTTCTTTCTCTTAAGTTGAAGGCAACTAGAGCTTAGCTCAAACTGCCATCTTCTCAAGCCATTGCCCAAAACAGAAGGGCAAAAAGTATCAAATCATCTTTCCATATTAAACTGACTACATCCCGCTCAGAAAATAATTAAAGTTCCTCAGCTGAGTCACCATCTATTTCTCATTTTCCTGTATATTTGTGATAGCATTTTAATCATATAATTTTGTCTGCATCATCCTTCAAGATTGAGCTTTAGACAGTATGCTCTTATTTCTCTTTTCCTTTGATAGACCAACATATCCTAATGATTTTAAGATGTATGCCTCTGTTCTAACTTCTTTCTTTAGTTATTTTTATTTTTGTTTTATTCTACTTTACTTGCTTTCCATTTTACAAAATACTACACCTAGACCATCATTATTTCTTGCTCTAAACCATGACCTCTCTCTAGCTTCTCCACAATGTAAATGTAGTATAATTATTCCTTAAGCACATGATGTTCACAGCAGAAACTGGGATTGTTCTTCACCTACAATTTTCCAGTTGGTGTGTGTAAACTATATATATTTATATTTATATATACATATACATATGTATGTATGTTTATATATGTTTACACAAACACACACTCACATACAATGTCATAACAACCTCTGTCTAAGTCCATAATCTTAGTACATCATAAAAACAGTCATCCTGGTTTCCTTTAAAATCTCCAGTGTTCCTGTATTGGCCACACCTATCACAACTTCCACATTACAAAGCCCTTCTTTGATGGAACTAGGATTAATGTTAACCATAAGCTACAGGACTCTAACTCAGTCCTTCACCCACTAGCTTTTATTTTATTGTGTGCTGTTTCTGACTAGCCTATTTTGCTCTGATTTGACAAGCTATATTAATAATTTGTGTTTTACTGATACATCGTCTTCCTTAATTTTTTTATTTGCATTTCTTGAAAATTCTTTTGAAGCATCACATTATTCAACAAATTTGTAACTAAAGTTCTACTTGATTCTGGTCATTTTAACATCTCACGTATATTTAAAGAGAGAAAGTTGGCTAAGTACATGGATTTGTCTTTCATTTAATTTATTTAGTTGTACTCTTGAAGAATGTTCATTGTTTTCGAAGAATAATTTTAAACTAAGCAAGACTGAACAATAACTTGATGGGAAATATTTTGAAAAGAAAATCTCTCAAGATTTAATAAATCTATTTTTATATTAAAGTTTTCCATGAATTTGGACTCTTCATATTAAATATGTTTATATTTATTCTACTATAGAGTTTCCTACTCATACTAGAGATCAATAATTTTTACTGTTTATTTAATATTTAACAAGTATTTACTGTCCACCAACTATAGCCAACTATGACCATTAACCATTTTACATGTTAAAGAGAACAATGAAGAAATTAGGCATTTCTTTGTCCTCACGGAGCTTATATTAGAGTGAATCAGAGAGAATACAAGTAAAAATGTGAAAGCAAATAGTATTTGAACCCTCCCCACACAAAAGATAATGAATCATATGCTATAGTTTTAACCTCTATTTTCTTAGAATGTGTCTGTATTTGGAGATAATCATTTAAAGAGATTATTAATTTAAAATGAAGCTGCTGGGGTGTGTCTTAATTCAATCTTCCTGGTGTCTTTTCAAGATGACATCAGAATAAACTGATGACCCCGGAGAAGGAAGCACACAGATAAAAAAAAATACCATGTACAAGCCAAGGAGAGAGGCTTCAGAAGAAAACAAACCTGCCAACACCTTGATCTTGGACTTCCAGCTTCCAGAACTGTGAGGAAGCATTTTTCTATTGTTTAAGTCATGTTGTCTTGTTTAAGTCATGCAGTATGTTGTTACCATAATAAAATATTTGGAACCCTGGGAGTAGCTTGACAATTATTTTAAGCTGGAAATTTGAGATTAAACAGAACATAGAAAAACGTTTTCCCACATTTGCCCTTATATGATGAAAAGCAACTTCTGCGAAATGGGGTTCTCATAAATTTCCCTTGGCGAATCTACTCCCAAAAGGGAGAGTAAGATTAAACCTACTAAGACACCCCTCTGGAGGAGTTTCATAGCTGTGAACAAACACAAAGATCACTCACACCTGCATATAAAGAAACATTATCACAAATATTCTCTTCTCCCAAGTATTTGTTTTTATAAATGGATTGGTTTCTCTTACAGAAGTCTTTCTACTTGTCTCCCTTTCCCCTACCACATAAGATATATAAGCCTCTGACTTTAACCCTTTAGTGAGCTAGCTCTTTACTTTGTTCCTTTCTTTCCTTTTATCCACAGGCATACAGTATTTCTCCTGTTGATTTTCATTTGTCAATATAATTAGTAGATCCCTAGCAACTGAAAATAAAATGCATTTTTCCCCTTCCCAGCATAGCCCTAGCAAGCTACTCTAACATCAAATAGTGATATATAAGACAAAGAAAATGCAACAAGGGGATAGATGAAATCCATGAGCTTAAAGGCCATGGAAAAGTTCTTTGAGGAGGTGACATTTGAACTGAGACATGAACTAAAAGATGATTTGAGGAAACTGACATTTGAGTTGCTAACTGAATTACAAGCTGATTTGGGGAAGACAAACTGTAAAGTTCAAAAGCCCTAAGGCAGAGCAAGATTGGTGTGCTATGGGAATGTAAAGGCCAGAATGAGCTGAGGAAACTATTCTGAGAGGAGGATTAGACAAGCAGTGGACCACCTGTCCTCAGGCTCTGTAGGTAAGGGGAGGAATTTGGTTTTTATCATCACCCTGGACAAGCTAGTCAAATTCACTTTAGTCTTGTTTAAAGTAAAAGTACAAAAAAGGCCCACAGGGTTTTGATTTCTAAATACTTCCAAGTGTAATTTTGCAATTGTTTTGTTAAAAACAAAGTAGCAATCCTTTTTGAAAATTTCATTTGCGTTTTTAATATTGTATCCCTAAATTTAAATGTTACGTTAGTATACTTTATTTTGCTTGGTAAGGAGAAAATTCATTTCTAAACCTTTTTTGTCTTTTCAGAATAAACAGTGTGCTTCAAGATAAACTTGACTTTGTCTCTCATTGTAGACTCCCTTTAAATCAAATTGTTTTAACTATTTGGTTAATTGGGTTATTGATAAGAATAAGGACACTGTCAAAGGACTATTGTTTTTTAGTTTTTGCTTACATATCTTCTTCTTTTTAATACAACAGCACAATACAGAAGACAAATTGGTACAGTCTCTATAAAAAAGTGTCAATAATTAAAAATTGCTAGAAAAATACGATAAAGTATATTTGCAAGGACATGTATTTAGAAGGAAAATATTAGACCACTATATAGGCCCTTAACAGTAAAACTAAGCATCTAAAGATGTTACATTTTTAAACACCTGCTAGGAGAGACTCAGCTTTATTTTTATTATTTGGTTGTCATTTCTGTATAGTATATGGATAATCCAAAATGAATACTAATCACATTTCCATTTGATTTATTGTGGTCAACAAATTTATTTATTTCCAATTTTATTGACGGGTCATTGCATCATAACATTACGTAGGTTTAAGATGTGTGTCATTGAAAATCGACATCTGTATATAGTATATTAAGTTTACCATCAATAGTCCAATCCCATTCTTCACCATATAATTAAATGTCACACACAGTTGTAGGTTGGTGAGTGAATATGTGCTAACCTCTCTGCAGGAGCGTTTAAGTAGTGACGGGCTGTAACTCTTTGGTATAGTAAACACATTCTTCATGGAAAATCAGTCCTTGCCAGTATTCTGATGTGTCTGTGTATTATTCATTCTTATAATAATAAAGGCATCCTAGGGCCTAAAGCAGCTATGAATTTTTGGAGCAATAGGTTTCCTGAATTGTTCCACCTAGTAATAAGTTGTTAGGTATAATGATAGTCTTACTATTTGTACCTATCGACATCTTTATTATGCTTAAAATTTTGCTCTAACATAGGTTCTTTATATCAAGCCATAATTTCTCCAGTCTAATTGCTTTGCAAAATGTGCAATTATAAGACTGATCAAAGCAGTCAGGTACTGAAATTCTCAGAACAAAATGCATTTTTCTCCCCAAATTAACAAGGTTCTTTTCATAATAATAACTGCAATTTCAACTGTTCACTTAGAAAACATAACAGAAAAGCAGAAAAAGGAAAAATGAGTAGTGATTGTCTACTTTCTGCCAGGCACCGTGTTGCTGTTTCTTTCAAATCTTATGAAATCTTCATGATTTCTTGAATTGGTTATTATTAACAATATTGATCTTTTAGAGATCAAAGTTATATCTGGTTATGCAAATTGTTATTCAAAAGGCTATAAAATTGTTGACCCCAAATCAGTAGATTGAGAGCATTTAGCTCATTTCCTACTAAAATAATAAAGGAAAATATATAATTATAACCAAAAAACAACACAATTTTTAGTTTCCTCATAGTGTTTGAAGCTTTTGGTAAATCTCATTAATCTTTCTACCATTCTGTAAGGTGTGCATTAATTAATTTGCATTTTATAAGTAAAGTTATTGTTATGGAAGTAGTTAAGGAAATATATGCAATGGAAGTGATTTTTTTCAGAATTAAACATGATAATTTGCAAAGGGGGCTTTAAACAAGGACTGTGATATCTAAATATTTATTATAACATTTGGGAAAATTATGGATCTTTACTGAGACAGACACAATTTTTTTTTTTGGTGAAGCCTTTGTATTTGAAATTAGATGGCAAGTCAAAAATAAGACTTCTCCATGAAGTATTAGCTCACATTTCTCACACTTCTTTTTTCTCCTTTCAAATTATACTCTTCCTGACAGAGTCAACTTGCTCAGATGTCCAGAAACAAGTACTTAATATTTGAAAACTCTCTTGGGATGCCTTTTAAAAATGCCTATTCCACATGTTAGATGTATCCCAACACCTTATTATTTAAATATCAATCAAAGTGTAGTGTATTTGTAAGCAAAAACAAAAAACATCATTCTTTAACTATATCTCTTTAAAGCAACAAGCATTCCAGCATTAATTCAAATATTTCCATTATCAAAGAACATAAAAATGCAAAACATTTACTGAGCTAAATAATCTACATTTCACACTTTATAATTACTATTCTTTAAAATAATTATTCTTATAAAATTATAATTTGCTTTAGTTAGAATCAGAAAATTAAAACACTTTGGCAAAAGAGTTGGAGGAATATAATGAACCAAAGCACAATTCAGAGTAGGAGCATGATAATAGTTTTTTTTGTTTGCTTGTTTTTCGACAGGTAAAGACAAGAGAACTCTTTGGAAGGGACACTAAATTTAGATTTTCAGTGAACTCAAAAAAGGGAAAGGAAAGGAAAATAAATAAGCATATGATATGATATAATCATATCAATAATTAGCTATTGAAAGACATTAATTAAATAAGTATGCATTACTTATACTCCTAAGATGCATTATGCAACCACAATGGATTTTATCAGTAATGACAAAATGCTTTATAATTACCTGTTAAGAATTATATTCTTCAAAGATTTAGAATATATTGTTTAGTAATAAGTCAAAATGAGAATTCCCTAGAGGTTAATATCATTCGAAATTTCAAACCTGAAATATTTCATACCTGTGCTTAACTCTCAGATAACAGATTGAAGTCTACCAGATCCAGTATTTTAATCTCCTAGTTGAAATAATAGGTTGCTGCTTCAGATCAATAACTAGCAGATTAAATTGTGAAGCTCAGAAAGATAAAGTAATTCTGTTGCTATCAATCTCACCCCATAATCTTCCCACTATTGCTTTTAGATTTGAATACATGCCTTTGTGAGTAGCAAATAGATTTTTGTTAATTTGTAAGAATAATAGTCAATATACTTTTAAAAAGCTTTACTTAATGCTTTTGTATACATTTTCTCAATTAGATCTCACTTCATTTCCATGATTTTGTATTAATGATAATATTATTTTTGACTAATATTACTGTACATATGCTATATGACACCCATTGTTATAGATACTGGCATAAAACAATGAGCAAAAAGCAAAAATTGTTACACAGAGAGAAATAAGTGAAACAGGAATTTAGGTAATTGTATTTTCAATTTTATAGTTGAAGAATCTATGATATAAAAAGAGATTCAAAAACTCACTTAAATTTATACAGTTATTATGTGAACAATCCAGTCTGTCTCCAGAATCTACCTGAGAGTAATGTGATTATTCTTATTTATCGATTCCTCACACCAACTATTGTCATAGGACTCACCAGTCAAGGATTAAATCTGCTTCCCTACACTCATGACTTTTCACTTGGCCTCATGAAAACTTCGGACAATGGAATGACTAGATATGATGTACAGACAGTTCTGAGCAGTCTTATGCAACCTATATGTTTCCACAAGTTCTCTTTTATTCTGGCATAAAGTGGCATCTCCTGTCCTTGTTAGTGGATGATTTTTCATTCACTTTTCATTATAGTGAATCATAACAAAAGGCATATGGGGAAGAAATCACTGGTCTTCAACATGCAATATGATATATATATATATATCATATATATATGATTTATGGATTTTTCCTACTTAACTGATGCTGAACATTACAGTCCTTAACCATTGTACTATATCTGAAATACTCTTTCTCTTTTAAAGGTTGAGCATGTATTTTAAACATTGAACACTTACGTGTCATAGCATCATACCATTTCTTCTTGAAAATAAATACTTTTCCATAAATTTCATTTACTCATTTAAAAAATTATATATCAGTTTAAATTATCACTGGGCAACAGGCATCAGCTCATCATTTTAATGAAAATTACTTATAAAAATTCAATTTATCTTCAAAATTTCAGTGTTTAGTCACACATTATTGTCATCATTTATTTCTAGATAACAATGAATTTGAACAACTGACTCGTTTATATTTACTATATAATGGTAACAACAAAACTCAAATAGTCAAGCAAAATTTTCCACTTTTGTCTTCTTTCTGGCATGAATGATTATATACAATTATCTATTAAGATTGGCCAAAATCATCTACACTTTTTTCTGTGTTTCTTTGTTCTTTCAGAAATAATTCTGTTTACTTTAGTCTCAAATGGCAACAATGGCAAAATATTTTCTAAGACATCACTGGTCTTGGCACATGGCAATAATTTAATGAAGATGTAAGATATCAATGATCAAATGATTGAATAAATTAATATATGCATCAACATATAAAAACATTGGCAGATCTGCAAGAAGTTGTCTATGCAAATGAAAATGCAATATGCATACATCTCCTTTTGTTAAGTGCTAAAAACTTATTCTCTCATTTTCTCTTTTTCTTTCATAATTTGTCTGCCTTAATTCTCTAATAGGACTCCTTGTTTTTCACTCGTTTATTCAAAATAATGGGCCAAAATGATCTACCTCGGATCTTTTACAATTACTCAGACTTCTCTGCTTTATTTCTAGCAGAGAACCATCTTGATTCACTCTTCTGTGAATGATCAAGTACAATATTTTTCAACATTTCAGTGCACCTGAGTATAGTATTATTACTTCTGAAATAATCTCATCATTATTACTTTTTACTAAATACCTGCTAAATGCCACACAGAGTACTCAATTATTCTCAAAAGTATGTTTCTAATATTACTCTAGTTTGTTATAAGACCATTTTTTGTAAGTTTCTAATTCTTATGATTCATGTAAATGACATTCTATCATTTATTAATATACATCAGGCTTTTATACAGGCTTGCACACCCTACCTTCTTTAAAATTTCAATAGGAGAAAAAAACTGGGTTTTTTTGGGGGGAAGAGAATTGACGTGCAACATAATAGTTTCAGGTGCACATCAACATTGTTTGATAATGGTGTTATTGAAGAATTGTCACCACAAATAAATTACATATTACAAATTCAAAAACATATTTTTTTTAGAATTCTAAGACAATGCAAAGACAAATCACTAAACAGAAGAATTAATGCCATTTTTTTTGGAATATATAGAATGTATGCTTCTGGTAATATGAAGGATAATGAATTGAAGAAATGATTAAGAGAGTGTTTAATTTCGATTTTTCCTAAAGAGCCCCTAGATTAATACTGAGCATGTGTTAACATATCTAAAGGCCCGACTGCACCTGACACTACAATTGATATTGGCACCCATGGAAATACTTTTATAAGCTGTGTATTTTCATAGTTACCATAAACAAGTGAAAAAAATATTACTGTATTGAATTATTTTTTCCACATTATGAAATTTTTCTTACTCTTCATTTTATTGAAAAACAAATGTGTTACTGGATTATTATGTAATTTAAAATGAAATCATCCCATGTAGATATTTTAACCTGAGTTACTGACTTTTACTACCATGGTTTGATCACTGTTCTTATGGAATTTGAAAAGTACAAAGAAGTAAGGGTTTAGGAGAACAGGGACGGTGACTTCTTCATGAGAGCAGCGAAATGTTTGCATATTGGGTCTAACCTCTTTATTTGCTATGTTTTCTGTGTATGTACTATACTCTTTCTTGTTAGAGAAATTCTTAAGCACAGGAATCATTCTACTGGCAGTTTGTGGTCAGATGGTAAAAGTAAAATTCTATTACCCTAACCAACAAATGCATACATTAAGGAAATCCAACTCCAACATTCAAGAGAAATGAGACAGAGTGAAAAACTGCATATTGTCTACCAGAAATACATTTCTGTTTCCTGTTGATAAGAACACTTCAATTACCAGATTCCTCTAGTAGTTTTTATATAATAGAATGTTATTTTCTCCATTTCTAGAATTATCAACATTCTATTCCCAAGTAATAGTGAGCAAGTCATTAATTATTAACAACAATGGGTTACACTGAGAATCAACAAGTTTCCAATACACAGTCAAAGCTAGCCATCTACGTAGAACACAACCTGTAATCAGGACAGAACTATTGTGTGGAGTAGGTCAGAGATAAGTATAGCAGACATTTGTCAGGCTGCAATAATCTAAGATTGTGAAGCATTAACTGTTTTTTTTTACCAAGGCAACCACTTGCAGCAACAAAGACAAATCTAAATCTACTTTTTCATATTATTTGATGACCCAGCTGTGGGTCAGGGTGTGTAAGAACCACTCATCCATTTCCAAAGACATGAGTGAGTTCCGAGGATATGTTCCAGGGTATGTCATTGCAGCAGAAAACATATTTGAGAGATGGTTCATCTTCTCATTTTGCAACCCTCATCATGAAAGTACCATTTCAAATTGTAAGTTTCTCTGCTAAGGCCTATTGTCTGTTACATTTTCTTTCCTCAATTTGATTTTCCCTGTACGGTAGATTTGATCTATATTGGAAAAGATCTACAAAATTATAGAGGGCCAAAATTATTTGTTTTATGAACAGTCTTACAGGAACTCTCTCTTTCTTCTTTTGAATAATAATGATGATACAAAAGACAGATAAATCCTATAGTCCAGTGTTTTAATTACATCATATTTTATGACATTTTTACTCTACTATTTGGACTATACTATGCTGTGATATGTATAAATACTGTTTATACAATATTGGTAAAAAGTATTAACCCTTGAATAACTTATGTTCTTTTTATTTTCATTAAATAGTAATAATTGCTTTCTTCATTCAGATAACAATTGTATTATTTTCACAATATTACCTAAGAGAAACCAGCAAGGTAGTTAATAATGCTAACTTCAAAAATCCATAAAGCGTAAATATTAAGGGATCCTGGGATAAGCGCTTTTATATAGTTGGAAGTAAAAAGCAAAAGAGAGAAATTTCTGCAGTCCACTGACAAAAATGTTACAGTTATAGTGTCCACAAAAACTTGCATTACATATATGATTATTCTGCTCCACAAAATATTAGGAGCAAAATAAAATAATCTGCAAGAGTTTTCTTAACCTCCTATAAGTATTAATAATGACTTGTTCTACTGTTATTTCTACTACCATGACCATTAGTTCCAACTTTGTGATTGGTGAACTATTTATTCTGCAAATTCTAGGAAAATATAACAGTGCCCATCAATTTTATATGTTGAAAAGTCAGTCCAAGTATATTTTCAATGACTACATTTACTTCCCCATTTCTTTCACATCTATGAACCTGAAATAGAATCATCCCAACAACTTCACTGAAACTTTTTTTTAAGATCATCAATCACATCATCATAACACACCCTACAGTTTGATAATCTTTTATAAATGGGTGTCATGCAGAAAGTATGGCAATAGAAGCCCTACTAAGGATGACTTACTTGTCAGACAAAATATCATAAAGGCAGGTTATGCTGAGGAAGAGATTCAGAAATGTGTACAAAAATCTGTGTAATCTCTGGTTTATCCCTGACTCATTAAAATGCTGACTCCATACATAGTAATACTTCATGAGACTATTTGAGAAAAAAAAAATGAGAAGAACTGATATCTGAAAACTGAAGATGAAGAACTGCTATATCTCACAAAAGGATGAAAAAAAAAATATTTGAGTAGAAGCCAGCACATGTAGAGAGACACCTTCTATACAATGGACATTGAGTAATATCCTAAAATATTACTCTATGCGGGACAAAACACAGCAGATCTAGAGCGAAGGCAGTTCTCAAGTTGCCTAACATAGTTGAAAACAGGATTTTAATAAGCAATTTTCAAGTTAATTAACTGCTTTGAAATCAAACCCATCACTCAATTATAGAAGACAGTAAATCAAAGAAATTCAGCATTATCTCATTCTTAATATCAAATATGCAGTAAAAGTCTAGATATGCAGAAAATTAGGAAAATGTCAATAAATAACAAGAGTATTCTAAGCAATTCAGCAAAAACATAGAAACTATAAAAATGAAACAAATGGAAGTTCTTCATAATAAAAAATGTCATCTAAAGTGAAAAAAATGTGTTGGATTAATTTGATAGTAGGAGCAGAATTTAAGTGATTTTGAAGACAGGCAGTGAATATTAAAAAAAAAAAGACAAAGATGAAAGCTTGGAAATAGTTGAACAGAGCTTCATTTACCTATGAAGCATCGTTAAGTGATCAAACATGCGGCTGGAGTACCACAATAAAGAGATAAAAAATGCTAAAGTAATAATAGCCATTTTTTAAATTACAATAAACCACAACCAACATAAACATACATAAAGTAAATTCAGGTGAATTATAATGAAAATGCTGAACACTAATGATTGAAAAAATATGGAAAACCGTCAATGGAAAAATTCAGATCACATGTAGGGAAAGATCACCAAAAATAATGCATGACTTTTTGTCTGAAACAGTGGATCCTAAAAAAAAATGAGAAAATAGCGTATTTAAATACCTGGGGTTAAATCCACCTAGAATTCTAGCAATAGACTAAAAAAATCTGAAAACCCAACAAAAATCTTCAAATAACAGAAGCATGAGCGAATTTAGCATCAACAGGGCTATATGATAAGAAGGGCTAAAGGAAGTTTGGAGTGTAAAGATCGAATGAAAACACGAATAATTGGGGTGAAGCAGAAATAATAAATAAATTAATAAAAATATGATATGCTTTCTCATTTTTAAAATATTTAAAAATTATTGACTCTAAAGCAGAGTAATTATAACAATCTTGATGCTAGAGCATATGTAGAAGAAAAATATGTATAACAACACTATACTATGAAGAAAACAGCATCATGCTACCATAAGAATCTTAACTGGTACCTGAAGTGACATAGCCCTTGAAAATGGGCTGAGATTAGATAAAGGCATTTAAAACTGCAAAACAACAAATAGAAAATGAAAGTAAACATATACACTAATAAGGCAGTAAAATATAAAATGTAATGCTTGAAAACCAACAGATTTTTTTTCTTTTTTTTCTTTTGGGACCTCAGAGTCATTCTACACACTTACCAGCTTAATAAAAGGTGAATAAAGCAAGTTTTCCAAAGGCAATTGCTGATACTCAGAGAAAAAAAATGAAGGGAAACAAAGGAATAAGTTTAAGGATCAATAACTTAGGAGCAATAAACAGAATACTTACATATATGCAACTGAAGACTTAGGATTGTACTGGGGATACCAGTGAGGAAAGTTTCTGTCTAATTTAGTCAGAATTCAGAATGATAGTTTAATATTTGCTCAGGTAGTGATGAATGACAATAGGATGATTAAGGTAGTGATGAATGACATTAGGACGATTAATAAACTCCAGGACAAGTTTTCTAAGCTGAGAATACAATGTTGGAGATAAGACTGAGGGAAAAGAAAAACCTGGAAAGCCTGAGGTTCATTGCATCCTATCATTTCCGGAAAACACATTTTCTCCTAAATGAGAAATTTGACTAGATAGCAAGATTACTTGTTACAATTTTCAAAATTAGATATTGTGTCCTACTCATTCCTTTATACTCAAATAGATAACACAATGTCCATCACATTCAAAGAACTACAAAATATGATCTCAATGCAAATATTTTTTAATAACCGATATGATCCATGAGGTATTTTCATTCTTCCAATATCATGGTTGTAAAATGTAACTGAGAGTTGACCAAGACTCCTCAAATTTGCTAAAGTGTGTGGTAATAAATTATACCTAGTTTGTAATGATTATGAAGTCCTTAGAAAGGTATTAAAGAAACTGATAGCAAAGATGGACTTTTCTTCTTCTTCCAGATCAAGACTTCAGAAAGGTAATTTGAGAAAGAAAGAAATATTTGGGAACTGAAATCAGCTGTCCATATATTATAACAGTAGGTGGAATTCATAACACTTCTTCATTCTGCAAAAATGTGAAGTCTTGGCAAGAGAATGCATCTCACAATGCCTGGAAAGGAGTTTGATATGAAGAATAATTCAACTGGCATGGAAAAAAGCTCACTGAATATTGAATAGTAATGAGAATGTTGATATGAATTTGGGGAAGACATAAAAATTCAATCCAAATTCAATCCATAACACCACATGACACACAATTTAGTATAAATATAGCTGGTCGTTAGAGATTGGAAAAGATCTTTCTTGCCTTCACATGGGGGACTGGTATTTGATGAGCTCTTTGGATATATGCTCTCAAACTGTTTACTAATCCAAAATCATGGGCAACAACAGAAATAGGATTATGCAACAGATTGTTTGGACTTCCCTAATCATGAGTGTTAATGGTCTTGGGTCAAAATTTCCTCTTATCCTCAACTAGCTAATTGTCTCTAAGAAGTATTTCATTGTTAGATTATTTCATGCAAATCCAAACTAAAGTGATATTCCCAGTGGTTCTCTCTTTTTCTCTTAAATCCCATCCATAAAAAGACATAAAGATAACCAACATGTATTCACTAATTTTATTAACTACCTTATTTACTTTATTCTTATTCTTATGTTGCCAATCTTAAAATAACATGTCTGCTTATTTTCCTGAATGTTTCAGAAATTTACCCACAATAATTGCTGATTTTCTGTTTAGATGTTCAGTTTCAACATTATGTTTATTCTTCTGATTTTGTGGTTGCAGACATATAAGGTCCCAAGAGAGAGGTGAAATAATATGGCAATTTTAAAACATTGCAAATAACTCATCTATTGATAAAGAAAATATCTAATCATATATTTTTTAAGATTGATTTTTAAAAAGGCACAAAGAAGAAAATCATGCTCATTTAATCTCAATAATTTGCCAGTAATTTATAGTTTAAAAATCAACCTTTCAATCCCATTTGTTTCTCCACTGACTTTAGCTCTTGAGTAGTAAATAAAGCACAGCTGAGAACATAGCCCTCTGACTATTTCAGGATGCCAGGTCACAGGAAAAGAACTAATACCTGAACTCAAGAGTTAGCTGGTAAATCAAAAATTTAATAGAAAACTGTAAGAATCTTCATTTGTTTTATATCAACTTTTTGGGCAATTTCATATTATATTATATTAGAAATTTCAGTGAAAAGCATGTATTTTATGAAGCAGAAACTTTTATTTTTTTCTTTTCCCAGAATGCTATTTCTATTACTAACCTCTGATTTTATTAAATCCCACTGTGATGTTTCTCCTGCAATAGAGCCTATGAAAAGTGCAATTCTGCAAAAATGTCATTAAGCCTAGTCCATGAACTCCTTCCTGACTTCTTCCTGCACAGACGCTGCACTTCCATTGTGCACTCATGGCACTTATCTCCCATTAAGTCTGAGGGGAGAAATCAGATTTTCAATTTTATGGGCAGTGGGAAGGAATTTCTCTTTTCAAAACCTTGAAAATTGCATGCTATTTGCACATTTGTGAATTATGCTAGCTTAACCCCCAGATAAATTTCAAAATATTTTTATTGGGACTGCAGTTACCTATAAAAAATTGAAAATAGAGAAGAAAAAGAATAATGACAACTATCACATTCCAATTTGAAATTGAGAACTCAGGACGCTACTCAGTTCATGTGCTTTGAGAATAACAGTTGGACCAAAGAGATTGTGGAGAAGTTTTCACATGTGTATGCTTATCTCCAGACTCATCTCTTCTATACATTAAATATGAGCAAGTTTTTGTGTTAACAACTATGCCCCAAAGAGGTTTACAAAAAAGAATTAGGCTGAAAACCATTCATAAGATTTGAATTAGTCTAGGAATAGTTAAAGAGAAACTATATTTCCCAAATAAACTTTTCAAAGATTCATTTAAGTATTTTAATTTAATAGAAAACTTTCTGGTGTGCCTGGGTGGAATAGCAGGTGGTTTTACTCCACACACATGCCAAAGTCCTGGGTTCGCATCCAGGAACTCGTGGGGACCACGAAGATAAGCTACTAAATAATATAAATAAAATGCATCTTCTTCTCCCCTCTTGTCAGCATGCTTCTGTTCACCTTTATATCTGCCTGCATCTTTAAAACAGTTTTTCTTTGATTAGGACAAATTGTGAGGCTCCCTTTTCTGAATGTCCACTTCCAATTTATCAGTAGTGACCTACAAAGTCTTTTTAAGCCTGAGTTAAGGAAACCCAATTGTCTTGTTTAAGTCATTAAAATAACAGTTTTCTTCCAGCACCATATTTGTTGTTATGTTTTCTGAGAACTGTAGTGAAGACTCCAGCACCTTGTCTTCTCTGGGTACTTTTATCTTACTTGTCTAGAACTACATCAGTTCATAGACCTCCTTGACTACTTGAATGACACAAGACCTTAGACACACCCTCTTTTCTAACACGTGGTCTCCCATATATACCCTGGGTTGGTGAGGATCATTCCAATTTCCCTGCCTGAGCCAAAAGCTAAGAACTCAGTATTTGCTCTTTCACGATTCAACTGCAGGCATCCAGCTCTTGGTGCCCTTAAGAAACAGACCCTACAGGTCTTCAGAAAACCATCTGATCACATGCTGCCCCTTTCGAATTCAAACTACGACCAAACCAGGAATACTGCATTCGTTTGTTTCCCCAGGTCTCTGGTTTGTTTTCCTATAGTCTGACCTAGTCAAGGAAAGTGGTACGGTGCACTGGGATAGAAAGGATCCCTGACCCTAGACTCATCCTTGCTACCCTTCCACATCTGTGTTTTTACATAAACATCAAAATAAAATGTGCCATTTTCTTTAAAGAAAAAAATAAGTACTGACTCTGCTCAAGCTCTACTGCTATGTCTTCCCATAAAGTTCTATCTAGAACCTAACCACTCTCATTTCCAAGTATCACCCGCTACAAAAACAGATCAGACAGCTCTTGCTACCAGTAGTTCAACCCATCAGTTATCAAAATGTCTGCTTTTACTTCCTCTGAATTCAACTTCTACTGATTAAATGTCCTCCTTCCTAAACCATTGAGATATGCGTTTAAGATTCAGGTCCCTAAAATCCATATCCTGGCTAATTGTTAAGTCTCCATTTTTCACGAATTTTCTCTACCACTCTATGCATTCCAGTCCTCCTAAGACTCCACTCAGCTCCTCTCATTTCACAGATTTTCTCTTATTTTTGACCCTCTGTCCTTCCTGGAAAATGCTTTATTCTCTTCTAGACAATTAGCTAAACCTTCATTTCCTGGAATGTCTGCCAGGAATCCTGAGATTTAATTGGGCTTCCATGACAAAATTACAAAAGAATTACAATTCTATTTAAAATAATTTTATTGACTTGCAAAATTACTTCTTTTTCTATTGTACTATAAAATCTATGAGGGATAAGACACTTATTTTTCCTTTGTTACACTTCGTTACTTACTTTAGTGGAGTTACATAGTGTATTCCTAAGGGACACTTTCAGAAAATACTGAAAGACATAAGATTTATTTATGTATTTACTACAGGAATTTAGCCAAGGTGCAAGCACAGATATCAAATATATACTGTCAGTACCTAAGCATTAATTGTCATGTTTCTCATCTCATACATTACATGACCATTCTTTGCACATACTGGCTGAGATATTATATAATGTATTTTCCATCTATACCTCTCACTGGGATACTATAAAGATCACACATTTATAAAATAAGAAGTGGGACTGTCATGGAGGCAGAAACTCCAAAATCCCCATATCAGTTAAGAACCGGTTAGGATGATAGAAATGTTACATGGGAGAAGCGTGAGAAATGAAATTCTGAAAGACAGAGATAGGCAGAAAAGTCACCCAGCAGTCAATCTTAGAAACCATGTGCATCCAGCACTGAAATGGAGCCAGGAGAGTAATGTGGAAATTTATAGAGAAGCCTTGAGTCTGCAAACAAGCCCCTGGGATATGCCTGGAGCCACTGGTCAGCAGCTGAAAGGATGAGCTGGATACAGAGCACAGGAAAGAGTATGCTGGCATCTGCTGGTCTGTTTGTGTCTGTTGTCACCACCACAAACTCCAAGGAGCAGTGGGTAACGCTGCACTTCTGCCTTCCAAATCTCATGCAAATCTCTTCTCCTTTTTTTTTTTTTGTCAGCTCCACCAAAATCACTTAGAAAAGGATATTCAGAAAGCAGAGCTCCATTTAAACAAGTTAAAAATATAATGCATTCAACCCTATTTTTAATTTTAAGACAAAAAAAATTCATAGCTCTTCACCATAAGTCTATAGTTTATAGCTTCTGCAGTCAGTGCTCAATTTTGTCACACATCAGAATCATGAGAGGAACTTAAAAAATAAGTAGATACCTAGGTCCCACCCAGGGACAACTGAATCAGTCTCTCAAGGAGGGGACCTAGAAGTTTCATGTAGTGATTTCCTAAGAGGTTTTTACATGACTGGCAACTTATTCTTTTTACATTGTAACTTTAAGCTCAATATTTTCTGCACTACAAATTGCCTTTGATTCTGAGTCCAGTAGATCACTTGCCTGTAACTCACAAGAACATTACATCATGTAAACGTTGCATTCAAACAAACGCATCAAAATATTTTGAAATGTGATTTCTATTTTGGTTCCACAATAAATTGAACTTGAACCTTCTACACAAGCATCTTGCATTGTGTCTATCCCACACATCAGTTTTCTATTAGGTCCTTCTCACAAGGTGGCTTATGTTTGGTCTTCAAGAATATACATTCACCTTAAACAAAGACGTGATGTTTCTTTATGTGTTAAGCTTACAAAGCAAAGGTGTTTGTACGGCTGTCCTTAATTCATGCTGTCTAGCATGTTCATGGCTCTGTTTTGTTTCTTGTAATGCTGCTGCTCTCTCTGGGCATGTTTGAATTCACATGAGCCATTTATTTTGTGACCATGTAATTTTTGTCCTAATTGGAGCAATTTTAAGATTAAAAAGGGAATCATTAATAATATTGCCACAAACCAACAGCAGCAAACTGTCCAGGGCACACTAGGATGTATGCAAACCTTTGCTGTCCTGACCCAGAGTCAAAGAGACGGGACCCAGTGCACACTTATTACTTGCACGTTCAAGTCTTTGGTTAATAAGTACACTTTGGCTTCTGTGTGAAATCCAATGAGAGGGTGCACAAATTAAGTGGAAAGCTTAGTTAAAAGGGACAAGATCATCCAGGCAAGAGGTAACTGTGGTTTGTACTAGGATGGTGGTATTTGAGATCAAGAGAAGAGACTAACGAGACTTTGAAGTTAAAATCTATGAAACTCAGTAACAGATTGGATATGGAAGAAAAAGAAATGTCACAAAATATTCCAAGATATCCGGGTAAGCAAATGAGTGGATATGGGGTTATTTACATACATATGTAGTTCTGGAGTGTGTCATTCACAGTTGACTTCCCTAAAGGTGATCGTGACGAGAGTCTGTCACACTCCTCTGAACACACAGTTTCTTGGAGACAAACTTTATCCATGGTTGATGTGAGCATTTGTGTGGATAACTGGAAACAGAATGCCTGATGTATTGAGTCATCCTGTGGTTCCACCTTCCTGCCTGAGTCCTGGGCTCCACACCATCAAGCTGTTTGTGCCCATTTCTGCCTGTGCTTTTCCTTCTACAGAAATGCCTCTGCCTCTTCATCCCACTCCTACCCACACTCATCTATCTTCACAACTCCTTATCTGGTCCTAACAAGGCATCACTTAGAATAAATGCACATTCTCAGGTCTCACTCAAGAGCTGATGGATCAAAATTTGCTCTGTAATATCTCCAAGTGATTTATATTATGCTTTAAATTTTTGAAAGCAGTATGTATAACTCCTATTTTATCCTTAAATATTCAAATAAGGGGCGATCGTCACCAGAGAGCCTTCCCTGGACCCTCCCACCCCACATACAGCCTGCTGCAGGATGAAAGTCAAACATGGTCTCAGCAATGATCTATTGTGTCATCTTCAGGACCCTTTCTAGTTATGAGACTTTCTCTATTACTGGTGTGTGTTCTGAGTCTAAAGCTCTTATTCATTTTGATAATTTTGATATCTCCAACTAGTAACATCATATGACTCAACACATTTGAAAGTGTACCACACCTGGGAATCCTCATTCTGTACTCACTTTCTCCACCTGCCCTTGAAGTCCCAGTTGTGGGAACACGTAACAGGTGGGGCATTATAATCATGAGGGTCCTCAGGTAATCTAGAAACCAAATTAAAGTACAAGACAGTCATGCCATATACTGTACTTTACAGAAAAGTAGGATACTACTAGATATAAACTTGTAACTTATTGACTATTATCAGGGTTTTCCTGCAGAGATTATATTATGTCTTAGTTAAAGTAGTGACAGTTCACAGAACTATTAGGAAATATATGTTATTTCATCCTTTTCTCTGTCCAAACATGGCCCAGATATGTCCTGCTTATTCTAAATCCGTGCTGACCATCCTAGTGCCAGTCCCCGCTGCTGTCCTGCAGATCATTGCAAGTACCTGACCATAACTTGCTGGCTCTTCTAAATGGATTTCAGCATAATCAAAAGATCTATGTAGAACACACATCACAACATACCCTTCTTCCTGTGGGCTTTCTTATCCCACTTCCAAGACTGAAAGTCTCCCCTGATGTGACTATACTGCACCAAAAAAAAATAAGAATATCAGTCGTACTCACTCACCACTATTCTCTCTTACCCTGACATCTTTGCTCAACTCCCCCTGACCACAGCAACAGTTCTTGAGGATTTTCTGCTCTTACCTATTTTTTGTTTGCTTGTTTTTAAGGAAAGGTATAGGCTCGAATGAAACCTAGCAGAGGCAGGCAAGAAGAGAGGAGGAAGAAGCACTTTATTTTATTTAGAAGCTTGTCTTGGTTGTTTCCACCCCTGGCCCCAGGATATGAATCTGGGTCCTTGGGATGCATATGCACAGCACCAGCCAAGGCAGGTGACCAAACCACTACTCCACCATGGTATGAAAATCTTGCCTATTCTTTCTGTTTATAACATTCTGCTCCCTCACATTCCTGAGCTAGCCTATAACCTCTATTATTCCATCACCCCATTGTCATCATCCCAAAGAGTACATATTATCTGTTCGTTATTATCTGAACCTACTCTTCTCTAGATCGTAAGCTCTGGTTCACAAGTCTAACTGTTTTTTCATCATTGTATCCAAAGCACCTAGCATAGTATTAAAGATGATGTTGAAACTAAACAGATATTTACTAAAGGATGGTTGGAAACGAGTGTAATTAAACACGAACTTTAAAGGGATTACAGTCAAGTAGGTGGTCATCATTCCTTTTCATCCTTGCCCCTTGCAGACCTGCTCTGTGTCTAGAAGTGTTACTTCCTTTCTCAGCACTACCCTGGCTCTTTAACTGTCCATTAGCTTGTTACCTGCTTTGGCAGTTTATTTAGGGTGGGTGGGGGGAGCTGTGAAAAGGAAAACAGGAGTTACCTTGTTTATTTGCTTTTCATGAAGACAGTTCTTTGTGTAGCTGAGATGACACCATTTCTTCCCCCTTTTTTTGGACCCAGGATTTGGGATGGCTTCTCCTATGTTTGCTTCTGGTCACTCCACCATTCTTTACCAACAAACTGATACTGACCCACAATCAGGAAAATGCTCCTTCATCAAAGTCTCTTCATTTGCACAATTTAGAATGAATTGCTTCTTGCTAGTAGACTCTTATCTGATAAACAGGAAATTCTCCCTTTGTGTCTACATATTTTAGATATGTTTTTATATATATGCAAACATTTCTTCAGTGTATATACAAATTGTGTGCACTTTCTTCTTTCTTTTTTTCATCTAAAATTAATTCTTGTCTCTCTTTGCATTTTTATTAGGTAATTACATAACAAGTAAAAGTGTCATATCTGCCTGGTAGTTTTGTATTTATGGTTGTATGTATGCGTGTGCCTCTGTGTGTGGTTGACATTAAGGTAAATCTTTTATTTTGACTCTATACAATTTAAAAACATTTGAACAACAAATGCTATTTTAAACAAAATGATTTTTTTTAATAATTACACAAGAAAATGACTGCAAAATTTCGATTCCATGACAATCTTTGGTGAATAATAGTGGATTTTTATTTATCAAGCATTTATAATCTCTAACTCTGGAGGTTTCAATGACATGGAATAATGTATTCACAAGAATTATATTAAATTTTTGTTTTGAAAATACTCTTAAAATTATAAAGATATAGCAAACACAAATAAGATCAACTATAGCATCAGTTATCAGCAGTTAAACTAAAAGAGATCAATCAAAATTACTTTAAAGAGAAAACACATGCAGATGCTCTGCCATAGTTGTGAGTGTTCAGAGCTTAGTTGCTTTAGAAACTGAGTTGAGTCTGTAGGTGACCCTGGCTCCCTGAGACTTCACAGAACAACATTCCACTTTTCTGTGAAACCTGACAACCCCAGAGACTCTCTGACACATCTGGGCCTCTGTGGGCTGTGGATGGAGTATTGAGAGCAAAAGGGTCCCATTGAACACATTGTGACTTGAACTTGGTATTGGCCAACATTTGCCTCTCATGATCATTTTTCCTTCCTCATTCGAGCTTTCTTTCAGTGAAGACAGCTGCCTTCGTACTTTCTTGAGCTCTTTTCTCTTGGAATAGAATCTCCTTCTGATAGGACAGAGTTCACCGAATTCTTTGTCCATGTCTTTTGTCATCTACTTGTGGAGGTAACATCTGATATGTGAAGGTCATGCTCTACAATTATTGAAAAGTTTATTCTTTATTTCTAAAAAGTGTATTTTTATACTCAGTCTATATTCTTGGAAGTTGTATGACATATTCTTGATGTAATTTGGATGGTATTTGAAGCTTCAACTGAAAATTCTGTCTTACTTTCAAGCTGGAATTTTTCAAACTGCAAAGATGCATGCTCAGTTTAAAGAGTTTGATTTTTTTAATTTTATCGTGTAAGTTTGCATACTTTTGATTTCATTCACAGAGTTTTCTGAATATTTCTTGATTTTTCTCCATCAAGCCTTTAAAAGTACATATTTAAGTTAGCATGATTGATGAGATTCTTTATATCAACTACTGATGAACAAAAACATTGGATAGTCACCTTTTCTGCTTGCCTTTTACCCTACTTCTGAGTTGCCATTTTCTGTGTGAGCTCTAGTGAGATCAGGCATGGCTTGAGCCAAAGATTTTAATTGGCTCACTTATCATTCATGACCTGCTTCATTTGTGCATTCAAGTATTTCAGATTTCTACTTCTGCTTCTTGTCCTGTCGTTCTCTTTACTTCGCTCCTGCAGAGTCTTGGCCAAGCAGTTCCAGACTTTGCTGAAGAGACCTACTTTCTTTCAAATCTTCTATTGCTTTTCTCTGAAATTCTTTGCTATTGTTCTATGATATTTTAAGTTTTCGTTAATAGTCACTAGGGAAATTTATGGCATTTGTTTTTCCTGTCCTTTTTTAAGGAAATCTGCTGTGTTATAAGAGAAAAAAGACCTGTTGAGATTTTTATTAAGTGCAAATATGGAGTGTGCAACACCAGAGGACTGTCATTACTCCAGGCAACTTGAGGACTTGGATGGTTGGTGTTATTACTTAATCATATCATTGAATTTTCCAGACTTCAAAGTGGACAGAATACTTCTTGGCTAGCTCTTTTCTCAGTCTAAAAGTATGCAAACTCTTTAATATATAAATCATCCCAGCTTTTTACACCAGGATCTCCCAGGGAAACCAAGGAAATGTGGGACACCCACAAATCTACTCCAGGGCTTGCTTAAAAGATGTCTCAGTGGCAACAGCAATCTTCACAGCTTTGAAGGGTTTTGCAGTTCTACCACCAACTGTCGTCCCGTGGGTCACAAGTAACCACAGGGAACCTGTGGAGTTTTCTAACCCCTAAGTCCTGGAAACTAATTTTGACCCTTAGTTGGACTAGTAGAGAAGAAATCTAGTCAGATTCTAGAAAACAATGCTTTCTAACTTTGTTCAGCTCACAAAAAGAAAATTATTTTGCACTTAATGTACAGCCAAAGAAGTGAAAAAAAACTAATTGTAGACTTGGACCCCTCTAGAATCCACCTGTCCCTATAGCAAGTATCTATACATAATTCTTTTAGAGCTCAGTATTGGAGCCCTTAAACCCAGATGAGGCCCATTTTCTTGATCTCAGGTTTTCTCTAGTTTTGTCTACGAATGTTCCAGGGATCTCCCTCCCCTAAAGTTTTCTTTACTCCTTGTATTTGATCAATGCCATTATGAAGGGGCAGAGGATTAAATTGTCTCCCCAAAGATATTAACTAAGAGACCTGAATTTCAACCATAGGATACAGGAGAAATCAATCAAATATAACAAGGTCTTATCTTTTCATGGATTTTCTGAGAAGGCAATATGCCCCCTTTTCAGTTCAAGTGTTCCTGAAGGTCACCGTTGTCCAAGGGTGATGGACACAGTGGATCAGGCCCTTTTGTCATGTGTCCCTGCTACCTTCAGCCCTGGGAACAGTCTCCAATCCACCAAGGCATTTTCACAAACATCTTTCTGCTTTCAATTGCTTTTTTTTGTCCTTTAGCATTCGTTCCTAAAGTAATGATGTGCTTTTATTGTTTTCCTTTTCTTGAATTTAAATTTATGTCTCCAAATCAGAGAAGCAGTTACTACTGCTTCTGAATGTGCAATATCAATTATCAAAGCGCTATACTGTGAATTTTCAGACTAACAGTGATTTTTTAAAATTCCTTTATTTTAATGAGGCATGAACACAGCCCAAGCATATTATTTAGTTTCTATCTTCATTGAAAAGAATCAATGGTGCATTACATTTCTTTCAGTGATCTTGATATTTCAGAAATAATGACAAGCCGTCATTATGGTGTTCATTCATAACAACCGCAAAAATGATTTTGCTATACATTTTATAAGTACAATGTCATTAATGTTTGTCAATTCTTCCGATTTTTTATTCACCAATGTAGTAAGGAAACAACTGCCCTTCTAATTTTGTCTATCATAAATGTCTACTCTCCATCACTAATAAGGAAATGAGATGCTTATTTCGAAACAGCAGAGAGTAAGTACCAATAAATTGAACACATAAAGGACAAGAAAGCCTTAGTCTTTCACCTTTGTAAACTCTACCCTGGTTCAGCTATAAATGATACAAATAAGGACTTAAGAAGAGTAAAGTATTATCGGAAAATTGGAAGAAAGGAGGGAGGGAGGGAGAGAGGGAGGAAGGATGGAAGGGAAGAAGGAAAGAAGGAAGGAAGAAAGGATGAAAGAGGGAGGAAGGAGGGGGGAATGAAGGGAGGGATGGAAGGAAGAAAGGGAAGGAGGAAGAAAGGGAGGGAGAAAGGGAAAGTGAAATCATTTTGAGCTAAAGTGTCTCCAGCATACTCGGTAAAGAATGACATGACAGAGCATTCTGGAAGAGTAGCAGTCAGCCAATTGCCTGTACAGGATGTAAACCACATACCCCTGAGTTTGAGTCCTGGACCTGGCGCAAACAACCAGTGTGAACAACTAAATGAAAAATAAAGTGCTTCTTCCACTGCTCTCTTCCTGCCTGGCTACTACTACTTTCATTCTTTCCTGCACATTTCCTTAAAATCAAAAAGAGAAAGAATGACAAGTTATATGGGAAAAGCAACATTATTGGATATAAGTTTTCTGAAGTCAGAAAAAGGTAAACAAATTCTCCTGTCTTTAACTTTAATAGAGTGGTATTTTTATTGCTATTTGGTTTTGTCTCAAAGAATGGAACATTTATATGGTTTGGGAACATGACTTTGTATAAGTTAAGAAAAAATTTTCAAGGTAGTGAACTGGTTAGATTTAGGAGTTTTGACAAGACTTGATGAACATGATGAGTCAAAGACTCTGGATAAATTTTGATCACCAAATTATTATCCTAAAAAGAGAGCTCTTTTCTCAGATGAGAAAACTGTTTGCTTAATTTTGTTTTGGGGAATTTTCTAAAGTAATGACACGATTTACTGGCTTTCATTCTGATATTCCAAAAGAATTTCCTGTAACAAATAGTTGCTGTGTTGATAGGTGGTCTAAGTTCTCAGTCTCCATTCTAGAAGCTTCAGTAGACTTAAGCCAAAACTCTTTTTACACCTCAGCTCTCGTGTTGTTCATGACAATTTACCCAATTCTTAGAAGTTGCGGACATCTTGAGTCAGCTTTCCCATGGCACATTAGTCATCTTCTTTCGGTAAACAACTCAGAAAAACAAATTTGGTACTCAGGGATAAATACATTTCTTTTCTATAAAAAATGGGTTGGGATTTAAAAAAATGATTTGCAATTTATTTCTTTATAATATTATCCTTATTTAAAGGTTACAATGAGCACTTATTCATAGAGAGGGAGGTATGTCTAGTTCATATATATGCACATATGTATGTGTGTGTCTCTAGTTTACATTGAAATGACTTCTTACCAAACTTATACGTACTGAAGAAAATATGTGTACAATCACATACTATGAAGTTACATAATTGTCTGTTTGAAATAATTTGTATCATCAAAAAAGTGCCATTGATGATTTCATAAAATCCAGATGACTTTTAGATTCCAACTAGGGTGAGATAAATCATATACACTTCTGACTTCTAATGTACTGCCTCAGAAAAAAAAATGCTAAATATACTTTTCAATTCAAGTAATTTTCAATTTGAATGTATGCCAATTATATATAAAAAAAAGGTGAGTAAAAACAGAACATAGTTGATGAAGGCAGAATATCATATAAGTTACCAATTTGGAAGGCATTGAGTAAAATCTAATTTTAAAATGCAAAATCAGAGCAGGAGCCAAGAAAACAGAATCATTTCCATTTCTTTATATGCCCAGCAAATTTGTGACTTTGACTTTACTGAATATTTAATGCAACAACCATATTTACCATATCTATCATAAAAAATTTTGTATATTGAGAGCAGTTAAATACCTAAAGTTTTAAAACCCCAGTTAAATATATGCCAACAAGTCCTATACATAGCTATGAACATGAAGTAAAAAGTTTGCTCCATCAATATTATCACCCTAACTAACCCATTCCCAAACCTTGAATCAAAAACTGTCTAATTATAGAGCTCAAAGCAATTTTTTATACCACAGAGACAAATGAATATCCTTAGAGATTAAAAAATAGATGTGTTATTCTATACAATTTTGTGAAGTTTTTTCAGATTAAATTTACTCCTGTGTAATAAACACTTCATTTAAATTACCTTAGCATTCATAAAATCAAAACAAAGTCAATCAACTACTTATTATTTGTATTAAAACTATTTTCCCATCCTCTCACAGACATATGTAGCTACTCTCCAGTTAGATTAAAAAACTCCTCAAAAGCTGGAATCATGTCTTCCATTGCCCATTTTCCCTCTTACTGAGTATTACATGTCCTTTATTATATGTCTCTCCTAAGGGATTCAGCTATTTCTTAAACAACTCTAGGTTTTTCTGTCTCAGAAAATTTGCCCTATGTCAATATTGCAACTCTGGACACATTTCATGCAAGTTGAAAAATGAGTAAAAATAAGGAAAAGGTAAGTTTTCATAACTGCAAAGAATGAAACATAAAGAAATCTGCTTTATTCTAGGATTGCGTTAAGTTCTGCCGTTAAGTATCACAATATAGTTTATAGTAGTTATTGACTATTTTGACTGGTTAATTAACATAAATACTAAACCAGCTGCTTAATATTTTGTACATAATCCAGGGAATTAATTTCACTTTTTATATATTAAAAGTACCTCTATAAAACAGGAGCAATATTAAAGTTTATTTTTCTTTTGGTGTTTCCTTAAGGTAGACCTAGTCAAAAAAAACACTGACAAACTTATCTCTTAGTCTCTTTCTCTGAAGTAAGAAAATAACTTTATAGGCCAATGAATCAAAAGCCTGGGAACCATGTGAATCTCCTTACTGCACCTCTGTAACATTCCTTTTTAAAGGTAATATGCTTATTTCTAAGCATCCAAAATTTATCATGCAGTGTTCAAAATGAATGCAAACAAAAAAACTTTCCAACACATAGTTTTGCAAAATTCTAAATAACTAGAATACAGCATAGGGATTATGCCATAGAACATGATGAAAATAAGCATAGTTGCAAAAATTAAAACTGTATGAAATGTTATAATTATACATTTATTATATAATAATTAAATGCAAAATCAAAAATTTAAAATAGTAAGATATGTTTAAGGGTATGTCAATGTTAGCCTTCATATATTCATAATTTGACCATCCCATCATAGTATATTATAAGGATAATATATTTTAGTATCAGAAAATATAAATTATAGAATCATAGATCTTTAAATGAAAGAAGACCTTAGAGTCATATAGCCTACCTTCCTCAATGTCCTGATGTCTGTACTTACTTCCTTGGCTATCTTATTTTGCTTAATCATATAAAATAGTAATATATTCACCAACTCACACAGCTTCCCATTTCTGCTATGGAGAACCTTTAGTATTCTAAAACTCTGCCTTTCATTGAATCTGTCAACATCTTAATCTCCAATGTCTTTACAGTTACACAAGGTTAGTAGTTCTTTTCCAGTATATTAGCATTTTAAATATCTGGAATATTATTGTATTTCTCATAAAGCTTAAAGTCTTTTGAAAAATCCTATACCAGTTTTCACAAGTCTTCTGCTAAGGTTTCTTTATTTCCTGAACTCCAAGCTGTGAAACATACAGTATAGGAACTGTTTATACTGTCTATTTTTATTGCAAAATTCAGAGCTACAGATTTTTTATTGTACATTGACCATACATTTCTGACAAGTGAAAATGGATCATTTGCCTTCCTTCATAAATCATATTCTTGTTTTCTTGTTTCTTTTAACTCAAGACCAACCCAGCTGCCTGTAAGACATAAAACTTGTGCTAAGTGCCAGAAGGTAACGGAGGCTCCCTTGCAGTATTCAAACCTTTTTGTTTTCTTTTACAGTTATAGATCTCCATTTTCTCTTACTATCCTCACTAAATAACTTTTTCTTTGAAAGCATGCTACCTGGGAGGGAAAATATCATGTTATTCTTAGTAGAGAATTTCTATCTAAAGGCATGTCCTTAACAGAAAGTCTGCTCATTTGCTCACTTTATTTTTAAACTAAGTAGTCTCTAAATATGCGTGATAATTTTGCTTGTCGACTAGACTAAGGTATGGTGCCCACTTTTGTTGTTCAAACAGCAGTGTAGCTATTAACTTTGAAGGTACTTATTAGGTGGGATTAAAACTTCAATCAATGCCTTTTGGGTAAAGCCTATTTTCCAACATAATGTGAGTGCACCTCAGCTAATCATTTGAAGGTGTTAACATCATACACTATTTCTTAAACAAGGAATTTTCCTCAAAATTGCAACACAAAAATGATGCCAATAGCCAGTCAGCTACCCTGTGGAATTTGGGTTCATGACAACATTACCAACTGTTATCTGAATTTCCAGTATTTATGAATGTCATAGATTTTGAACTTTCCAGGTACACCATCTCACTTAACAAGTCCTTAAATCTCCATCTTTCTCTCTCTCTCATATAAACTTACACATTTTTATGATTTTTTGGAAAGCCAGACAAATAAATTTTGTATATACTTTGATCTATGTTTGTGAGTAAGCAAATGATAGATAGATGATAGACAGATAGAGAGATAATAGGTGGATAGAGACTGCCATAAAGATAAGCAGGAGATTTAAGCATACCACATTTTAATTTAATTGGGATAATTAGCACATATGCGTAGTAAAATATTGAATAAATACATGAAAGCATAAACCAAAAAATACACAGTTCCTCCTCTTCTCAAGATTTTGAACCTCTCTATTCTCATTCTTGTGCTAATTATTACTAGTTGCCTATTGATCTTTTCAGACCATCTTTGCACATAGAATATGTGCCTAATCTTATTCCAACATAGCAACATGTCATACAGAATGCTTTGTACTTTTTTTTGTTAATATTTCATGAAGTACAGACTGTTAAGTACTGTAAGTACATATAGAACGATCTACTCTTTTTCATTATTTATTATAATTTAAACTATTTCCTACTGAAATAGTTTTAGGATCTTTCTAATTCATTACTATGATAGCGATGAAAACAAATCATTTCAAAACTTTCTTTTACTGAAAGTAACTGTCTTTCTTTACAATACAATCCCAGATATAGAATTTCTGAGTCAAATATTTTTTTGTGCATCTCTATAAAATAATGATGTACCTATTTATATGATAATATCTCTGTATAATCAATGTATTCTAGTATAATTTTGACATTTAGATAACATTTTTATTGTTTGATATTTGTAGTCCTACAATGGCATAGATTTTTTTATCCTGATTAAGCAGTTATCTTGGAAATAAGTAATTCTTATTGTTGTTATAATTTCCTACTTAATAATATGAAGGAAGTCATGAAAACATAAAAAGTTCATAAGTTCACTGTCTGGAAATGGATTACTAGTGTCATCTATAAGAAGTTATTGAAAGTAGGATTGTAGCAATAGGTATACTAATAGTTCAGAGACCTGATTCGTGACTCATGTAAAGGGATAACTTGCAAGTATGTCAGCAAGAGTGAAAATTTTAGTCTTTGTGAAAATATTTTAATTCTGATATAAATAAAATCTCATGAGATATCAAAAAGTGATTATAAGAAATAAAACAGCTTTTTAACTCTAACAGATTTACTTCATGTTTTAGTTTGTATAAAATCCTAAGAGAAGAAAACAGACAATTTTGATTTTGGTTTAGTTTTAACACTAACCATTCTCCCATATCTTTCTGTCTCCAATGGGCAACCAGAGTTTCTGTCAATCCTTCTGCCTCTAAGAAGTTTCTTTCTTACATTCTTCAATTGGGAGGGAGAAGGAAGGAGAGAAAAAGGGGAGGGAGGGGGAGAGAAAGTGAGTGGGGGAGGAGAGAGAGAGAGAGAGAGAGAGAGAGAGAGAGAAAGACAGACAGACAGACAGACAGACAGAAGAGAGAACAGTGGAAAGTGACTATTCTTGATGGCAGTTTTACTTTGCCAATAATGCAGTCATTTAAGTTGAAATGCTGATAGTCACTGTCAGGTTGCTTTAGCCAAGAGAGTTGAGCAATGAGGTGATGAAAGGATAGAAAGTCATGTTGCTTTGTGAATATCTTCCCCACATCTTCCTGTCAAATCAACTATAAATAAACTCAGTTTATTTTATTTTCTAATTGTCTCTCAATTCTATCCACTTTTTTTCATTTCCACTCCCATCCATATAGAGACAAGTAAATATCTTCACCCATCTCCTAACAACGAACATCCTTAAGTCCATAATAGCCTCCTTTCTACTTGAAACCTTCTAAAGACATCTCTGTGCTTTTAGAATAAAGGCTAAACCCAGAATTTGATTTAAAAACTGAAAAATCTGATCACTGACTGACTCTTCAGCCTTACCTGGAACTACTCTCTCTCTCTCTTCCAAATCTCATTCCAAGTAACCCTTCTGTTATTTTTAAATTAAATGCATAATAGAGATTTTCAGTAAAAAGAAAATTACTAAGACTTCCAAAAATTTATCTTGAGAAAATAAATGACAAAACTCTCAAAGCTAACTTTTTCAAACTTCTGGACATTAGTAAAATATGTAAAATAGGTGCCACTTGGTGGCCTACCAGCTTAAACCAGGTACAGTCCACACACATAATAAGGTCCTCGGTTCAAGACTTGGAACTGGAGAAACAACCAGTGAAAAACATTCTTCCTCCTCTCTCTTTCTTCCTGCCTTCCTACTCATCTTCATTCCTGCCTTTCCATTATGAAAAAAATTATGCATAATAATAAGGGAAGGGTTTAGTACAATGTAATATTACTCAGCTATAAAAAAAGATGAAGTTCTGCTATTTGCAACAACACAGGTGGACCCAGAAGGTAACATACGTAGTAAGATAAGTCAGATAAAGAAATATAAACACACATGCCTTTGCTCATATGTGTTACATAAGAAAACAAAAAATAAATAACTAAATGAAAAAAGTGAACTCTTGGGCTATAAAACCAAATTAGCAGCTGCCAGAGGGAAGGAGGAAGAAAGGTGAGTATATTGGGTGCAAGAGCCAATTGTATGTAAATGATGGACTTGGACTTAGAGCGATGAACATAATGTATTATATACAGATGTTGATTTAAATTATGCACTGATTAAACCTATATAGTATGATTTTACTTCAGTCAAAATTGATTGTATAGTGTATCTATGCTTCATAATAATTATCAAAGTTGAATTTTTATTCTTTGATTTTTTTAATCTTATGATTTGAACCACTTGAAAATAACTTTTCTCTCACTAGATGATTAGCTGGCAGGAACCTGCCTCTGTTTTGTTTACATGCATGTACATACATATATATATACATATACACAAAGTCTAAAACATTATTTTATATTAAGTGCTAAATAAGCAAAAATAGTTTTACTGATGAATACAACTATACTGAATAAAGCTGATATGGTTTTTATATCACCTGACCAAAATGCTGGGAAATTTATTAAGCAGTTATTTCAAGCAGTGATAGCACACAGATTCACAAAGTAAAGAATAACAAGTCAGGAGGTATGCAATCTAGTATGAACCTAGAATATGTATATCATAAAATAAGACATTAGTCACATGAGTAATGCTTCACATTGATATTATATACCCATAATATTGTGGACTTCAGGCCCATGATTTATAATTCTGGTTGAAAAATATCAGGCAAATTTAAACCGAGAGGTACTCCACAAAATACCAGACCAATCAAAACTGTCAAGGCTATCAGAAACAAGGAAATTTTGAGAAATTGTAATCAACCTAAAGATACCTAGAGAAATCAGACAGCTGGATATAAAGTGGTGTAGACTCCAGGAACAGAAAAAGCACATTAAATAACATTAAGGTCATGAATAAAACAGGGACTTTAGTTAATGGGATCAATATCAGCTGATTAGTTATGGCAACTACACCATACTAATGCAAGAAGTTTATAATAGAGGAAAATAGTCATGGAAAAAGATGGAAATGCTACTTCTTCCACAATTTCATGTAACTTGAAAACTAGTCTGATGTAAAAAATAAATAAATAAAAGCTAAAGGAAAGGGAATATATAAGTTCTACAAAAATACAAGCTATGTACAGCTTTTAATCTGTATTTGTATTAACCAGAGATTACCTACTATTAGAGGAAATTTGTCTTTGAAATTGACTCTCTTTACCAAACTTACATTTAAAAAAGTGTGATAAATACAGGATTCTTCCAAGATCTCTCAAAATTCCTATGCAGCATCAGTACATAAGTCACTTATAACTGAATGAATTATCTTATGATGAATAATTGATCCTGTTTTAGTTTTGTCCTGTGGCTATTTTCTTCTCTCCAGAAACAATCCACATATCCCTCTTTCAACACACCAAAATCATTTGGACAACAAGTTTCATGTTTTCATCTGTGAAAAGTATATTTTCCATTTTCTGCTTATTTCTCGATATCCATTGTTTTCTGTCCTATCAAAGACCTATTACTGTGTTGTTCTACAAAAGGTCATCTTGTCAGATCTTGTTCTTTTACATTAAAGAAATAACTGTAATGTTGGAATTTCCAATAGTCCTTTCTTACTGTACTATAGACGCAAAGAAAGGTCTATAGGAAAGAGTCTAAAGGAAAGGGTGTAATGGCTATTGAAAATTTTGTTATAAATATTTTCTCCATTATACTGCTTAATGAAGAAAACAGAACAGAAACAAAAAGGCAGACACTTGTGCAAATGTACCTAAACAACACTCAGTATGACATTACTTGGTGTTTTTAACTTAAAAAGTAGGTTAATGAAAAGTAAATATCTTCTATATAGAATTGTAGGTGAGCTAAATGAGAAAATATTCTTCTTGCTTGGTGTCCCTATTTTAATCTAGAATGTAAAGCATATGGTACAATGTTATCACTGGATCACTTTCTTTGTTTTATTTGTTTGCTTATGTTTTTAGTAGGATAAATTTACTAATTGGTACTGTTATCGCTCTCTCTCAACCGACAAAATCCAGACGGTGCTGTTTCAGAAGTAGTGAAGACAGCTTTATTACACTCTGGCCAGATATAGATTCTGAGCCCCGAAATACTTTTGGGATATACTTTTACTGGTGAGGGAGAGGGGAAGGTGTGAATTAGAACAGGAATTACAAACAGAATTCAGTTATTCATTTGTGAATTACTCACATGGATAACACACAGGATTCACATAATTGTAAAATACACATAAGGTTCCATTCTCAGAAAAGGTCCTTTTTTCTAGTCAGTAGCTTCCAGACAGTCTAGACTATCAGACTCCTGGTTGCTGGGTGGTCACTGTTGGTCCTCAGAGGTCCTAGAAACTGAGGTGTGGCTTCCTTTCTTTTACAGTACAACAAAGAGAAATGCATTTCCCACTTTACAGTTACTACCTTGTAGATAAATTCCTTTATGTGAAGACTCAGATACTCAGTGTCTTTCCATTTTGTGGGTCTAGCATTCTTTTGAGCCCCTCTGTCAACTGCATGTATAGAGTAGAAGGAAAATTAGATCTTTATTGATGGAAAGCATGTATTTTTTCTTAAAGGCACTGACACTAAAAAACGTAATTTCCAATCACATAATATTGGTTGAAACTCAGCCATATGGCCACACATCTAACTTGAGAGATGCAGAAATGTACTGGTTGTGTGTTAAAGAAGAGGAAATAGATTTTTGGTAAATAGCTCTGTCACATGAAAGTTTATGAGAATGAGAATGAAGCATTATTGCACAATCATTTAAACTTCTGATGTTTAAAAATCCATATTGCTGCAAAGTTAAATATTATAAACTTTTATCTAAGTATGTCAATTTAAAAGTTTTTCAAGTATAATTACTATAGACTAACAAAAATATTGTGTCTTTAGGGAAACAACAGGATTAAAATGTTATTTTAACTTTAAAATTTCCGAAAGAAAGAGAGATTAAAACAATATCTACAAATACAACGACAAATAGAATAAAACATTAAAAAGCAGTACTTGTATTCCTATCTATCTGGATAAAATAATATATTTTATGTGCTTCTAAAAACTTGAATAAAAATTTCCCTTATTAGTAATAAAATATCTCTAACCATTTCATTGCAAATAATCAAATTTGTTTAGGAAAAGAAAATATTGACATAGTTAGGTACACTAAAGTTCAAGGTAAGTAAATGATTATTCTTACACTTGCCCTGTTTCTTGTTTAAGTATCATTTGCAAACCAACACCAAGTTCAATTAAATTCTGGGGTTTTCAGTCATTTAATCAATTTCTAAACTGTTTTTCTGGGTTAAGTAATGCACTATTTGGGGATGACAGATGCCTTATTAACAAAATTACTAAAGTCTTACAGTCTAATATTATTAATGAATTTTTGCTATGTTTTCTTTCAAAACACAAAACTAATCTTACAGAATAGTTGTCTTTACCTCATTTAAAAACAGAAAGAGGTTTAATGAGTAATTCAAGTTTCAAAGTCATTTAAACACAGAAAGAGATTTAACAGGTGGTTCAAGCTCTTTTCATTTGGTTTGTAAAAACTGAGTTTACGCCTAAATCCAAGTCCTGGTTCTATCCCTTTATTATGTGTGTAACTACAGTTGCTTTCCATCTGAAATGGAAATTTCCTGAAAATTCAGTGATCAGTAAAACTCTTTCCCATTGGGTAACTTACCTTGTCTAATTTTAAATTTATATTTCCTATTATAATGTTGAAAAATCACATTCATTATATATGTAATCTCACTTCCAGTTTCTAATAAAACTCTTTTCCTATCAGGAGGAAGCATTATTCTTCAGAGAAATTGTTAACTATTTTATAGTGAGTAAACAGTGCCATCTTCTGTCTGTTCTCATCAGCAGTTGGAAATAATGGTTTGAAAGATGAGGTTAATATCCATCAGTGACAGGAAGCAAGGAATCAAGAGCTTACCATCTTTGCAATATGTATTGCATTTGAGCACTTGCTAAGAGGCTAAATGAAAGTTTCTCATAGAAGATACACACTGAAAATGGTGCTATGTGATTTCCTAAAACCTCTGACTCTTCAAACTATGGACGAGAGAGGAAGCAGGAGGCAGACAGTGACAATGATAGAAGCAGATGGCAAGGGGTTGTAATGATTTGGGGCTAACATAGGCAGAGGAATAAAATAAGCAATGCTCTTATTTGTTCTATAGTTTGTTTACACATTTCCCTCATAATTCACCTTCAGAGAAACATTCTTCAACTTGACAAGTGCCTTTTTTGGTCCAAAATAGGAAAAGATAGAAGTGAAGTAATATTTTAAGTCTTTAACCTTCAATACAAGAAAAACTATTTTTTCTCTGCATGTAAAAAAGTGATCAACATAGAGACATGTGTGACAACTTATATAAGCATGAAAAGCCTATAGGGTTGAATGTTCAGCCAAGAAAACATGATTTTTGCTAATATGCTATTGTGAAAAATGTATTTTAGTGTCTTACTTTCTATCCAAACTTACCGAAGAGAAAAATGTAAAGCTAAGTAAGTTCCTATTAATAACTAACTAAGCTCATTTAAATATCCTTACCTCACAACCTTTATGCTTCAGGTAGTTAGATAAGATTTAAGCGTTGAGTAGTAGTCACTTTCAGAGATATGCATGATGATAATCATAGTAACTGCCCAGAATATAATTGTACTGCTGAGGAATTTGAAACAATGGTAGAACACCAAAGGGAAGTAATTAATGCTGGCAGAGTTCTCTTAGTCAGGGAGTTCCAGACTGCAGCAAAGCAAGAGCATGAAGAAAGGAAGCTTGATTCATACCTGAAAAGCGTGTTTTTTTTTTTTTTGTGAGGATGCTGCTCTCTATAATTATTTTGCATATTCTGAAGCAAAGCAGGGACAAGCACCATGCGTGGGTAAAACATAATGTGCAATTGGAAACTTTCCCTCATATCACCAAGGGAAAACTGTCACTTGATTTTCAATAAATTATCTACAATTTGCTTATTTGAACCTGTCCCTATTATTCAAACTTTCATTAAAAGGATAGAAAGTGAGTTTCTTATTATATATTCAGCTAAATTTTATTCTAGCAAAGGTTTCTCCAGACTCCACAAATGTCTCAAATATATTTCAGTTTATTCTAATTTGAATTTTGTGTGATGCTATGAAACAAACAGTGCTGGATAGAGGTGGTTAGACTTGAGGCTTGGAGAAATTAACCAGACACCTTAGTGACATGTCCCTAACCTGTGACTTGTCAGATCACATTTCGATTTTGCAATATGAAACACACTTCGGACAACCCAGAATTCCACTTTAATCTATCAGTCAACAGAAGAAACTTAACTTTCAGGATTGGCATATCTTTTTATAGAGATTCATTCTGCCAAAAATTTCAATACTTCTGTTTGCAAGACAGACATTATGTGATATCATGCACATATGCTGATGTTTGAAGTGATAACATTGATCTGAAAATACATATACATCTTAATTTTCTATTTTACAAAACTATAATGCTCTCTGCAGTTGTTTTTCTTTTATATGAAGTCATTTTCAAAGTACACATAAAGCAAATCAATATGGGAGACTGAACTCCCTGTTACCTCTCTCTGGTTGTAGTTAAGAACAGGTCTCCTGTGCAGGAATAAAGGCAAGGGGTGAAGGTGGGCAGCAGAGGGCTGCAATTGCCTCATATGCTCCAGATCTCTTTCCACAGATCTGCAGAATGAGACACAAACATTTCCCCAGGTTGTGTTGCTTGAGAGATGGAAGAAACTTAGGGTCCAGGCAAAAGCATGATTAAATAATGACATAGACTTCAGTATAAGTCACTGAGACAAACATTAGACTTGAGCTTTAGACCACATGCTCTTTTCCAGCATATGACAACCTTTCCTTACACAAGTCAATATATTTTTCTTTCACGACCTTACCTCTGTTCACGGTACTGGCTTCTTCCAGCAAATTCCCAGGGCTTTCTCCAAAGAGCAGCTCATTAGTACACTTGTGACATCTACTCTGATTACTGCTCACTCTGTTTGTATTTATTTTTCTCACTTAGGTAATCACCTTTAAGTGAGGTATCCTCCACCAGGGAAACAGGAAGTGCTGTTGGCAAAGCTCAAGGATTTGATGACATTTTAGCTTCACATAGTTAATTTCTCTTGTGTTTTAGCTTAGCTAGCTTAAAATGAGTATGAACATTTTCCAGAATTCTACCTTTATTTTCTCCCTCCTCTTCTCTCTCACTCTCATTTTCTGTTTTTTTCCCCTCTTGATTCATCTCTTTTTAGTCTTTCTATCAATAGCTGGTATAATTTCCACTAAGTTTACTAATTAACAAAAGTAATTTTATTTCTAATTAAGCCCATGACTTTCATCCTCCTATAAATAAACTCATCTCTCATACATACAGCCAGTCCATTTAAATGTTGACTCTTAGCTGTAATGTTACATTGTTAAGCTCTAAAATATTCTCCTTCACTAAAATATGAGAAAAGTGTGAAGTAATAATCTAAGAATAAAGTCACCGATACCTATGAAAAATAGTGTGTCAATAAAGGTGACATGGTGAATCAAAGTGTAGGGTACCCAAAATGTAAATAGTTACAAATTTACTAATGTGTATAGTTTTGAAGCTTTCCTGAGGGATTTAAATTTTTCTTTATTATCTCATTTAAATTGTGTATTTGGGAGTAACCATCCTCCATCTTTAAGTGCCTTGGATTCTTACTACAAGCACCAACCAATGACATATTTCAATCCATTTATTCAGCTTGCTATGTAAAATAATAGTTCTATTTACTGAGTGCTTGCAAAAGCCTTATTAGGTGGAAATATATATAAGAAATACTTTCAAAAACGTGAAGAATGAAGAACTTTATGAAAAATAAAATATTCTCCAGTTTATTTTTGTTCTGCCCAAAAGTTACTCTCCTTCCCCAATGTCTTGTAAAATAAATGTGGCATGGCTGTGTTCCAAGATGAAGTATATTAACCTGATTTCATGTTCTTTCATGTGATTAAAATGATAGGAGAAAAATGTATTAACTCTTCAATATTTTTTCTTCAAGACTTTATTCTCTTTCAATAAACGTAGTTAATCAAAGTACACTTGCAGTCCTTCTGCAGAAATCAGTGCTTTATATTCCATAAATTCTTGCGTCACTGAGTCAATTCAGAATTAATGTGTTGCATATTTTCCTTATAAATACTAGTGAAAGATCAGTGACTCACCAGCAACATAATAAAGCCCAATGTTTCATATTTAACATGTCTTTTTTCTTGATTTATCATAAAATACATCCAATTAGTTTGATGTACATAAGTTGAATTATTGCCGCCTGTGTTTCCATAGGTGAATCATTTATGTATAAATTTGCTAGGGTTTCCATAACAAAATACCACTGACTGGGTGACTTAAGCAACAGAATTTTAATTTCTCACATATGCAGTGACCAGAAGTCCAAGACCAAGGTGAGAGCAGTATTGGTTTGTCCTGAGACCTCTGTCTGTCACTTGCAGATGGCCACTTCTTGTGCCTTTTCACTGTAATCCCTTCAGAGCATACATATCCCTGCAGTCTTTTTGCAGGTCCAATTGAATTGGACCATGGGGCCACATGTAACCTTAATTACCTCTTTAAATGCTCATCTCTAAATACAGTCACATCCCAAGTCAATGGAATTTTGAAATTCACAATAAATTTTGGAGGGACACTCTCTTTAGCCCAATTACAACTTGTATAATTGGAAAATTACAGCACAGATGATTGAATTTCTATTTGTGTAGAGAAAAAATATCATTGCCAGCCTTGAAATAGTTCAAGAAGTAGGTAAAACTTGATATGAACTTTAAAAAGCTTTCCAAGTTTGGAGCATATAAATAGAAGAGGAGTTATTTTCTCATATCAGGGTGTATTTTGAGAATATCAATAATGGAAATAGAATATGATAAATGCTGCTACTGTGACAATGAATGGAAACGTGCTGAAGTCAGGAAGACTGGAATTAGGCATGTCAGAAAACAACCATTTACAATGATGTGTGTGTTGATGATAATTTTAAATAATCCAAGTTTCAGTCAAGGAGAAACAACCATTGGATTTGGCAAATAGTTTCAGTGGAATTTAGCAAATTACTGAAATATATTCCAAATTATAAAAAAATGCAAGATCTAAGAATAGTCACTTCAAAATAGGTTGTAATTGAGTGAAGGAAGCTGGGCAATAACAGCGATGATGACAGCAACAAAAACCTATTGAGAAGGTGTCACCTCCTTAGAATGTTTTAAGATTTATTTTCAGAAGCAGAGTCATGGCTTTCCAGGAACATAAGCTTCTGTAAGTAAAATTTTCAAGAATTTTCAAAAATTCTGCAAGTCTAGAAAGAACAACGGCAGTTCCTCAACAGTGTCTTAGTTGTAGACACTTTGATACAATTTAAGTTGACTACAAGGGAGAATCGGTATTATATTATATAATTGACTTAAGAATTCTTTAAAGAACAAAATCCTTTAGGGAGCTTTGGCTTTAAAACTGAAATATGAAAAAAAAAAAAATGTTGTCATAACTTAAGAAATTTGATAGTTCTCCTATAAAGATGTTGCTAGATATTAATGTCATCGTGCAGACCTACTATGAACAGGAGGATATTTTCCTGTTTGGGGAAAAAAACTGATGTAGGGTTTGATATATGTTTGGGTTATTTCTTTAAATTCATGAAAAAAGATGGAAAATATGGAGGAATTTTTTCCTCCTAACAGAAATAACTAATTTTTTTGATAATTTTAAGTATGACAAATCCCCATTGGGAGACACTGACACATCTGATATTAGCAAATAGTTCTTATAATAGTAAGAAAGATTCACAAATAATAACACATGAAGAGAGACACCGTATTGCAAGATTCACAGGATTATGAATTTTAGAAAAGGGGACTAAGAATCGTCATTTCCATAGGAATCTGAATAGTTTTATGACCATGAGAAAGCATATTTAAGGTTTATGTTATAGAATTTAGGAAGCAGTTTAACTCAAAGATTTGATTGAATATAGCTGCAATCTTAGAAAATAACTCTCATGGCAATAGCAGATGAAAGAGAGGCTGGAGGGCAGAAACTATGTTATAGCATAGTGAAGAGTTTATGAGCATCTAAATAGAAAATCAGACAGCGCCAGTGGAGTGGAAGAGATGAATAGACTTGACCCAATAGTGTAGTGTCATGGTTATGAATGATACCCGAGAATGTGGACAATGTGGATAAGGGAAGTGTTGGAGTCAACTTTAATTTCTAGTTGAGTTGGCTACACAAATTATGAGGCTGTTCACTTAGGAAAGCAGGAGAAAAACAAAAAGCAAACAAATTGCAAGTCAGATTGCAGGATTGAGAGGAGAGAGAAAGAATGTAACGTGAGTAAGAAATTTCACATTGTGACTTTAAAGCTTTAGCTAAAATACAGATAGAAAAGACTAGAACACAGAGAGAAATAAATAAACTCAGTTTTGCCATTTCCTTTTACACTGATAATCTAGTTCTCCAAAATTTTTACACATTAAAAAAATTGGTCTTGTTAGCTTAGCTCATTAATAATTCCCTCATCTCTATACTAGTCTCTGGTTTCTCATTACCAACATCTCCATATATATATACATACACATATATGTATATATATATAGGGAGTGTATATATATGTGTGCATATACACAGATAGATATAGATATATATGTTGTACTTATATATACTTATACTTGTATATAGATAGATGGGGAATTCAATTTAATGAATTTGGCTTTCATTTTCCCATTAAGAAATACATTTTTGTAACTATGGAATAATTTTGAATACATATTGATACTTATGCATTCATCCTGCAATACTTAACCTGGAAAAGGGACAAAATAAAAAGAAGAAAATGGGAATGATCTACAATATTCATATTCTATTGAAATAATAAAAGCGGGATATTTTTTCTTCTATATCATAATATTTTGGCTTGCTAGTGAATGGGTACCTGCACAACTTTACTTAATTTTAAAGTTATTTTTGAATGAAAGTGTCTTGGGTGACTTTAGCCTGAGCTAGTCTCACAAGAGGATATGATATAATTTAGAAAGAGAGATTTGATTCTGTGAAAACAGTAAGTGTTCACCCTACCAACAGGCTTTTTGTGCAAATATGTCCCATTTCCTACAGCTATTGTTCCAACTTAAACAATGGTTCCTTGGGAACAAGGAGTTGTATTAATTAGGAAGAAACTCCTTTAAATCCACCTGGGCATCTGCTTGGGCTGTTAGGACAGACCATGGTCAGAGAAGGCCTGCAGAGCCCAGCCAGACAAAATCTGAATGATGATTAAATCGTATAAAATATCTTTGAAAAGGAAAATTTCAGGATTCTTGGAAGAGGAAAAACATCCTGTATAAATACCCTTTTATTGAATTAAAAGCATCCAGCTATCTTTTCCCTGGTGCAGGGTTGAAAAAGGGTCTTTTGAGCAGCAGGAATATATGGCTATACATAGCAACCACTCTCAAGTTTACTTTGCCCTCCTGAGTTCTTTGTCTAGGATTAGGACTCACTTTTGAAATTTCTATGGGGTTGTTTTTCTTCCACACTGAGAAGAGACATTATTTAGTCACAGAAATTGCTTTTATACTGTTTATATGGAATAGAGTACGTTCAAAAATATATATTGATATCTTGTTAAGTGTGACCTCATAAGGCTTCCAGGGTCTTAGCTGCACATTTGCAAATTTATTGTGAGTAAAGGAAAGAGACAAAAATAGGGCCAGTCATCCTGCCCCGTTAGATATTATCCTGTAGCCCTTAAAGCTGATTAATTGTGTCAAAATCCTAGAAAAAGGCACTGGACTTGCCTGCTTGAAATAGGGAAATCACAAAATCTGACAGATGGGATAAACAAGTTTCGTGAGACAAGTAGAAACGATGATAGTGGATTTTATTTTTCAGTAGTAGAGACAGCAGTGGTGAATTTGCTATCTGGTATGAAAAAGACAATTTTTATTCCAACTTCATTGCAATCAGTAACTACCACATCAACCAAATAGTATGGAGTTTTTATTACAAACTTTGGTGACTTCTTGACTTTCAGTTCCTCCTACTGAGATGCACAATTTTTGCTTAGAAAATTGAGTTTCTCATGATGAAAATCCATGAAACAAAAGTGAAAAAAGAATTGTTTTTCTCATCTGAGAAATTCCAGTATAACAGTTGAGGCCTTTGTCTTATTTGTGAAATGCATCAATCCATTTTTATCACTTACTAATAGCAAGGATGAAAAGAATAATATTACTCTCTTTATGAAGTGAAATTTTTCCATACGAAATGCATTTAAAAATAATATGGGGTTTTAATGTATAAATTTAGTATTCTTGCCTTTTTTTTTTAAAAAAAAAAAAGCCCTAAACATTATGAAAGTGAATTATATGTCTATCTCTATGAATTAAAGAGCTTTAAAATATTGCCATCAAGGTCTTTTCTGCATATATAGGAAGTTTTAATGTATACAAAGTTTAAAAAGAAATATAACTCAAGTTTTATATAGAGGCTATTTATTTACTGATACTTATGTTTTCTAAAATAATTTTTAACTAATTAGATTTATGGAATTAGGGATATAAAAATTAGACAATATCTCTGCTTGCAGGTGAAATTATTAAGACGGAGGGTAAAAATTATAAAATAAATCACTCCGTGTTTTAATAAATATCTGATTTTAGATTCTCAGTTTAACTGGATAGAGAATGATAATTTGATATCTGAAATCAAATCAAAAACATTAAAATATTTGCACTCATCGTCTAAGTATGTATTTCCCTTGACCCCAACCAAGCCATTATCCTATTTTTATAATGGATCAGGGTTTGCTTGTTTATTTCTTTAGACTTTATTGAAGCAACACTGGTTTTAAACATTCTATATATTTTAGATGCACAGCATTACACATTTATCATGTACATAGAGTATATTATGCTCCTCATCAATATTCTAGTTTCCATCCTTCACCATACAATTGATCTCTCTTACTCCATTACCACCTCCTTCATTTCTTCCCTTCTGGGTAACCACTATTTTATTTTTACAGTCTATGAGTTTGTTTTTCTGCTTTATTTTGTTTTCACTCATTAGTTTTATATAACTAGTACTGTATTGAAACCTTATACAAGTTCATGAAATTCAAATGTCGTGGCAGATATTCCTTCCAGTGGGGATTTCTCAGTCCTCATCTTAATCTTTCTTGTTCTTCACCAGTATTTAATAATTAAGCTTCCTAGGAAAAAAATCTTCAATTTTCATTTTATAAAAATAAAACAAACCAAAAAAAACAACATAAAAGCTCCCTGGTTTTGCTCCTACCATTTACTGTCTTTAGCAATGCTTACCAGGATTACCTAATTTGGCTTCTCTCATTTCTTCAGGTTCACTTTGCATCTAATGTCATTCTCACTCACCATGATCTAATTAAACTTTTTCTAGAGTTCACCAAACTCTTTCTAAGCAAATATTGCTTGCAGTTATATACCTAACCTAAAATAGTATTCAAGTGCCTATTTCTTTATCATCTTAATAGATATCTCCAATTACAAGAAAGGAAGACTTTTCCAAAATCCCAATTCAAAAGTAGGTTCAGCACCATCATTACACCTACCTATCTACCAGATTTCTTGATGGCACAAGGAAATAGAGCATTATTTACTCCTGTATCCCCAGAAACCATCCTATTTCATTATAGGCATTCAGATATTTGCTTCATGAATTAAATGCAGATGGTCTCTTCTTTCAAGGAACTTTGAGTGTAATAATGGATGTAAGCAATTAAGTAATTAAAATTTTTCATAATGAACGTTCTGTTAGGAAATATATAGCATGCTTTCTGATCACATTTAAATTGAAATCTGAAAGATTATTACAAATCGATTAGGCGAGAGGCATAGGTAGTAAAAATCTATCCAGTAGCACAAATAAAATTATACCGGGCCAATGGGCTAGCATATGAGCATGCTCAGGGTTCAAGAAGACCACCGCCTTGTGTATGAAAAAGCTGTCACTAAAGACTACCTATCTTTAATATCCTCAGCTATATGGTACTATCAACAAGTCTTGTAATGGAGGAAGACTCAGAATAGAACAACCATATATGTTTGCAATAGATTCTTTATGCCAGTGACTAAGAGAAAAATGCTATCATTTTTAAAATGCTTAAGCATAATTTACACAGTTATCAAATTATGACCACATTATGATGCAAAAACCATTTGTAAATTAGCTTGACATACTAACACATTCTGTAAACAATCATATGCTGATTTTATCTAATTATATTTTAGATCATATTATAAAGTATTAAGATGATTACATACCTGTTGCAAATTTTATTTGACACAGGGTTTAGTATATTACATTAATTAGTTATATTTACCATAACACATAATGGTACATAATACCATCAACTCTTCATTGAGGAGCATAAGAAAGAACTTAATTAATGTGCTTAAAATCTTAGAGGTTGTAAAAGTTAAAACTAGGATTTGGACTCAAGGTTTTCTCCTTCTGAGTCTTATCCTCTCAACCACTATCTTAGACTGAATATCATGACTCCTTTACAGAGATGTACCCCCATCTTTATAACTGAAACCAATTAATACATCTACCACAACCCTGTAAGTGACAATATAGGATCTAATGATTTTGTCATGAGTTCTGGACACACAGAAAGGAAGAAGCAAAGTTTGATTCTTTGTGAATCCAGTGAACGTCTACATACCTCTATTTGCTTAAGAGAACGATTCTTTAGATAAGTTATTCTTCAAGTGTAAAACTTGGACCAGCAGCATTGGCACCACTTGGAAATTGTTAGAAATGCAAATTCTCAGGTACTGTCTTAGACTTACAGAATCACAAACTCGAGAATATTTCAGTAACTTTTCAAAGGATTCTGAAGCAGGGAAACATTTGAAAATTACATATTTAGGTCATTTATATCTTTGGTCTACTAAACTGATATATGGCCTACATGATCTACATGTTCAAGTGGGCCGAGTGAGAGATTAGCATTAAAAATATCCACTAGAGCTCCCTTTTCACATACATGAGATATCAGAAAACCAAATATTTGCAAAATGTCTGTGCAGCTGTGATTATAGTTATGAATATCCTCTATTACTTCTGTCAGTTCATATGCTCTACCTAAGCCATGACTCCACAGGCAAACATATAGATGTTTGGGGTGAGGATGTGGGAGAAGGGAGGAGTTGGTGCACTGGGAAGGTGAAGTATAGCTAAAGTGCTTAACCTCCAGGAAATTGGAAAGAGACAGAGATAGGCTCAGAAAACAGAATTTTAAAAAAAATCCACAACAAACAAGGAGAACAGAAAAGTAAAAGTGCTTGTTATATGGGAAAAACATTGAAAACCATGAAAATCCCTGAATTCTAATCTCAGCTCAACTATTCATTATCTATGTTACTAAGAGAAAATCAAAGTCTCAAGTTGTAAGTTGTGAAAATGTTTGTCCTATCTAGCATGTTAAAATATTATTGCAAGAATCCATGGCGATAATAACTATAAAATCTATTTAAAGTTCTATGTAGATTATATTAATTTAATATAAATTATTATTGCGAACTCAGCATTTATTAGCAACAAATGCTGTTTCCAAGGAATTCTACCACTTTCACAACATAACTATTTGGTGAAGGCTTGCTTTATTTTTTATAAATTTTGCAGAACTTTCCCAGCACTCTTCAAACTGACTGTATAGGTGTGTCATTGGTTCATATTACTATGAACTAAGGAAAGATGTTAGTTACAGACACAGAGATGGGCTCAAACAATGCTGCGATGACTTTCTCACCTGGCGTGTTCAGGTTATCTCTACTTCACACTTTATGTCATACATGTCAGCTTCAGGTAGACTTTCTCACAGGTAATAAAAATGGCATTCATATACCCTCAAATTCTCTTCATCTTGTGATTCTAAATGAAGGCAGATAGTTTTTGCCATGATTTCCAGTGGAAAAATTCAGAGGAAGAATTTCATTAGCCTTCTTAGACACGTGACAGTTTTTAAGCAATCACTCTCCCATAATGATGTAGCATTCTGCTGGATGAGACTGGATGTCTTCCCAATTTTGTTGCAGAGAAGAACAAGATATGGAGATTGTCATTCCAGTAGGCCCACAAAGATCCAGATAAAGTGGGATTGAGAATTCATAGTCTCCACCATTGCTAAAATTTATTTGGAATGGCTAAAAATAAAATAGATGCCAAATTATGAAACTAGCACTATTATAATGAGTAAAAATGGAGAATTTAGATTATATAGAGAAAATTTTGGTGGATTTTGACAGTCAGAGTCAGTATGAAATACCAGGCATCCGAAAACAGGAAGAAGGATACTGAGAAGGCATTCTAAAAGATACAAGGCAGCCTTCAGTCTTCCTATGTTAAAATATTGCCTCTAAGTTTGTCAACTAATGATATGCTGATGGTCTTATGAAATGTCTTTATCATATATACAGACTGAAGCTTTTTTCTTAATTCAGTCTAGTATTTTCAACCCCACAGTCCTAACTTTCCAGGACAAGTAGTATATTCCTCAAATTTCAGTCCTGCACTGAGAAGATAAGTAACCAAAAATAAGAAAATAAAGATCTGTGTATATATAACTATCCTGAACCTCATAGTCTCACTAACTTCTTTCTTGAGAATTTACTAAGGTATTATTTACTTAACATCTTTTTTAAGTAGGTCTTTAAAACATAATTGACTTTTAAAATGTCAGTTTCTGTGGTACTTTCTTGAAGCTTATAAGATAAAAACAATGAAAAAAATGATTCTCAAGAAGATAGATTAACTTAGGTGCTTTTTGCTTCTTTTTTCATAATGCGTGTGGTAGGTAGAACCAATTTCTTTCAAAATATTGTCATATTTTGTTCCTCATCTTATCCACATGCCTATCAGGTTGAATGTGTCGTCTCAGGATGGATTTTGTTCTTAACAGGGAAGCTGGAATATGAAAGTAAGAAATCACTGTAAATCTTAAGGTACAGTTTGCTCTATACAGTATGTTCACTTATCTCTTCAGGGAACTAACAACTCATTTCCATGTGTTCTCAAAATGTGGCCATTTAAAGGAACTTAATTATAATAATTTTGCAGGCATTTCCTTCCTTATGTACTCATTAACTTAGCTGGAATTGAAATTTTAATAGATACCACTAAGACAAGAGTCACACATTTTACATGTAAGTAATTACAAAGTTAGGACAAAAATAGTACACCTATTTACCACTTTATTTGCAGATTAATTTGGTACAATTTGGAATAAAGTCTGACTACCAAAAAAGATATACCTGCTACATTTAAAAAACATCTTCAGATTTTGAATTTTTTCTTGATTCTAGGATTTGTTAGTTTGCTTTTGAGGTAAAGTTTAATGCTCAGGAAATAACTGGTTTACCATTCACTATAGCTCCAAATAAACAAGAGAAAAATACATAATATTGTTTTAGTGAAGTTAGTATTTACTAAATTGATAATTTAGTGAATTAACTAACAATAAATGAGTATGTAAGATATAATGAGTAAATGAATATATAAGGTGAATCTGTCCTTTAACCCAATATTTTTGATGCGGAGTATGAAACTACACATGCTTTCCTTTCCAAATGGCAGCATTTGATTCTCTTCTTTCAGACTCTTTTCCACTCTTATGTGTGATCAGCTGTCATCTTTCTTAACAGAAGAAAACACATCTCTCTCAATAGTATCTCTCAGATGGTATCAACAGGCAACATTTGGTAGGTTTTCTTTTATGAATATAGGACATGCCCTCAAGTTCTAGAAGATTTGCTTAAGCAAAGTGCTTAATATGTTAGTGTTTATTTTTAATTTCACAATGTTTCTTCTAAACCAGATGATCCTTGTAATGGCTGATAGAATTAAAAAGGCAACCAATTCAGGATTATCTGTACAGTAGTATGTCAAAGATAGAAGCAATTTAAAAATTAGTTAACATAAAATATGCTATCTTGCAATGTGATTTTGGTTTATAGAAATGTCCTCAATTTTTATTCTTCATAGACCATATAGAATAGTTTAAGTGAATTTTAATGGGTCATATGATGTTGACCAATATTAGCACCAATTAATGAGTACAGTCCTATGCTAGATTTTATTTGATGTTTATATCATATTTATGTAACTAAATTAGGATCAATGAAAGATAAATGCTAACAATTTTCAAGCAAATTGTATAGCAGGAAATAGTTATTGGCTATGCAATTGTAATATTCTATAATCAGCATAACTGGTATTAAAACCAATTTATCTTTCATAGAAAGCAAAATAAGTATTCTAGAAATATGTTGACTTTCATAATGAAGCTATATTGATATTAAATGATTTTTTGATATATGCAAATTAAAATGTCTTGATAGATGAGGTAACTGAATTTTTAGATTCCTCAAGAGGATTCTACCTCACAAGACCTTAGAGTTTCTCACCTTCACAGTTACAACATGCTAGACATGTGAATTTGCTGTGACATTTAATTTAATATTAATAGTGCCTCTAAGTTCGGTTTAATGATCCCAGATTTACAAGTGATAAAATAATAAATCAGAAGTAGTAGGCAACTTGCCTTGGGGCACATGATACAAAGTGACAAGAGCCATGACTTGATCACACGTCTGTTTTGTGGCATATCTCATCTCATAAAGCGTTATATTATCCTGCACATTTTATTTCAGGCATTCACTTCACAAAAACCTCACTGATATTATACACATAATCAACTGCACTGATATTTTTGCTTGCAATTATGACTTGTGGGAACTTTACCTTCTGCAAGTTTCTACAGTCTAAAGTAAGGATCTAGCTTTACTCTGTTCAAACATAACTAGAATATGACTTCTGTGTGATCTTTTGGGAATGTCAATAGGGGCAACTTTATTATTATTTCTGTTTTCATAGCCAAGTATATCTTTTGCAAAATCCTGCAGGGTTTCATTCTTGCCACGACACAAATGCTTTCTTTGTATTTTCAACTCAAATTTTCATCACCTTCTTCCAATGTACTGGAACATTTAGAAATGAAATACTGCCTGAGACTTTGAGACATACAATTTAGTTAAATTCATCCCCCACAAAGCCTGTACTCTAATGGCTGTATAATCTTTCACATCTCTAAAATCTGTTGGTGATATATGAAATAAAACAGAAAATAGTTCAGGACAGAACTGGTTGAAGATGTGCACAGAGCAAACTACATTAAAATTGATTTACAATTCAATTACATAAGGGCAAGGAACAAGGTAAATTATTGGGGTATTTATATTATTTCATTTCAGCAAAATTTCACTATATTTAAAAAAAGAGTTATTAACCATTTCTTGAAAAGATAGTAGCTAAAGATCATTGTTCTAATGAGATTTGACTCTATAAAGTATTACTTAAAGTTAGTTTTATCTGTCATAGTTTGTATAAGAAATTCAATTTTTGCTTTTCATAAATGCCAAATTGCTAAATAATGATGAAGTATGTCACATGTACAATTCTTCCAAGCATAGACTACCATGTGTTTTGTATGTGAAAAATATTATTTTCTGAAAACAACAAATTACTCATAATATATCAGAATTTTAATTTAGTGAATAAAGTATTAAGCAATATTCAAATTATATTACTCAAAAGTTATATTTAACAATAATTTTCCATTTATTAGCATTTTCACTGACATACTTAATAAGGGAGTAAAAGTGAAAAAACAAAGTAGCAAAACATTTAGAGATTATACATAGAATGATTAGTTTTTATAGTTCTAATATTTTTCTTCAGTTGAATGTATAATCCTCTAGACAAAATTAAAAGCATAGAGAAGGACTGAAATGAGCATGTAGATGTGTCTCTTCAGGAATTACATCATATTATGTAAAGAAATCTCTGACTTCTAATTGAAGCTGCTGCACAAATCTAAAAGGAAGCCTTATAGTTTATTAGATGCATAGATAAGGAATCTGAAGTTACACATTCTGTTCCCAGTTGAACTTTCACTAATTATATAAATTTTTGAATATTTTTTTATTATGTTTTGGGCTTTCTTTCATTCCTTACACAAAAAGAATTAGCTATTTTCCACAAAATAGAATTAGCTATTTTCCTTCTATTCCTTTTAGTGAATGGAATTTCAATTATTTCTGTATAATTATTCACATATTCAAGCAATCTTATTTTATTGAGTATTGTCTTCTGGCACTTATGACAGAACAGTGAACAAAAAAGTCAGGTCTTACTCCTACTGAGCTACTCCTGAGAGACAGGGGAGCAAATAGTAAATGAGATGAATGTGTAAGTTGATAATACATAAAATATTTTGCTAAAATAGATATAACTGAGTTTCATTATAAATTCAGTGTTAGATAAGGCCGTCCTGAAAAGGTTGCACTTAATCTGAGGCATGAATTTATAAAGTATCTAAGCTATAGAAATAGGAAACTACAAAGCTAAAACTACAAAACTACAAAGCTGAAGATATATGGAAGCTGAAATACTTAATGAAAGTGTGGTGAGAGCATAAAGAACTTGATGCTCAAGGACACATTTATGTGTGACAGTTGAGACTATAACAAGTTTTGGAGAAACTTCTAGAAGCAGTTGTCTTTAAGACTGATTCTGATTAATTCACTTAGTCCTTCTACTGCTCAGTCTCCTGTTAGACTGTATTACTCAGCCTCCTTTGTATTAATTATGAACATGTGATTAAGTATAACTAGAAAAATAAGAGCATTAATATTTCATTCCACTTCCAGGTCTAACTCATGAAAGTCTCTCATATAAATACTTCCATCTTCTTTCGCCAGGATTGATGTGGAAGATGCCTATTGAAACTAACTGAGCCACAAAATGAAAGAAACTTGTTTACTAGTTCCCTATCAAGGAGATGAATGCCTTTATCAGAAAATCTGTTTTAAACTTCATATAATACCTACTGTGTCAAGACATCAATTTTCAAATTTACTAAGGTTTATTCTTGATGCAGAGGCTGAATAGTCAAGGAATAGGAACAAATAAGGCAGTTAGACCAAAGAGAAACTGGGTGTCTTAGACTGGATATTCATCATAAAGTTGAATGGAAGTGAATATGATTTATTACACTTTGAAACTAATATATACATATTTACATATATATGTATGTATACACATGCACATATATATATATATACACATATACCCATGTTTGCCTATAGTTATTTATGTATTCATGCATCTGAATCCATATTAAGCCAAACGTGAATTAATACCAATTTTGACTCTAATTAGTACCACATAGTTTATTCTATTTTTCTTTAATCTGTAGTCTTCCTTTGAACAATGAGAAGCTAGCATTCACCTTCTGACATCCATTGCTTATTTGTTCAATCCCAGGGTTGTTTCAGATTAACCTGTATCTCTGTGAGAAGCAATTTTACCAAGTAAAGTAAAGTGTTTACATGCAGTCATTTTCATCATTAATCTTAGAATTTCCAGTCAAATCATCATTTTCCAATTTAATTAAATCAGCTCCTTTAACTCCTGCTTTCAAGTGAAGACATATCATACATTTGTATATAATTACTTATTTTTGTCATAGCTTACATTCTTTTCCAGGATCCTTTGCCATTCTGATTATTTTTAAACATATTTATTTACATTTATTCTTTTTGTATAAAGTGCTCTGGGTTTTGACAAATGCCTAATGTCATTTATTTATGACTAGGGTACCATGCAGAATATTTCCAGCACCTCCAAATTGTCTTCTATTTCTCCTTGTCAAAAACTACTTTTGACCCTCTCTAAGGTCCTTGACTTGAACAACTGGATGAATTACACTACTTTATTTTAAATGGTAAATGTTATAGGATTACTCAGCTTAGATTACTGAGGCTGAGGGACTTTAAGATACTCAGGGTAAGGATGCTGTCTTTTTGCTGTGCTCCTTCCATGACTAGTGAGTTCTCTGAATTTTGTTAGAAGTAGTATTTTAGAGGCATGAGATGGAAGATGAAAATCCCTGAAAGAAATTGCAAAATGTTAGGAGAAATGGATATTGGTTTCTTTAATTCAGAGAATATGTCAAAACCTAAAAAGATCTACATTCTGAACTTATAAAAAGGTAGTTGAAAATTTGTATGTAAAATAATTTATCACTAATTCTAAAAATCATTGTTTCTCGAGTTAGGCTCAAAGACTATGTGACGCTAGTTGTCACTTACAATCTCTGAGTCAATGTATTCAGCTATATAAAGGACACATCAGCTTAGACCTACTTATCTCAGTAAACGTTAACAATATAAAACTTGAGAACATATTTTAATTTTTAAATAAATTAAAACTTTAATTATTATACTTCTTTAAGAAACAGAAATGCAGATTTAATATTCAATTTCAAATATAAATATAAAATATTTTAGTTTTCACTGAGGAAATCATGGACAACAATACAATGACTATGATGTTCCAAATCAATTTTTTTAACACATATGCATATAGGGTCATCATCAGACATCTACATTTGCCAATCAACAGCATGGGTACAAAATAAAAGCTACTTCAGAGTCCTCTGTTGGAATTCTTTATATTTTCCACAGGTCAGAAGCTAAAATAACCTGTTATACATTTAGTCACAAATATAGTAGAGCTTTTAGTTGATCCACTTGAGTATTATCTAACACATATCTTCTTTCTAACTGAGCCACTGTCACCAATGTGCTTGTCTGACTTCACAAATTGCAACCTATAACTTCCATGTGACTCCTCTCCTGTTAAGCTTTGTTTCCCAGCAGTAATTAAAACTTTCTTCTACTACTTAGCTACTGCTGCTGCTGGAACCACCACAGCCACCATGGTTTTTAATTTAACAAAGTATTGGCCTCTTCCACCAAAGGGGCCAGAGTTTCTGCCTCCAAAGTTCCTTCTTTTCATGGGTCCAAAATTTAAAGATTAATTTTTGGAACTGCCAAAATTATTGTATCTTCCACCATCTCCACAATTCTTCCATCATTATTGAATCCATTATAGCCATCCCCACTGTCACTATATCCACCACCATTACCATGGCTTTTGGAGGCATCCAAAATTTCGACCACTGAAATTTCTCCATGATCAAACTTGTCATTTTCATCAAAACCAACACCAGAGTTTCCAGAACCACTTCACTCTGACTGATTGAATCACTAGCTTAGATAGACCTTTCCTTAATTCACAGTTTGGCCATTCACAGTATGATACTTCTGAATAATGGAATGATCATCAAAGGTTATGAAAGCACTGCCCTGATCTGTAGTGATTTCAATCACTTTAACATTCACATATGTTTCAAAATAATGTCTTAGGTGATGTTCTTCAGTATCTTCTTTATGCCACTAAAAAAAAATGTTTTTTCACAGTGAAGAGGGCACCAGGTCTTTGAAAATGTTTTAAAACACAGCCCTCGTTTTTGTAATACTCCTGCATCCACCTGTGTGACCTTGCATTCCTGGATGCATCTACCTTCTCCACGGTGGCACAGGTGACAAACCCACAGCTTCTGGAGCACTTTATGCTTGGATCCCTCATCACCATAATCTGTGAGTATCCCCTTGATCAAAATGGTTCCTCAGACACTTATCTGTTGTTTCAAAGTTCATACTTCCAATGGAGAACTTCCACAACTGTTCAAGCTCTTTATAGGACTCTGACTTAGACATGACATCGTGGAAGGGGTTCTAACAATGCTTACTTGGCAACCACCAGATAGGAATAATCGAATAAATTATTTCTCAAACTGATATTTAAAGAAGAAAAAATACCTACAGATATTTCCAACTGAATTCTTTTGGAAACAATAATTAAATAAAAAGATACATCTTTTGGGGAAAAAACATAGCATCAGAAGCATACTTAACTAAAAGATGAATTCTCAATTTTGCCATAAACAATTCAGGTATTAAAATTCTCCTTTTCATGGAAAAATATTACTCTTGACTCAGTCTCTTTCCTATTGATAGTATTAAGTATTATGAACAACTCATGTGCTGTGTACTCACAACTTTGCAGGGTAAGTAATTGATTCTGCAGACTGTGTGAACATGGTGATATATCAAAACAGTGAGAGGGAATTTGCATCACCCTACCTCTCCCTTCATGTGATCACAAATTAATTACCAATTCTGTTTGTTGTCTGATGAAGGAAGTAGCAAATACACACATTATGCATATAGGTAATGGCAGTTATTACTGAGTTATGTCTGGTTTTCCCTGAAACACTATAGAAAGGAAGTCTTTGCAAGAATCCCTTTACAGGAGCCCAAAATCTGAAAAATTCTGCAAATTCTATTTGAAGGAATATTGTATATAACATTTCATATAAAGTGTACAAATTTCAAAGAGGAACAAAAGACTAGGGGTGATTCTAGCTTAAATCTAATGACTCAGCTAGCAATACTCCACTTCTCATAAAAATACCTAAACATAACTTTATGTCACATTGCATTGCGTATGAGAAACCAGAAGTGTGTATGGAACTAAAATGTAATGATTTCATTATCATGAAAAAAACTAAAATATATTTTTTCCAGAAGAATCTGAAATTGTAACTATTAATTCAATGGTAGATATCATGTGTACAGTTATCAATATTAAAGTGAGTAAATAATTATAGAAATAATTCACAATCTAAATCTTCATAATAATTTAAATAAATGTACATAACTTAAAAAATAACTTTTTTTAAAACTTTTACTGTCACACTACAAAACTGCTATGAACAATCTTATAAAGTGCTACACAAAAAAGTTAACAGCAAAAGAGTTCTAAATATAAAGAGTGAGGGGTGGAAGTTGTAGCTTAAGATAATGCAAGAGTGCAACCTACTTGCCAAATTCTAAAGCAGCATTCTGATCTAAATTTAGGGAGGCTGGCAGTGAATGTAATACTGGAAGAGGATTTAAGAAAACTGTCACTTCAATTTTGCAGCTATGCCAGGGTTGTGCTGGCAAGAGGAAACTTCATGCTTAATGATCATAAAGGGAAGGGAAGAATAGAGTGTTCTGACCATTTATTCTAATTAATGATAATATGCTGTAAACATGTAAACCCCAAGAAATGTTTTCATAATTCCTAGTAATGATTTCATGGCAAGGGTGATCTTAGAAGACATGCTGTGATCCACTGTGGAAGGAATATGTGCTCTTTTGATAGACCCTAATTAGACTACCCAAGACTATAAAGTGAGGTTATTAAAATTGGTTAGTTCAATAAGGGAGAGTCTTCATAAATGGGACTAGTACCCTTATAAAAAGAGAGGTATGTCCTCACTTCTGCCAAGAAAGAACACAGTGATAGTGCAATTATCTATGAACAGGAGAAAGCTCTAACCAGACATCAGATATGCTGACACATTGACTTTGAACTTTCAGCCTCCAGAGCTGTAAGAAATAAATATCTGTTGTTTGTAAACCATCCAGTCTATGGCATTTAGTTATAGCAGTGTTATTGAACTGAGGCATAGGCCTTCTTCTTGGCTAGCTTCCTTGGACACATTCCCAGAAAAACATTCTTCCATCAGTCCTGATATTGGGATGAGCTCTAATACAGTTTCTCTATACAATAATTCCAGTGTTTAAACAGGACTGTTAAAATAGACTCTTACTTTCCTATCATATCCTTTCATTGAACTTATGAAATTAATTAATATGACAACTGGAAAATACTTAATATATGATACACATATGACCCTCAGAAGCCCACACTGAATTAATTTTGTTAGAAGAATGCACATCAATGTATGCTGGCTGTAACTCCAAAGCAGCTGTTAGGTAAGAGCACAAGATATATAACCAGATTTTTAAACAGAAGAAAAGACCCAGAAACAAACCTAGGACCATGTCTGTATTAAATATATCACAGAAAGTCATTTCAATTGGGGAATAAGTAACAGATTACTGAATAAAAAAGCAATAGGACCCCTAGTTAACTGAATACTATAGTTGTTGAGAGGATCCCAGAGTCAGAATCTGCAAAAAGGTTAGTTCTACCTTTTACTCTTCTCACTCAGAGAAGAGCAATAAATTGAAATATTATTTGGAATATTATTTAAATTCATTTTCCTTCAGTTGCCTGTAAAATGAGGAAAATAAAACAACCAGATTAAGATACTAATAGTTTAATGATGTCATATATACACACTGTTTAGAAAGCACTTGTTCACAGTAAGTATCCATCAACATCAGATATTATAAATATTGAAATATTACATCACAAACTCACTGGATGGATTTGTCTTAAATGTAGACCTTTAAAACAATAAAGTCAGGACTCTTTTTGGAGGCCTAGCAGTCTAGGACACCCTGGGAGCAGTCCAACATAAATCTTAAGGTTCCAGGTTCAAGACCCCTGGCCTGGGGGAGCAACCAATGTGAAAAACTAAATAAAAATAAAGTGCTTCTTCCTCCTCTTTATTCCTACCTACCTGTGCACCTTCTTTGCTGCCTGCACCTTTCCTTTAATTTTTTTAAACAATAATAATGTTATCTTAAAGAATGTCTTTTTAAGTATGAAAGGCTGGGAAATAGACACAGAAGGGGTAAACTAACAGTATCCCCTCAGGGTTTTTGAGATTAATTGAGAAATAGCACACATAAAGTTTTCAGTAAAATACATATGACAGGTTATTTTCCTATCAATGTTAGTTTAAATTATATTTTTTCAGAATTCGGAAGAGTTGAAGAGACAAAGGAGATGATAAGGAGATTGAAATTTAATTCAATTGGTACCATTTATAATATGAGTGACAGTGAAATTGGGAATTTAAATAAGTAGACACATATGGAGTGCTATAATACAGCTCAAATATAGCAGTATACAGGGTAAAGTTACAAAGTATACAGCTATATTTCAGTGTGTGAATGTGTGTGAGTGTGTGTGTGTGTTGTGTGTGTGTGTGTGCATGAGCCCACAGGGGTGGCAGACCTAAAAATAATGGAAAATATGTATGATTTTCTCTGTTTTGTAGAATGATGGATATCTGTAATGTCTCTTTTATATCTTATAGTCATTGAAATTTCAACAATTAATACATATTAGTAATGCAGTCAGATAAGTTATCTTGATTTAAAAGAATAATTATATCCCCCCAAAATAATGACAAAATATAATCCAGAAGAAAAAAATTTAAGATATTTCTTAAAGTTCAGATAAACTTGTCATCTCAAGAAACATATCACAGATTTTACCTTACTTGCCAACTAACAACTTAGCCTATCACAGTCTCATAGATACTAGCGAAAAGACGTGAAGTTTTGGGGTCAGAGCAAAAATAATTTATTACGCACAGATAGAGCACGACCCAGAGCAACATCTTGTTTTCTGAGGCTCCCTTCCCACAGGACAGCACAATAAGAGCTAGGTGTTTCCTTCTCACACTCTAGAATGAATTACAGGAGGATACATATTATCAAGTCCCTGAACTTATACAAGTACTGCTGACAATTTGGCTCAACCTGCTCTCCAGAGAGGAGATACATTACCTTTATTACTCTGGAATTTAAATCTGCTCCAGTGGGGAAAACTTCTCTCCCTTGGAAAGCTTCTTACTTAATACAAGCATCCTGAGAAGACAATCCAATGAAAACTGACTGGTAATGTCTTTATTTTTTAGAAAAATGAGACAGGTAGAAATGGAGATCAAAGAAAGAAATGTTTCCCAGACAAAGGAATCTCACTAATTTATAAAGACATAGAGAGTTGGTCTATTTGAAGGTGCACATTCAGTAACGCACTTCATTATGCAGATTGCTATCTTACCAGTCTATGCAATCTTTATTAGCATGGACTCAAATAAATGGCATTGCATTTCTCTGTTTAGCTTCTTTTCGACCCGATTTTTCCTATATCGATTGATTTTAAATTAATGATCAAAATGCTTTTTCTTTTTCTTTTTGCTTTTTATGTAAAGGTAAAGTATAACAGAAAATTGAAAATTCCTGTGAACTACAATGATAAAGATGCATGCCAGCTTTGCTCAAGTTTATAGACATGTGTTTAAAAGCCTTCTTTATTTTTCACTCTTGTCCACAGGTATTTCATAAAACTTAATCTAGGCAAAATGGAAAGACAGCAGTATTAATGATGCTGAAATGAATAAGCCAAAGAGTAAGAGATCAAAAAATCAAAGTTTTAAGTATGTGGTGTATGCAGATTCATATTCATCTTGTTTGTTGTTTGCAAAAAAGAAGATATATTTTATAACTCTTCATTTAAATAATGCAAAACCTAAGACAATTTCAGGTGAAAGAGATATGGACATGAAATATTTTTTTAACTTTGTACTTGTGATCTTTCAATCATTCAAAAATTTGACCCCTGACCACTGGAAGTGAAGGGATTGTTCCTAGACTTATAATCTGCAGATACAAGCATTGACTGATGGTAGAGAGCATTTTTCCTTGATGATACAGAGATTAATAGATTTTTCGTGGAATATAAACCATGGTGAGATTAAAACGTCAACATTAAGAAGAAAGTATGAGCTAATTTTTGTGAACAGAATAGACTTCCTTATAGTCAGACAGAAAGAAAAACAGTGGAAAGACTTTAGGAAAGGAACTACACATTATTTGAGTCAAAGTTGGTTGCATAGGAATTGAGAAAACAGCAGTTCATGCTGTGAAACCCAAATGTACAGGTGTAAACCGGAAAGTCTACCATGTTCATATCAATCTCTTATGGAGACCAAGAGAACAGACAGGGTTTGTGGTTAGTATTTGAGTTAACAAGATGAATCCTTATTTCTCTATGAACCATGAGTCCTATTGGATACCTAAATGTGTCTCATAAGGATTCTTACATCCCATGTGAATCTTTACTTTAGATGCCTTTTACTTGTTTCCTATAACCTCGTTTTGAGAGCACATACAAGGAAGAGCAACTACATGTCTAGTGTAAGGCTGTATTTTTAATCACTAGAATAGTGACTTAATCTCCTGTCTCCTTCATTGATAATAGACTTTCTTCAATATTTCTCTATTCTAAGCCCCTGTCCTATAATCTAACTTCCTTGAAGAAACTGTGTGTGTGTGTGTGTGTGTGTGTGTTTGTCAAAAATGAGTAGGAAGTCTTATTTTTAAGGGAAAATGGAATTTAAATATTTATAACCTTTAACAATCTTAAGAGAAATAGATCATCTCTAAACTTTACTAACTTTGATATGACCTTAAAATTATGTGTTGGGTGGGGATTGAGGGAAGGTGGCATTTATCTACCTATCTGTGCACTTCAGTGCCTTTTTCATTCCCTTTCTTCCCTTTCAATTCTCTTATGTATTTCTGTTCCCTCAAACTAGGTATATCACTGGTAAATTCACCTCAAATATTGTGTAAATGAAAGAGGAATACCAAAGCCACCCACCATCCTTCAGAATTTCACTTTTGCTCTTTGGCTTGCATGCCTTCATTTCTCTCTAGAGTACCTTATTATAGGGATTCCTCTTCCAGAATGTCTTAATTTCCTCACACTGGCCTCACATCATCCCAGAGAAATAAAGGTATGTCAAAGCTGGAGCTCAAACACAAGACCCTTTGCTTTTTCAAATGATTTTTCCCCCTAAAACTACTATTCTGGAGAAACATGTCGCATTAAAAATCATCTTTTGTTACTAACATGGTGACTTTGAAACTTAAGTATTTAGGAAATACTGAAGTAAGATATTTTAGCAGAATCCTGTTTCACTTATCTAATCTTAGTGATAAAGATCCGTCTACTTCATCCATGATTTGTCATTAGGTATTATGATCAGGTACCTTGGTCATGGAGCCAGCTCTGAAAAAATGTAGACAGTGACTTATACCTTTGATAATCCCTTTCTTGGTGCTGAGAAACATCTTGCACTTTGCTTTCTCCATTGTTAAAACCTATTTCCAGAAAGATATTGTTTCCTTTTCAGTCAGCTTCAAATAAAGTCATTACATAATCTTACCTTCAAGTAAACATACAGTCATAATTCCCACTAGAATTAATTTTGCCTGAAATAATTTTCCAAAGCCACCTCTTTTTCATCATATGAAGAACTTCAAGAATTTCTAAAAATTGAAATATTTATTTTAAGAAATAAAATTATTTCAGTGTCAAAATCAATCATGAGACATGTTCTCTTGCTCCACCAGGAAATTAGCCCAGTGCCTTAATGGAGATTGTGCTCTAATTTTATATATATAATACACCTATGAAAGAGTATTTTCATAAATATCTGCTAACAATAATGATCACTGAATTATTTATTGACTTAAAGATTGATTGCTAATTTGTATGAGACCTTGTACAAAACTATATATATTTGCATATGTATGTATATATGCATTTACATGTATGTATATATAGTATATATTTGTATGTATAAGTATTCAGCTACAAAGAAAAACTGTAACATTAGTGAGACATCAAAAAATTAATAAATTAAGTATACTAAGAAAAACCAAATACATTGATAAAATCATATACCAGAAAAAGACCAAAGTAATTTTTATCATAACTATTTGTACAAAAGAAGCACTTTATTGCCTTTATTTAAATCTGTAGAATTGAAACTTTCTAATTAACATGCTTTTATTAATGTATTTTAAGACAGTCAGTGGTTGATTTGTTAATTCCTTTCGTTGTCACCTTTAATCCCAAGGTGATCAGCCATCTTTCAACTTTATTTTTATTTCATCCAGTTTATCATTTCAAAATTAAATTGTACAGTCTTAAAATTTATGATACAAATTATGTAAAATTTGAGTAAAAAAGACCACAGATGTCATCAATAGGCAAGCCTCCATAGAAAATCTATGACAGGGATTTTGACATTTACATAGCATTTCAAAGTGTATCAGCAGAGTTTGCATAAGAAGCTCAATGTGTTGTCACTTATCTTTTTATGGAGAAGAGAAGTAAATATTCCAGAATGTAGTTTATTTTCCTCACTTTATTATGAGAAAGTAATCTCTTTTAGTATTTGTTTATTGAACTCAAAAGAATGCTCACTACTTACAGACAAACACATGCATGTATGCACGCACATACACTATTGGGAATTGTGAGAGTTAGGAGAAGATGGGGAAAATGTGGCAACAAAGTACTAAATAAAAATCTGACATGATGCCAGATATTTTACCCAATCTTCAAAATTATAGCTACCAGGAGGATATTATCCACATTTTACAGATGAGATATCTAAGGACCAAAAAAATTGATTAACACAAAGTACACTCAGATAATCTGATGCCAGAGAACTGTTATTCTTTTAACCAATTGAAACCTATTATAAGAATATATTTGCTTCATTGACTTCAGCTTTCTATTTCATTTATAGATCAAAAGATGGATATGGTCTTGCAACTCCACTGACCCCAGTCTTTCTTCTTATTTTTCCTATTTGCAGCCTCTTCACAGTTAAATTTCAAAGTTGTTCATGTGAAGCACTCCACTGTCTTTCATCTCTGTTTATCTTTTTATCTACCTGTATTTCTGCTTTTCCTTACATGCTCTCCCTTGAAAATTATACTACTGTCATGGAACTAGTGTACTGATGTATCACATATCACACACACACGTTCAAAGCATAATTTTAATCTGTCTTCTCTTTTCCATCCTGTGATGAATATATTGCAAAAATAGGCCAAATACTTCACATTTCATGGTATCATGTTTTTGTTTTTGTTTGTGGTTTAACATGCTCTTTCTGAGTCCGAGCTGGGCACATTGCTTGTGTTGTCCAATAAGACATTAGTAGATGTGGCTTAAACAGAAGCTGTAAAAAGTGCGTGAGTTTTTGCATTTTGCTTTCATTCCTGTCATTGGCATGAGAAACATGAAGATATCTGCCAGACGATGAGAGATTTGTGGAGGTCCGTTAAGTTTCCCTTGTCATTTCAGTATCAGTCGACAGGTGAGTGGTTCCAGCCAAGATGAAGAATGCTGAATAGAGACCTGGTTAACGAACCAACATGTAAAAAGAGTTTATATTCTCTTGAGGTTTTTTGATAGTGTCTGACAGTAATCTATATGCTTTTCTACTATCATGACTTAATACAGAAATTTATATTCATTTAGGCTATCATTCCCTAATACAATAACTAATATTTTTCTAGACATCTAATTTGCTAAACAATGAGGGTCATATTTTGTGTTTGATGATAGATAAGGTGCCACACAAAAACTTCAGTATTCTGTTGCTTATGAAATCAATCCAAATTCCCTTTTCTGGCATTAAAGATTTTCCAATGGTAGCCCACAAATGTCAGTATTTGTGGCATTTCTTCTATCTAAAATGCCCTACCCCACAACATCACGTCTTTAAATATTTCCCATTCTCAGGATGTAATTGAAATCTCACTATCATTTTGGTTAAATAGGCAAGAGTAATTTCTTTCTTTTAACATCTCACCCATTATTTTAGACATACATACTGCAACATTGATCACATTTATAAAATAGTTTTATAAAATAGTTAATAGTGCACCAATCTTATTTCATCTTACACTCTGCTTTCTAAATAAGGGAAGAGATCTGGGCCATTCTTTGCTTTTCTCAGTCACATTTCTTGCACATCCCTTTATCATATAGCTACTGTTACACCTCCTCCATGACTTCATTTTCAAGCTTCCCATCATCAGGTCACTAGTTTCTTTCTTTCCAATTCATTCCCTCTAGACCAAGCTCTCAGCAACTTCTCTTTCCAACTCTGCAGTCTTACATCTTTTTTACTACCCAGAGCCATGATTTTATTACACAATTTGGATGGCATTTGTTCTACACTCTTGGATTTTACTCTCTACTCCTTTGGACTTCCACCCCTCTGTTGTAATTACCTGCTGAAACTCTAATTCGGAATAAATTAAATTCCCTATCTTCTGTAACAACACTCTTGCAAGTGCACATAGCTGGAAAAAAATTATACAACTATTGCATTTGTTAATTGTGTGTGCCAGTGTGACTGGGCCATAGGGCACCCAGATTTAGGGTGAGATTAGCATTTGAATAAATGGATTGAATAAAGCTGATTGCCTTCCTCAATATGGGTATGTCTAACCTAATCCACTAAAGGTACAAACAGAACAAAAAAGCTGAGTAAGAGAAAACTGTTTATTGTTCTTACTCTTGTTCTCTCTCTCTCTCTCTCTCTCTCTCTCTCTCTCTCTCTCTCTCCCACTGTTCTCTAACTCACCACTTTTTCCCTAACTATCTGCAAGCTGGGACATGGTTCTGAGGACTTCAGACTCATTAGACCTTATAACAGCACCTTATTGTATATAACATAATGTAATTATAATCTATTATAATAAATAGCATGTACAGACTAAATATACATATTTTTCTAAAAAAAAATTGGTCTGTTTTTCTGGAAAATACAATAAAATCAATCTGGCCCTTAGTGATACATGAAAATCCATTACATTCCTTTGGTTATTTCCCTGAATTTTAAATTACCAAATCTTTTCCATTCTACTCTTTATAGTCATCATGGCATTCTTTTCCCCATCCTCAGCATCAACTGTTGACCTTGCTTCTTATCTACTGGGGAAATCGAGGCAATCATAGTGAATTTTTGTAAAATGTTGCCTCCATTCTATCAATAAATTTGTATGTGTATCATATTATTTGTCTGATGTCTAATTTCCTCTCAAATTACTCTCTTCATATTTACTAAATAGAAATCCTTCTATTACTCAAGTTAACCTTACAGGAAACATTTACGCTGTCTATATCACCAGTTTTTCCCATTCTGCAAGATGAATGTCATGTGAATGCAATGCTTCAATACTGCCTATGTGGCAAAAATTAACTATATTTAATTTTTAAACAAACCTTCCTCAATTCTCTGCTTCCTTTTATAGATGATTCTTCTATTTACCTCATACTAACTCTCTTAACTAGGTAAACTTTTAAAAATCTCTGTATCTTTGATTCATCACCTGAAAAATGGGCACAATTAAACAGTATCTATTTCTATAAATCACTTAGAAGAGTGGTTAGTACATAGTAACCCAATAAATATTAGATATTTTATAACAACTTTTATAATATGCATATAACAAAATACTACATAATAAAATATTTTCTCTGTAATCTACTCATATTGATAAGATTTTGTTGTATGAATATGTAAGAGAGTACTAGTCAAGGTCCAGCTAAAAAATAGAATATTGGTGCTTAGTAGTTCAGAAAGAATGGATTGAGTATAAAACATTGATATTATGTAAAGATGCTAGAAGACTAGAGAAGCAAAAGAAGTAACTACAAAAAACTATAGGCAAAAAATTCCATCTCTAGAGCTAGGGGGACATAGGGAAAATGATGTAATGGGATCAAGGATTATAGTGGATTGGGGCCTCAGAAGCTAAAAGATTGGAGGAAGCATTAAGGCCAAACCATCCAGAAACAGAAGACGAGAGCCAGATCTGAAGACTCTGGGTTCTTTCTCTGTTGCTTTGGAATTCTAATCTCTATTAGTACCTCCAATAGAAGACACCAAACATGGAGTCAACTGGAGAAGTCACTTGGAAATGACTTGTACTCTCATGGTTCCTGATTTACCCAGCAAAAGAGAAAGAGTTAGAAGTAAAGAACAATAAGCCAATTTTTGACAAGAGCATTTTGATAATTAGTAGCCAAACAAAGAAGTAGGCTTTGTCCTAATCCTAAAGAAGCTAAAAAAAGTTTACTTAAGATATTTTCATTCTGTAAATTGTCAAGATATATTGCTTATTTTATACATTCATGCATTTATGGCACAATGTTATAGTGGAATTTTCTGCATGGAATATAATACTGCATCTGTTTGTATGAACATGGAAATAGATAGTACTGTAAGCACCATAGAAAAAAGGGAGATAAAGCTCTCCAGAGATAATGGACATCTTCTGTGCATACATTCTCAAACTCAGGATTGTCTTATAGATCAAAGGAAACTTGTTTCTACTTGGTCCTCATCATTTTTTCCCTTTATTCAGTTGATTGTTTTAACTGTGTGTGTGTATGTGTGTAGAAGCATCCTGTATGAGATGTATTATGAGAGACACAGCTTAGATTTGAGTGCCAAATATGCCTGTTTGATCTGTCTGATTTCAGGAAGGCAGATTAACCTCTTTAGGACTCAGGTATCTTACAAATAAAATGAAAATTTTAATATCTGCACATTATGTTATATTCATGACGATATATATGTAAAGTTATTTAGAACATCATCTGTAACTAAATTACATTATTAGACGTGCATTGTTTTTGTTGCTTCTCTTGCTGATTTTGGTGTAGTTTTTGAAACTTTTTTGACTATTTTGTTCTGTACATTTTTTCATGTTATTCCATGTATTCCACAAAAGAACCTGATATGTAAACATTACTAAATACTCCAATCTATTATGTGATATATTTAATTTATTCTAATATAAAATGAAAAAGCTTAAAGTCATTTGGGCTTAAAGCCCATAGGAAGTGGAAGCAAAAATACAACATTTACGCTGATTTAATTACCTGATTGAATATGCTCATCATTCTCTCTGAAGATTGCACTAAAGAATTTACTTTATATTTCCTATATCTGACTAGTCTTTTCTCATGTATGTATTCCTAGGAAATTTCTGTGAGTATTAGGTATTGATGAAAAGATTTTAATTCTTTTATCACTGAGAATGTGCTTCCCAAGAGGGAAAAATTGGTTCCAAATAAGTCTTATATTTTAGTTCCCTCTTTCATAACCTCTACATGTATCAAGGGGACTACATAATATAGTCAATCACTTCTCTACAACCAAGAGTAGTGATTAAAGTATAAATTGCCTGAAGTTCACAAGTCATCAGAGACTTTTATAGATGACAGAAACTGAAGTTTTTTTACTGACTAATCTACAACACAGGAAATAAAAGGGATACATATTTCAGACTGAAACTTTAGTAAAATTATAATACAATTTGTTAATTTATTTTGATGATTGTTCTAAGTGTGTTTGTGTATACATATTTCTGTGTATTCTGTATTTTTCCAAAAAACTTATTTATTTCTATCAGAAAATATAATTGCTGTTTTGCTAAATTCTGTTTCTTATAACCCTTCAGTTTAACTTCTTTTGGTCATCTAGTTATAGACTGTTGTTTATAATGGTAAATAATGTAGCTGAAATCAATCTGTCCATTCAGAAAATTGATTTTAAAAATAACTACAAAGTAGATATTCAACATTTTTCACTAGTAACAAATCATTTTTTGAATATTCATATTTCTCTTTTAAAAAATACTTCAAAAAATGCATGGATTCTAAATGTTCAGCTCAATGCACTTGACAAGACCTATCACCTGTCACTGAATAAAGTTTTCTTGTGTTTCTAAATGTCTGTGAGATCCATCATATTATTACATGATCATTAAGAGCTTCTGTTTCTTGCTGAGTAGTATTACACTTTGTGAATTTACCACAATGTGTTTATCTGTTCTAATAATAATCATTTGGGCTATTTCATATTTGAATTATTAGGGTTTACAGTTACTGATTTTATTATTAATTTATTGTGATATGTGTCTGCTTACATCCAATGTCAGATCTGTTCTACCAGTAGGTAAATTTCAAACTACTGATTCATTTCCTCAGTTGTATTTTTATGAGCAGAAATAATAGATTTAAGTATTTTTTCATCTACCAGTATTTTACATTATGCACAGCTATTTTTATATCCTCTCTAAAAAATTAGTACCTATCCCTATAATAACCAATATCTTTCTATAATTTATTTTATAAATTTTAGTGCCTTAGCATTGAAGTTTAGATCTATGATCCAACTTGGAATGCTATTTATAGAGGGAGTTAGTGGTTAAAAGATGACGTATATATTTTTATAGTATTATTCGGTTAATCCATTTGATTTGGTGTCTACAAAAACACTTAAGGGTGTTTATATAAGACATAAAGACTTTTGAGCTTAATAGTTCACAATTATATAGGTTTGTTTTGAAAATTTGTTTTCATATCTTGGGAATAGTATATTATCTTTATTTTTTGGACAATATTATTAAAGATATATAATAAATTAACATATATACTATAATATGATAAACATAATATGCAATTGCTGTTCTGGCCTGAATTGTGCTTCCCTTAAGTTAATATGTTGAAGTCCTAAATTTCAGTAACTTGGAATATGAAAAATTTGTTTAACAGAGAAATGGCCATTTGATGACACAGTCGTAAGTCGTAAGTCATCTGTAAGCCAAGGAGAGAGCTCTTAGGAGAAAACTAACCTGCTGACACCTTGATCTTGGATTTCTAGCCAGCAATGAGAAACCAATTTATATTGTTGAAGGTTCCACATGCATAATACTTTGTTATGGCAGCTCTAGCAGACTGAATCAGCAACTCCAGCAAACTAATGCATGGTATTGTTAGAAACAAATATCAGAATCTAAGGACAGGTTACACGAGAACATTCCCTGGAGGAAATTTGTTTCTTGATTCAAATAGCAACTATAGTCTTTTTTCATCTTGTCTAAATCCAAAACTGGCTAAGATAAGTAAAATAACTTTTCTCATAAAGAACGATGCTCATGGATCTACCATAATCCTCTTCTACCCACTTACTGTGTCTTCGTCTTGTCCTCTGCCTCCTCCTAATAGATATTAAAATGAAGATCTGCTGAAATTTTGTCTTTGAAAGTTCATATTTCAAAAATATAGTCTCCATCAGATCCCTTCCAATTGATTGACTTAAGCCAAAACAAAAACAAAAAAAGGCCCCTATCAATAAAACCTCCTTTTTTTTTTCTCACTGATGATAGAATAAAGGAATGAGATGATAAATTGACAGGAATTTCTGAGAACTTCAGTCTCGCTCAAAGAATATGAAAAAGAAAAAATATCCCTTCCCCTTTAGCATTCCAAGTGTGGGAAATGCTGATGAAAGAGAAGTAAAAAATAGAGGAATAGTATAAACAATGTCAGTGTGAATTCTATTCATGTGAAGTTAAATAATAAAAAGCACCATTTCACTGGTGAATATAAAGTACAAGGGGGAAAATGTGAGAATAAACTAAAACTCTATCCGCTGATAACCCCAATAGCCTTAACAGTTTAATATATTCCATATAAGAAAAAGCCTGAGACTGATGCTAAAGCTTCAACATAAAGCTTAGCTAGTGCATTTTATCTGTCTTTTATTTTGGCATAAAATATCCTATTTAGGAGAAACAAGGCCTCTGATATCTTAGGAAAAAGCAAAAAGATAATTCTGAATAACTAATATGCTTTTAAATGATTATAAGCTAAAGGATTTAAATGTCAATTCAATTAAATATCAACTTTAAAATTAAGAGTTATTTAAAACTCAGAAGTGGTGTAAAATTGTTTATTGTTTAATTTGATATTTATGAATGTCATGAAGTAAGTTTATGGCAGTCAGACTTGTAACTAACTATATCAGCTATGAAAATATTTTTAAATTTTGGATGATGTGCTCTTTTTTATTTGTTTAAATAAATTTTTACCACAAACTTCAGCAAAGAAATACTATGGATATGTGCTATTTTGATACCATAATTTCAGAAAAAAGGTATTACAAGTTCACACAAAACAAAAGTTTTCAGTCAGATAACATTTTATAAACAAATTCACATTATACATTTTGTCTAGGTGAGTCCTTAATCATTTTTTTGTGTATTTAAAATGTTAGCAGTTGAAGGACTAACATATCTTAACTTCAGTCTGCTGTGCATATTTAGTATTTTCATGATTTTTCAAAGTTTCTGTGTTTAGTCTTTATTTTTTATTTTTCCCTAATAGTATTTTTCTATCATAACTATTTCAAAATGTATTTGACTGCCAAAATTACCCTGAGAATCCCTAAAATTAAAAAAATGCAAAGAACATGGTATAAAAAGAAAAGGAATGAATTAAATAAATTTTACTGTACTTCATTTATGTAAAAATTGTAAGATTTTGTCTCAAATTACTTATAACTCATGTAAACTTATTTTTACAACTCATTTTACATATATTTTCTTGTGTGAAGATTGTGTGGATGTTTAGAGTTAGGGTGGTATATATAAAATATATGTGTATCTATATAAAACTTCATATATATATTATATACATAGAATCATTTGGAATTTCTGTATTGACTTTTTAAGACTAAATTTACTTATTTTCATATCTATACAGCATAGAAATTAATTAAAAATATATATTGTTCCAGATGGTATATAAACTTTAATTTTTTAAAGTAGGGGAAAAGCTAATATTAATCTTACTATACCTAAGGCAAATATTTTTAAATGGGTTATGATAGTTTATTAAATCCTTCTTGAAATTGGAAGAAGAAAAGATCAATATTCTGTTGACTTTCATAAATGCTTTAAAATACGATGTTTTGCAACAATAAGAAGAGTTAGATGCCTAATTTGAATGTCATTACTTCCATCTTACTCAATTTGAGTGACATCAGGTCTTGTTTGTCTAATCAAAAGATTTTTTTCTCACTTGATGCAATGTATATATATATACATATATATACATATATGTGTAAATATATGTTTTTACTGTGCAAATTTTTGGGATAGAAAGAGAAAATTAAAGTATATCAAAGAAAATATAACAACATATGCATAAGTAATTACATTAATTGAGTATTAAATTTAGTTCTTGGCATCCTGATAAGATAAAAATGGAAACATGATAGATTATATAATTTTCATGAACTGATTAAAAATAAGCTGCATACCAGTTCTTCAAATGATATCATTTCTTTTTCCTGGTATTAAATCATCCAGTCAGTGAATTGATTTAGCAGACAATATGCTGCTGTATAGAATTCTTAAGTCCTATCATAATTGCTTATTGAGGGGATATATCAAAATGGAATCAAGGTCACAACAGCCCTAGCATTTGTTGTTAATAACCTAATCCATAATGGGAGCAAAAAGTGTCCTTTGGTTTAATAAAATTCATTTTGAAAGCGTTATTTATATAAAAATAAATATATTCATGATTATAAATAAAGGTGAATATTTAATGGATAAATTAGCATCTTTAAGCATTCAGTCAAAAATATTTAAAATTACTCCTGTACTTTCATTAATTTTTTTTCTTTCTGAGACAATTTTCAATCTGTAATCTGCTTGATATTATTACATATGCAAACATGTTTCTATTCAACAAACATTCATGAAGCAACATGTATATTTTGCAGACATTGTCTGGGTCTGAGAATATAAGAGATTGGGCACTGCCTGTATTTCTCAGTTAAGTAGCACATATTGGCTTCCCTTTATGTTGACTTCCTACTGTAGTGAACCTGCGTCGGCCAAAAGCACTATTTCATATTAAATTCACTGTGGCAGTGTTCTAATAGACTGTTAGTGATGAGTTTTAATGTAACATATGCAGATGTTGATTTATAAAAATGTACAACTTAAATGCATATAATACAATATTACTTTTTTTGTTTCCTTCATTTTTTAAAAAAATGTATAGATAGCTCTAATAAACAATGCTCATGAATATGCCTTTTTGATATCTTTAGTATGCTATTTACTGCAGACATTACATAGCCCTCTTATTCCAGGCATGATTCAACATATGTATATATATATGATTTATTAGAACGAACATTTCTAACCTCAAAAGAGTTTTATCAGTATTTTCACAGTGTTTTGCTGCACAGCCTGATATACTTGTCATTTCTCTCACAAGAATGATTTGATCTAAACTGGTTGTTTCATTGCATTAACATCAATCATCCTTAATCCCACAAAGATAACATTGGGAAGAATTAAGTCAGAAAGACTAATCCCTCTCTTTCATATCACTTTCTGAGAGTGGAGAAATCAGCTTTGATAGTGGATTACAGATGTCACATATTCTCATTAGAACATTACAGATTGGATTTAGCACAAAAACACATATTTTTGATCTGGAAATAGCACCAGCTGAATTCATATTTCTCATAAATGTTCTTCCGTAACATTGCATATTCTCTTCATCATACAGCTAATTTAGTATAATTCCCTTTAGCGCATCATTCAAGAACTTGCATCTTTCACTTGGAGGTGTACATTCATGAAGTTTCACCATCATTCTGGGCAAGTGTAACTTGGTTGTATCATTGCGTTTCTTGACTTAGATGCCAATAAAATATATTTAAGGAACTTTCAGGCTTCTTGGCTTCAGCTTACACAGTGGTATGGCTAACTGGTGCCTTTTGCAAGCTTATCTTAAGCTCCAGATGGACAGCTTGATAAACATATGTTTGTAGAAGGCTACGACACTAGGGTTAGATTTTGGCAACCTCTTTTATAGCTAGGTGTAAGAAATTGGGTCCAGTTGTTTTTAAAATAACTTTCTATCATCTAAATTAATAATTATATAAAAGTTTATCTACATACTCATTTACCAATTTTAAAAATATTAAGTATATTAAAAATGAAACTTTTTTGTATAAGTTTATTTTAATAAACACTCAAAAGGGGTAATAGTATCAAACAATGATTCAAAAAGATATACAAACCCCCATATTTATTGCAACATTATTTACGATAGCTAAGTGCTGAAAACACCCTAAGTACCCATGGACATATTAGTGAATAACAAATATGTGGTATATATGCACAATGCAATACTAGTTAGCTATTGAAAATATTAGACCCTGACATTTTAACAACATGGCTGGACCCAGAACTAATTATGTCTAGTGAAATTAACTAAAAGAAGGCAAACACCATGTGATTTCACTCATATGTAGCACACAGAAAAACTAAACCAAATCAACCAAAAATAGACTTTTAATTTACAGAATCAAATTGGAGGCTATCAGAATGGAAAGGAGAAGGAGACAGCAAAATCACTGAAAAGGTGCTAATTACATGATGAAGGTTAGAACTGGACAGCTGTCCAAATTTTGCTTTATGAGGATATGTATTTTAAGCCTACATAATGTTATAATTTGATATTATTTCAATAAAATTTGAAAAGTAACATTAAAAATAGAAAAAGTGAGTTTTAGGAAATGGAAAGATGAGTCATTATTTCTTCAGTCAATATTGCTTTAGAATTGGAAATAACCATGGGAGTTTCAGTATTTTCTTTCAAAGCTAGACACTGTGTTAGTTTTCTGCTATGTAGTCCCCAGAATTTTCTCCAGTAGTAGAAAAGATAGGTTTGTGAAGAATAGCAGCAATGAATTAACTCTCATGAGATGTGCCAGAGAAATCCACAAATACAAGTTTTTTAGTGTATCTACCCATATGTCTCCATCATAAAGTCATCATAAAGTGACAGTCATTTTAGTTCTCAATCAGACCCTGACTTTACATAGGAGACGTGCCTTAGTTAACTGTTTAACTTATTTTGAATCTCCGAACTTTTTCATCCGGAAGGCTGTGACCAGGTCCTCAGCTTTAACTGCATTCTTTGACTGAAATTAGGGTTTACTACACTACCAAGTTCATCAGTTATCACATTTAATTTTTCATTGCTATTTAATCACTGCTACTCTTGGTTATCTTTCCTCACAGTATCTATCGCACTTCGCAACAGTTGTTTGATTTTACTGTTAATTGTTACTTAGTTCATTTCTTTTAAAACTATCAGATGGTCTTTTCTAGTGCATTCCTTTCCACTTACACGTATTAAGAGTGCTCATAGTGATGGGTCCTAACTGAGTTAGCAGATAATTAAACTTCCGTATTCTATTTCCCTGACCAGTCCCTGCACCTATATCTGCAGGTTAGATTTCCAGGAATCAGAATCTTAATATTAACATGTAAAACTTTGTTGTCAAGTTCTTGACAACTTCAAAAAACAATGAAATGAAGCAGAAGTTTAGCTGAGGTATAATCCAAACAGAACTAGATGAATTTAAAAGGAACTCTTAAGCTGTGTTGATCCTTTAGCACTGCCTTCATTGTATTGGGGCGGGGGAGGGGGGTACATTACTGCATCTATCATCTTTAGATATAGTTTTATCTTTAGAAAGGGTTTTGCCCTTGGGTCTTGACTTCAACTTGAGGCATTCTCCAGAGAGACTCATTCTAAGAAGGTGAGAAACAAACTCTTTTAGTTCAAAATGGGAATCTAAATGGCACATCACAAAATACACCTGGAAATTTAAGATGTAGTTCTGAACCTCTAGTGCATACAGCTACATTCAATGGCGGCACTAATGGCTGCTCAAAGTTTTGGTAGATAGATATGTGAGCTTCAAGCCACTCTCCCCTTCCTTCCCCTGTCTAGTTTTCAGGGTACTAATTATTGCCTCAATATTTTGCATAGAGGCCGCAGACATTCTATAGTGGATGATGAGCTCACAAATGGCTAGGACTATTACAAGAATTGCTCAACACTTATCAGCACAGAAAATACTAGGGCAATGTTCTCTTGCACCAATGGCTAAGAATAGGACAGACCACAGATTAAGGGAGCATGCCTCTGTAATATTACCCTTACTTCGGATACCAACCACAAGCTCAAGGGTTTCCAGGTCCACCTTCGCTTTTGATAAGATAGTTACAAATTTAAGGGTTCTCACTCTCCTCTCAGGTTTTATGATCACTACAATAACTCATATTAATTAAAAAATTAGGAAAGTACTGTACTTAGTACTGTTTTATCACTGCAGAGTGGATTATAAACCAGAACTAGTCAAAGATAAGACTACAGGATAAAGTTGCTGGAGATTCCTACTGGAGGTTTCCAATTTCCTCTCCTCATCAATTCTGGACATGTCACCCTCCAAGCACATCAGTGTGCAATAATACGCAGAGTAGTGTCAACCCAGGATGAATTTTGAAGTTTAAATGTCTTCCACTAGTCATGAGATTTAACTCAATCTCTAGCCACCTTCCCTGTCCTCAGAGATTGAGGTGATATCATATATCTCAAAGCTGAAACTCTCAAAATCACAAGGTCAGTCTTTCCGATCTGGTCATTCCAGCTCCAGAGTCACATTTCATTAGCACGGACTATGCAGGGTCTCACCATGAGTCACCTCATTATCATAAATCACCAACATTCACCATTGAATAACAGACAAATATTAACTTGTGAATTTCTAAGGATTTAGAAGCTATTTCACAAAGTTAAGGACAAAGGCTGGAAAATTCTTTATTATAGGGAAACCATTCATTGCACTAAAATGGTGGGATCCAGAAGACTTCATGACTCAAAAGAATGCTGTCTTTCATTGCTCTGTAAATACCAATTACATTCTTTCATTCAACTATTCACCATACAGGAAGGAGGAAACAGAAGTTGGCGAGAATATTTTTGCTAAACTGTTTCAAGAGTATATCAAAAATACAAAGTAGACAAAATATTTTTGAATGATGGAAATGGAAAGAAATGAAAATAATATTTTTTCTCCTTTATTGACATAAGAGTAAGAGTAACATAATGTAAAACTACCTGGATAAGTTAGTTAATTACTAATACCTGGATAAGTTTATTTAATTAATAACTAATGCCTGTTTGATTCATGCAAATTATTTTGTTATAAAAAACAACTGCTTGAAATGAACATCTGATTATTTTCATAACTTTCATAATAAATTAGCTTAAAATAGGTGAGTTGACAACTTTCAATATTAACAAATTTATTTTTGTCAGTAAAAAAATTATTTAAGATTAGTTAGTCAGCTGAATCAATTTAACTGCTAATAAAAGACTGGAAAAAAATACTGCAGCTCTTAAAAATAAAGAATTTAGTTATCAAACAGAAAAGACTAACTTCACTATTTTTCTGATCCAGAGAGTTTTAAGAGCTTTAGTCTTATTTAATGTATTACTTTAAACCTCACTTTAAGCAGAACAACAGTTTCTATTACAAAGAGAAAAAAGAAGTAAAATCATATCTGAATTCCGAAATTCAGTATGTGGGGATATATCTAAATAATGTTGATGAACTGAAAGAACACTAAAGTAGAATCAACATGGTGAGATGATCTCTAATCAGCTTCGCCCAGGCTTTGCCATTCCTTTACAGATGCTTCAGCATGAATATTTGGCCAGGACTTCCCAAGGTTTAGATGACATTCAAAGCTACTTTCTCCTACTCTCGTGTACTGAATTTTCAAGGAATTTTTATCAATTATTCATTCAGTAATTCTGCAAATAATATTTAAAACCTTACTTGTGCCTATACTTTCTTAGAAATTAGATGAAGATATGAAAAGGGATACTATATTCCTTATTTCTAATTAAACTGACTATATTTCCTTTAAGTAAAACAGAACATTGGGATGGGAACAACTGGAGGGTGTTATGTGCTGGTAACTAAGGTGAGAAGAGGAGCCTGAGTAATCCGAGTATGAACAGACCATCCAGGCCAGCAGCAAGTAACTACTATGCAATGCCAGTTGGCAATGGCATAGTAACAGCACATGATCTGATGGGACTTCATATAAATGACCAGAACTGGTGCAAGGAAACAGATGCATGTGGAGGCGGGGGGAAACCCTCTGACCATGTGGCTCCTGTTTCCTCACAGGGGGCAGGGACAGCAGTAACAGCAGCAGCCCATCACAGTCAATGCTAGTATGGGCCATCTTTAACATGGGATAAAGTGGCAGCTGCTTTTGGGGCCCCCCTCAGCAGACTGGGCCAGGGCAACTCAGCTGCTCTTTTTGCCCATGTTAAAGACGGCCCTGGTTTATTAAAAATGGGACAAAATTGATATCTATATTAAAACAATCAGATGTTTGGGAAATATGAAAAAAAAATGTACTGTACCATTTTTAATGGTATGTATGATCAGTGTACTTCAAATACTTCACCATCAACTTTTCAGACATATAACTTACTATAACATAATGTGAACAACCTGTAAGAGAGGTGTCCTGAGTAAAGGGTCTTATAAAGAGACAACTGAACTAGGCTGAGTGAGGATAAAGAAATAGCTCCAGGAAGGAGTGCTACTAGCTAATTTTAAAAGTAGGAACCATCCAGAGAGCAGTGGAATAGGGAGTTCCCATCAATGAGAATCACTGAAGTTGCACAGACATGTGACGTGAATGGCCTTTTTACTACATTTTGGAATACTTTGTTCAATCTATTTAAGCTTATCTTAATTACATATGGTTCATTTTAGGTACCGAAATATAGAAGAAAATATAAGTGAAAGGCAAATAGAACTGTGAGGGAAGTTGGGATGAAAATGATGGAAACCAGATAGGGTCTGAAGTTATTGATATTCCTGGAAAAATTGATCATGAGAGTTTTCTTAACAGAATTATTTATACTTCAGATCATTCTTCTAAAACTACCCACAAATTATTAGGTGGATATAAAATATTGTCTCAAAGTATTTCAAACTGAAAATAAGAGAAATTAAATAAGGCACATGTTCTATCTGATTACATCATACAACCCTTATTAAAATCTCCTTTTTCAGGTACCAGGAATATATCTGTTTTTTCATATTTAGATACACAAAGAAAGAAGTGCAAAGAATACAGAAGTATGACAATAAAGTCATGTTGAACTTTTTACACAATTACATTGTTTATTTTCAAAGCAATTACATCTACTGTCATGGGAATAATATGTATCATTACAGAAGATGCAAGAAAGTCATGTGTGTTCCTTGAAGTTTACAATACAAATTTTAAACAAAAGACTCCACAAGTTCTAAGGATCTGTTTTCTCCTATTAGTTACTGCTCATGCTTCAGTTTTAATATGTTGAGGTCATATTTTTGTTTTTGTTTTATTTTTCATTTCCTAAAAGCTGAAACAGAATCTATTAGCTTTAGCATAAATTAGTTGTATTAATATCTGTTGTTCCAGGACAGGGAGGGCAAATATCACTACTGCACTTAACAAACCTATTTTCTTCTAAAAAATAAAGCCATTGTTATAAAAATTGAAGAAAATTATACAAGCAGTAGTCTTTTGAAGTTTAGCAGTTGGATGTAGGTCTTTATTATCTCACACATGGAGCATGTGAATCCTTCAAAAAATCTGTGAATCTTAAAGATCTCTCATTTCTCTATGCAGATATTGTGTAATAATCAGGTTAACGGAATGTTTGACTCTTGCCACTGCAGTTATTTTCTCCCTATGACTATAACAACTTAAGCACCAACAAAATAAGTTTCTAAGCATTCAAGATCATGCATTATTTTAAAATTAGAAAACAATACTACACAAACTAATAACATAAATAATTAGCCAAGAATAATGCACATTATTGAAGTAAACATGTGCTCCATAATTCTTCTACAATACAATACTCTCCTGGGGATGGTAAAGAAAATATTTTTATATTCTACATTGAGTTTAATACATAAATTTTACAGAAATTTGGTACAAAACAAATTTGAGGAAATAATGCATGACATAATTAGTGCGATAATTCCAAAGAAATTTGTCTGAGGTGAGAAGAGGTTGGGAAACTGAGACCTGAGACTTTGAAAAATAGATGAAGATGCTATAAGTTGGAGATAGTGGTCTTATCTTTCTCCTGGAAATATTTCTATACATTCCAAAGGGTTGGAATTTTTTTTAAGTTCCTTATTTCTCACTGCAACACAAAACAGTACATATAGGAAAATATCTGAATCTCACTGCCTCATCCAAGTTTTAAGATGCAGAGACATTGTGAAACCACATGTTTATTTGCTCTGTGTACATAGAAGTCTTCCCTGCCCAAAATCATTTGGGATAATGCATGTGAATTTAGATAGCATTGATAGATATTATAAATCTCTTTTCCCTCTGTTTTCTGACATTTAAACTTTGAACTATTTCTTTTAATATTTATTTCTTTGTTTCAAATACAATTTAAATACTGCTAATTTAAATAAAAATTCGGTTGGAAAAAAAAGACCCTACATCTTTCAGTGGTATTAATGCAAGATATAATGTTTATTTGACTGTTAGAAGGACTGGAGAAGGGAGAAGTCTGGGCAACAGCCAAAGGTCTTAACCATGTAAACAAGTGAGTTTTATATGCCCAAGCCAAAATCATTGTAAATCTCAGTAATTTCTAGTTCATTCCCTTCCTAGTAGCTCACCTATCAGCTCTGATAAAGATGTTCCTCAAAATTCTCAACTAGATTCTTCCTGAAAGCTCTCATTCATCTAGTGTCAATCTTCAATTCCCAATGATAATAAATGTCCCTCTGATAATAAACTGTCCTTATACTCAAACTTTCAAGTATTGTGAAAGTAGAATTCACTAAATGAAATATACGGAGAACTGAAATCTGGACACTAGTCCTGAGCTCCTGATTCTTAGAGAAGACTTCAGAAGTTTTTGGCCATGATGGCTGCCAAGTTGAAACAGACAGTCTAGCTCACTGTAATATTTGATGGTATCTATTGTATATAATGATAAAATTTATTTAATATTTCCTTAAACTCCTCAAGGTTATCTCCCATCTTGTCCATACAGTTATTTTGTATTCACTCATTCTGTATTCGTAATAATATAACTATAGTAATAGTTATATTATTATATAACTATATAATGTGTTATGATATGTAATATATGTAACTATACAGTTATAACATAATAGTTAGAATAATATAACTATAAATTCTTCTACTACCAAGAAAAGTAGTGTATTTATGATTATACTTCCATTTCTTAAAACTCTTGTTTTCCCTGGAGTTAATAATTGCGACATTTTGAAATTTATTTTATCTATCACTGATTATATCTAAATGGATCTTTTGTAAAATAACTTTCAGTAATATTTTCTATATGATCAAATGAATCATATAATCTATGAATACTATTCTCTTCCTATGCCTCAATTTCTGACATTCCTTCTAGAGTTGCCTACATCAAGCTGAAATCTTTTTCTACTGCTGAAGTTTTTGTCTAGGGATGCGCTTTTCTATTTCTGCACTGAATCTCTTATTTCTTTCTAGGTTTATTGCTTTTTCTTAGTCTACTTTTTTTTTCACTTTGATGAAGCAAATTATCTAATAGCTTTCAAAACAAGAGTGTACAAGTAGGTACAATTATCTGTTTTTTAACTTTTGGATGATCTAAGTCTATCCTTCCTAGCATTCACCAATTTGAATATTACATATATACTATATTACAAAATTTCCGAATACAGATTTTAGAGACCTTTTATTTCCTGTTTCCATTTTTCTAGTCTTGTTTTAAACATTCAGTTATTTTTATTTATTTATTGTATTTTGTATCATCCCCCTCTTATTCATGAGCCCATCTTCTCTTTTTACTAGACATTGTAGCTTTTTTTAAATGATTTCTTCTACTTCTTGAATCATCACTATTTTTTAAATATACTTCAGTTATTTGTTATTTTGTGTTCTCCATTTTATAAAATATGTTATTAAATATCTGAGTAGCCTATCCATATTAAATACTAATCAGAAGTTCTGGGGAAAAGGGAATGAAAAGAAATTGCCAATAAATAGACTTTATTATAAGGTTAATTTTCTGGTAAGTAGGTTTTATTTTCAGAACCTACACATTTTTTAGAAATCAGTATTTTTGTGTTTGTGGCGTGTGTATATATGTGTGTGTGTGTGTATCATAACATACTAAAAGAAAAGTTCATATATGATTGCCTGAATTCTAAGATGGACTTACTAGGGACTACAGGTTTTACAACCCTGTAAGCAAATTTCTATTTCCTTCATATATTGTCAGTCATCTAACTCATATTTGATTTCCATATCTTGTTTTTCTGAGTTGTCCTTAGTGGTTTAATTTTCTCTAAATACAGCAGGGGTGTGTTCAGAGAAAAGAATACGTTGCTTGGTTGCATGAGTGGGAGAAGGACTTGAGGGTTTACTGTTCTCTATAAGGATTTCTACCATCCTCTACTTTTCAACCCAACTTACCATCAACTTCCTTCAGCTTGCACCATATCCTGAATCTCTTCTTGATTGTTCAAAACAAGTGAATCCATTTCTCATTAGTTTCCCTTTGGGTCATCTCAATTGTTTACAATTGTGGTTCCCACTCTGTTCATTTGAGAGTAGAGTTCTTGGAATTAGATTATTATTAAAATTCAAAAGTCACTGTATTTTTATGAATACAAAATTATTCGGTCTTAAAAAAGGAACTAGAGGAATCATGGTATGTACAGCAGCATAGCCAAGGCCTCCTGCTTCCAATTGTGATTATTAGAGACAATACTGACTGTGGATCACCTCAGCTTCAGTAAGCCATATGTCTGGGGTCCCTTTGGATTTTCTAAATTGCTGGCACTGTGGACACATATTTTCTCAAATGCCACTGAAATTCATCATTTTAAGTTACTCATCAGTTAGAAGTTGCTAATCAATTAGAATATACTCATTAACTGTATCTACAATTAGCTACAGAGTTTTTGTTCAGTATACAGCAACATCAGTAGTACCCTCATTTTTCTCAGATTTAATAGACTTCTATATATTCCTTTAATTTATGTCACCAATTTATGTATGTGTATTAGTTTTATAGGGCTGACATAACAACGTAACACAAAAAGGGTAGCTTAACAGTAATTCATATCCTCACAGTTATTGAGGCTAATAGTTCAAGATTAAGGTGTCAGCAGGACTGGTTTTATATTAAAGACTTTCTCTTTGGCTTGTAGGTGACCATTTTCTCCCTCATATCTTCATATAGCTTTCCTTCTGTGCATTTGTGTATCTAATGTCCTCTTAGTATAAGGTCAATAGTCATATTGGATTCGGGTATACCCTCAGGACTTGATTTACTATTAATAGCTGCTTTAAAAATTCCATCTCCAAATGTAGTCACATTCTGAAGTACTGGGAATTAGAACCTCAACTTATAAATAAACTGTGGTAAATTTTGGGAGGAAAAAACTCAACCTGTAACAGCATTCAATTTTAGGCATCTGAGAGCACAAAAGAGTTTACATGCATTGCTAGCCTATCCCTTGGGTCATTTATGAATTCTCCATATTCTAAATATGACATTCTTTGTCCCCTCATCACTCTTCTTCCAATTTCTTTGTTCTTTTGATTCATATCTTTCTATGTGTCATCTTATCATTATAGTAGCTTATTAAATAAGTAAAAATAAATGTGTGTGCATAATGTTCTATATGTAATCAGAGATATTCAACACCCAGATTTAGTCACTTTAGAGCTAAAGGTTGTGTCCTAAAATCAGAGAAAAATTAAAAGTCAAGAATAATTATTTAACAGGAGCTTAACTTTGCTAATTGCTCTATAGTTTTCTTTGAAAAACTAAGTCTAATAAAGGAACAATATTCCAGCAGTAATAAGTCATAATAAACATAGCAAATAATCCAGTGCTATACAACTCTATGTAGGGAGACGAATTAATCACAGAAGTCTGTGTAGTTGGTGTGAATTCTTCTCTGGTAATCTCCCAAAAGTTTTGACCAATATAACAAAAGATTCATCAATTTCCTTTATAAAGAGAAACAGTGTTATTCATTCATTATGATATGTAAGAGAAAAATACAGTCATATTATCCTTGTACAATTTCTAGCAACAACAGAGGTGTATCATATCCAGCAGTTAAGGAAATCTCAGTTACTGCCTGCTGAATTCTCAAATGTTTAGAACACTGACTTGAAAATAAAAGCAATAGGACCAGAAATAGATTTATATTCCATTTCAGATTAAAAACTTTGTGTTTAATCAAGAATCCCTTATCCAAACAATTATCCTGGCTAGATTATAAATATGTGACCATTTGAAAGAAAAATTATTCTTTGAATGAGATTTTTACAGACTGTAGTTCTTGCTTTAAACCATTAGCTATGCCCATAAAGATTTATACTAGAGTCATACTCCAGTATGACAAAAATTGGAAAAGCATTTAAATATTCTATATGATAATTCAAATCATTAACTCTTAGAAAAATTATTGAATTCTATGTCATGACAATTTAATAAAACACATCAGAAATCTATTTAAATAGTTTTACTCTGCCAACAATTTATTAGTTTTATATCTATGTATTTAAAAAGACACTGCAGCCTTACAAAAGATGTTTCATTTTGTATACTCTGACTTCCATTATACAACTATTAAATTGCCATTTTATTCCATTATGCATTTTATCTGATAATGATGGGTTGTGGTACTAAGTAGACAGATATAATTGAATTTGCTCTCTGGATTTTCAATTTCTTCCTTGTCATCAGTTTCCAAAAGTCATACTTGGATGCAGAGTATAAATGTAGACTTTTTAATCCTTCATTTTAGTTATTATGTTAATATTTTAGAAAACTTTAGATTACTTCAGGCCTATTTATGCTGTCAGAATGTGTAAAAAACATTTGAAATATAATCAATGAGGATTTTTTAACTAGTATATCAAGAAGTATTGGTTAATTTATAAATGTGTAACAGTAAAATTGATTTAGCTAAAAATGAGTCAAAATAATGCAAAATGCCAAAAACAGTATAAATTATCAAAATATTTGTGTAGTACCATAGAAAATAGAAAATGAAATTTGTATTTTTGTAATTGATGATATTAATATTTGTAAACACTTTAAAATTTATTTTGTTTAATAAAGCAAGAGGATACAAAATACATTTTAAAAGAATGTGAACAACTTTCCCTAACTGTCAGGTTGCCATAACTCCTGTGCAAAATTGGCCAGAAGTATGTAACATTAACCTGTAACCTAGGTCCGTGTTTAAGCTTCAAGGGAAACATGGTGAAAAAAATGTGATCTATTGTGTGTGTGTGTGTGTTTATGTTGTGGATTTTAACATTTTCTACTGAGAATACCCACACATTTCACATTCCCAGAGGTTTCAGTGATACCAAAAATTTTCCACAATTTTTAAATAAATGTGATATATAAGAGAAAAACAAAAAGGTCAGCAACAGTTGGGAATGACACCATGATGGGCAATTTAAATTATCAACACAGAACTGGGTCAAAGGAGAGCAAGCCTGACTATACAGGAAAATAATAAAAGCAAGAGGTTACATTGCCACAAATATTACTATCTTCACTCTTTTTCATAAGAATTGCAGTTGTACCATTTTACATACTAGAACATTAATAACAAACATATTAAATGTCCAATGTATAAAATCTGTTATTAGAAATCAAACAACCTTATAACATCCTTAAAAAATACATTGTCTATCAAATATACCCACAATCTTATAGGAAATACATTATTAGTAATGGAATTAGTAAGTTTTCAAAGTTAGACAGGTAATAAAATTTCAGACTCAGAATATAGCCAAGGTCTTTGTCTGATCTCATATCTCATGATAAACAACCCATATTGAATCCCAAAATTACTATATACTTTCTTTAAAATTCCACAGTGAAAAACTAATTGAACTGTTGATGGTAAACTTCACATATTATATACAGATGTTAACTTACAGTGAAGCACACTTTAAATTTATGTAATGTTATGATGTAATTATCTTTAAATAAAATTTTAAAAATCCTTTGTATATGCATATATTAGTTCATTTAATTTTCACACCCTTGTAAACTGAATTGTTGTTGTCCTAATAATACTGGCCTTCCAGCAATGTTTCTCAAAATATTAAATGTGTCAATTTGCATTAAAATCACTCGAGTTACCTATAGGAAAGTCAGTTCCTTGAAACTTTGGCCTACTAAAACTTTTTTTTAATTTTTTAAATTGGAGTAACTGATTTGCAAAGTAGTATAAATTTAGATGTTCAAGTTCATTTTTTGTCAAATATATGACAAAACACCATGTCCACCACCAAATGTCCAGTAGTCCTCCACTACTCTCAGTTGAACCCCCAACACCCATTGCTCCCATTCCCTATTGCCTTTCCATCTGGTAATCTCAATTCTGTTATTAATGTCTAAGTGTTTGTTTTCGTTTTTCCCTATTTGTCTACCTGTTTCTTTATATTCCACATATGAATGAGCAAATCTAGTATTTGTCTTTCTCTTTCCGACTTGTTTTGATTACCAAAATGCCCTCTAGTTCCATCCATACGGTTCACAAATGTCAGCATTTATTCTGTTTTCAAGTCTGTTTAGTACGCCATTGTGAATATATACCACATCTTCTCTATTAGATGAAAAGAATATTTGTTTCCTTTTCTTGTCATTATAAAAACTGTTGAAATAAACATGGGGTACATATATGTCTTTAAATAAGTGGTTTTGTGGTTTTTGGCAAATAGCCAGAAGTGAGATAATGAGATCATATGGAATTTCCATTCTCAGTTTTTTAAAGAATCCATATTGTTTTCCAGAACAGTTATAACAATTTATACTCCCACCAAAACTGCAAAAGTTTTTCCTTTGCTCCTCATTCATAGCAACACTTGCTTTCAATCTTTTGGATACTAGTTATTTTCTCAGGTATGAGGTGCTATCTCATTGTTGTTTTGATTTGCATTTCCCAAATAACAAGAGGTGTGTCGTATTTTCATGTATCTGTTGATTATCTGTATGTCTTCATGGAAATATGTCTGCTCCAATATTCTGGCTCTTTTTAAATTTGATTGCTTGATTTTCTGTTATTGAGCTTTATGAGTTCTTTATATATTTTGGAAATGAACAACTTGTCAGATTTATGATTTGTAAATATCTTCTATTCAGTAGGATGCATTTGTGTTATGATGATCATTTCTTTCCTTGTGTAGAGGATTTTTTGTTTGATGTATTCCTATTTCTTTATATGTATGTTCTTGCTTCTCTGGGCAATGAAGTCCAGTATCCAAAGAAATCTCTAAAATTGATGTAATGGAATGCATTGCCTGCATTTTCTTACAAGTATTATGTATTTTATGGTCTCCAGTCTTTCATTCAAATCTCTAATCTATTTTTAATTAATTTTTGTTTAGTGTTTGAAAGAGTAATCTACAATCCTACTCTGCTGACCCTTGTATTTATCATTATTCAAGACCATACACTATGGATTGCTGTAACTTAGTATACTTCGAAATCCAGGAGTGCAACACCGCCACTTTAGTTTTATTTTCACATGATCATTCTGGCTATTTGAGGTCTTCTGTGATTTCATAAAAATTTAAAAATTTTATGATCTATCACCTTAAAAATGACAAAGAAAAGTTGAGGGATAGCATTAAATCTGTATATTGGTTTATGTAAAATGGTCATTTTGACAATAAGCATGACATATCTTCTCTTTTCTGTGTCTTCTATTTCTTCAAACAGTGTCTTGTAGTTATCAAGGTACACATCTTTCCTTCACTTATTAAGCATATCCCAAGGTATTTAATTCTTATATGTATATATATATATATATATATATATATATATATATATATAGTAAATGGGATCATCTTCTTAGTTTCCCAATCTTCTCTCTCATTTGCATTTTAAAATGCAACATATTTTTGTGTATTAATTTTATAGAAGACCAATTCACTAGACTCACTAATTCTAACACTTTTTGATAGATTTTTTGGGTTTATACATACATTATCATGTCATCTGAAAATAGTTGTAGTTTTACATCTTCTTTTCTAATTTGGATTCGTTTAATTTCTTCTTGACTAATAGGTCCGACTAAGACCTTCTAAATTGAGTAACAGTGATGAGAGTATGCTCTATTGCCATTTTCATGATATTAGAGAAAATGTTTTTTATTTTTCACCAATATTGGTTGTAGTTATTATATACGGCCTTTGTTATATTGGAGTATGTTCTTTCTGTGTATAACTTACAGATCCTTAACATAAATGGGTGCTGAATCTTGTAAAAAAATTTCTGTGTATTTATTGATATGATCATGATTTTTTTCTTCCTTTAGCTGATGCTATTTATTACATTAATGCACTTGAAGTAAGACCATCTCTCCATCCCTGAAATAAACCTTATTCATCAGTATGTATTATCCTTTTAATGTACTGTTAATTCAGTTTATTAATATTTTGTGGAGGATTTCTGATCTATGTTCACCACAGATATCTTAATTTGTGATAGTCTTGTCTACTTCTGATATCAGTGTAATACTGATGTTGTAGAAAGTGTTTGGAAGTGTTCCCTGTTCATCAGTATTTTGGAAGAATGTGAGAAGAGGAAGTATTAATTCTTCTCTGAATGGTTGTTACAACTTTCTTGTCAAGAGACATGTGGTCCTGGGCCTTTAAAAAAATTTTTTTTGATTATTTCTTCAAATTCTTGCTTTTGTTATTTCTGTTCTGCTTTAGTTTGAGGGTATTTTTTTCCCTGATTCAGTCTTAGTAGGTTCTGTGATTTTAAAAACAATTTCCATGTTCTCTAAGATGTCTATTTTATTGGAATATAATTATTTATAGTAGTATCTTATGGTGTGTGCATTTATGAACTACTACCTATTGTAACTTCTCCTCTTTCACTTCTTTAGTCAACAGACTTTTCTGTCTTTTTTTCTTAGTAGACCCAAACAAGTTTTTGTCAATTTTGATTATCTGTTCAGAGTCAGTTTTGGGGTACACTGATCTTCTAAATTGCCATCATTTTTATTTAATACTGCTCAAACTTTTATCATTCCCTTCCTTCTACTCATGCCTGGCTTCAGTTGTAGTTCATATTTTTGTTGCTTCAGGTATAAAGTTAAGATTTTTCATTTAAGATTTGTTTGCTGTTTCTTAAAGTAGGTCTACATTTTTTTTAATCTATTTGTTTACTCCATGCCTTTTGGTCAATGAGTTCAATCCATTAACTGTTTTCTTGCCATTTTGCTGTTTGTTTTCTGGGAATTGTTTATATCTCCTCTGTACCTTTGTTTTTCTCCTGCGCTTTTCTCTTCCACTTTGAAAATATTTATATTGTGTCTGGTTTACTTATTTTTTCTTCTCTGTTTTCTTTTCTTTGAATTTATGTTTAGCAGTCCCCACATTTTGTATTTTTGGTTCTTGCTGTTTCTAAGTTGGGTGTCATATATTATACAAATTTCATTATTATTTCCTGTAAGACTCACTTTGTTGTGGTAAATTTCTTTTACTTTTATTTTTCTGGAGAATTCTTTATTATTCCTTCAATTCTAAATAATAACCTATCATAGAAGAATATTCTTTCAGCACTTTGAATATATCTTGCCATTTCCTTTTAGACTGCAAAATTTCTACTAAGAATTTCACATCCAATTTAAAGGGGACTCCTTGTATGTGATTTGTTCTTCTCTAGTTGCTTTTAGATTCTCTCTTTATCTTTGTTTTTATCATATTAATTACAATGTATTTTGATGTAGATCTGTTTGAGTTTATTAATTTAGAGCACTTTGAGTTCCTAAATCTTGATGTTTGTTTCTTTCCCCAAATTAGGAAAATTCTCAGTCACTATTTCTTCAAAAATGGTTTCTGCATCTATCTTCTCCTTCTGTGACCCTTATGATGTGAAGATTGTTCATCTTGATACTACCCAATAATTCCCAACAGCAGCCAATGGTGAAAGGGAGTCTGATATCTCCCAGGGTACTAGAGGGTTGGTCATCACAAAGCACAATTCTCCTTTGAAAGTCTCTCAGTTCTCTAACTGGATAAAAGCAAAAGCACAGAGTAGCATATATGGGGGTGGGGGAGAATTACCTGGTATCCAGGGATGGAATCTCTAGCAAGCAGCAGACTGATTTATACAAAGTTGTTTATTAGTAGTAGGTCCAGGTGAGCTCAAAAGTGCTGTTTTGTTGAAGTCTTTCTTATAATTCTCCCTGAAAGAGTTCTAGAAACCATTTTTTGGCAGAATATCACTCAGTCCTCAATACCAAGGTTGCAGACTTAGTTGACTGTCCCCTCCCTGGTGGGAAAACACTACCAAAACAACTTAAAGAATGGTTACTGGGAACATAAAATCTTGGTCACCACAAGTCTATTAACTGTGGAGAAGACTGATTACCGACTTTTTTCCATTTAAAGTCATATGTACCTTCTCTTTTTGGATCTACTGGTCTCAATTTTTAAAGGGTTTAGTTATTAACTAAGAGTAGATTTATTGTGTCTGTGAGGAGCAAGTGAGCTTGAAATCTTAATCACCTGTCATCTTTGAACAATCTCTGACCTGATAATCTTAAAACTAAGGCTTTATAACACACAAAGAGTGCTGTTAAAGATATTTCTTTTTATTCTCTTTGTATACATTAAATTAAAAAATAGATATTTTAGATAAAAAAAGAATAAAAAGTGAAATTGAGAGCAAGTACAGAAGAAAAATTTCTTATAAAGTTCTTGTTATAAAATGTATAAAATGAATCTTGCATCTATTATCTTACTTAACAAGAGGCAAATTGTGTGGAATTCAAACTCAATTCTTTCATTAGACAAAATATTTATCCTATTGCATGTACATTTTCTTATCTGTAAAGTGAGGACTGTTGCAGGAGCTACTCATAGAATTGTGGCATTGAATACATATTTAATAAAGTTCAAGATGCTTGTGGCATTAGTCAATGTGATATAAGCATGTAATATTATTCAATTCTTTCAAATGTGTGTTGAGTTACAGAGAATGTGAAATATATGGATGTGGAATCCAGGAATACTGACATATTACTTGAATAAAATTTGACAATATTAGTCTTTTTCTGAATCAGAAATACATCATTTACATATATCATCATGTATAAATATTCATAAATGTAGATTCGTATCACACCAAAAAAATACATGTCACACGTGCACACACACACACACACACACACATATGAGGCTCCTCTACAGTAAACTGATTTGATTTATTAAAAAAATCAAGCATTCCAATAAAACAGAACAAAGGCTATGAATAAAAACCTATTAAAAACACCGTATGAACCAATTTAGAAGTCTCTAATTCCATTGTTATCAATGACAATCTACCTTTATTCACAGTGAATCACTACCCATAAATTTCGTAACTAACATCATAACAGAATCTTTTTTACTGTTTAAAGCATTTCTTTCTATAACTTATTTTGAGCTCAGGTAAATTATACATTTTTTTAAAGTTTTATCATGATTGTATTCAACAGCCAATATCCAAAATAAGAAAATCTTGATAGATACAAAGAGGAGTGGAAGCAACAGCTTCAGAAATAAAACCACTATTATCCCTGAAGAGGTTTCATAAACAAAGGACGTCTACATCTGCCTATCAGTTATTGATGACTATTTGATGTGGATTTTATGAGCAAAACAAAGGTTTATGTGGTTCTTTCATTATACTTATTTTGCAAGTCAAAATGCAGAACAATATAATTTTTTCATTTTTACGGAAGTGTTAATGAAAATATCATAGATGAGAAGCAAGCATATTACTCTTATTTTACGCTTCTGCTCACTGAAATGATTTGAGTAGTCCTTTAACTTTGTTTTTTTACTGACTAGTTATATAATAATTCTTGTACATAATGCTCTCAGAAGAATATATCATATACATTTTCTTTATCTAGACCAGCTTCAATCTTACCAGCTGTATAAAATTACCACTTTGAATATTTCAATTCTTACATATACTTGCCTTCTGTCATACTTTTCTTGTAGAGAAGAAAAATAGAATTTACTGACATGATTAGCAACAGTAGGCTAAAGATAGTCTATATATCAGGTTATAACTCTATATCATCATTTATTTAAAGCAAAAATTCTAGAGTTTTAGAGCTTGGGAAAATGCTAGTTTAGATTTTGATCAAATCTTTGTGTTAGCAAACATTTCATACCAAATTCAAAAACAATACGAAAAAACAAAGTAGACATCTCTCAAACAAATTTATAAATATATAAATAAGAAGTCAGCTAATTATGAAGTTTCCTCCTACCACATCAGCATCAAGAAATAAAACCACATCTACACTTAAGTTAATGTCATTGCTTCATACTCTTGTACCATTGAATAGTCTATTTTGAAACACATTATTTAGGATGTTTCAACTGAATCTCTGAAACTTAAAAATCTAATGTTGATCACAAATTTGTTCCTTGAAGAATTAAGAACATGGCACCAACATAATTCTTAAAAATAAGGCACATCTTGTTCTACCCTTGGCCTAAAGCATAAGAATACTTACAAGCTATATGGATTTTTAATTAAAATTTGGAGATCACTGGAAAAGATGCTCCCTAACATTGTATATTTTCATGATTCTTTGAATTCCTGGAATGAAGAGTCGTATACAAAAAGCACACACTTCCAAGCTGATGTTAAAAAAATGGGAGATAACTAAAGTTCTGCACCAAATAAATATAGCCAAGTTACATTGAAACCTTGGATTCAAGCATTTTAACTGAAATACTATTTGAGTCACACAGTTGTGTAATGGCATTCACATTTTCTCAAGGTTAAGATGGCCTTTTATTTATATGTGGGACATGGGGAGAAATTCATTGATAAAGGAAAAGCAACAGAGAACTTTTTGTAAAATTACTTTTCTCTATTTTATTCCTGTCTTCAGCATCATTGATTTTTGCTCTAATTTTAGATTTCATTTCCTTCTGCTTATACTAAACTTAACTCACTTCTTTTGGCTTGTTTCCTCAGGCAGAAGGTTAGATAATTGGTTCTATATGATTGTTTTCATATATATAAGTATACATAAATATATATATACAATGTATACATAAATATATAGTGCTATAGATTTTCCTGGGTATAGCTTTATGTAAATCCCACATATTTTATGAGTTGTATTTTTATTTTAATTTAATCAAAAATATTTTAAATTTTGTTTGAGGCTTTTTGACTCATTGCCATATAATGATGTTTCTTTAAGTCTCCAGAAGGCTGGGTACATTCCAGTGATCTTTTCATTCATTCTATTTTCATTTCATCGTTATCTAAATACATACTTAGTATGAATTTCATTCTTTCATGTTTTTATAGTGTATTCAATTAAAGAATATACTTTTCTGTAATAAGTATTCATGTGAATGTATTTTTCTTTTTGCTGAATGACATAGTCTACAAATGCTAATAAAAGTCATATGAACGATAGCTTCATTGTTTGCTACCTGCTTGATCTACAAACTACTAAAAGAGGGGTGTTGGTAGTTTCAAGTATATTAGTAAATGTGTCTATTTCTCCTTACACTTTTGTCATCCTCTGCCTCATATATTTTAATAGTCTGTTGTAAGAAGCACACATGTCAGCAATTGTTATATTTCCATGGAGAACTGACAATTTTATCATTATGTAGTTTCTCTATTTATGATAATTTCATTTTCTGAAATCTGTTTTTCAAACATTAGTTCTAGTTATCTTGGCTTTATTATGACTGATGCTAGTACACTGTATCTTTCTTCATTTTTTTTTTACAGTTAAAAATCTGATTGATTTTATTTTTCAGCTTCCAAAACTGGTCTTGTCAGACTACTTTTCTCCTGCTATCATTTTGTAGTATCTTCTGACACATTTAATACAAGCAAAATGAATTTCCCTTTCTTTTACCTTTTCAGGGTACTAGCTTCTGTTTGCCTGTCTGTTTTGGTGAGCTTCCAGGATCTTGCCTGGATAGTTAGTTTGGTACAAAGTGACTGATGTATTTCTGCTTAACTACTTTGGTGGCAAAGTTAAACAGCAGATGAAAAGAAACAATAACATCAACTGAGTTTCATAATTATTGTTGAAGTAAACACTGACTCTGAAATGATAGTCTGAACTCAAGAATTCTAAACCAATCTTTTACAGATGTCTTTCCAGACAATTTGCTTGATATCATTTGGTCTAAATTTTTTCTTTTAAACATAGTGAAAAACATTTTTTCCTTCTTTAAAATTGATTTTATTGAAGAAATAGTACATTTTAATACTAACTTGTTTTGAAGTGTACATGAATTAATCTTCATTCTTTTACTTCTCAACCTGTTTGGGTCTTTATAGTAAAAGTGAGTCAAAAAAGTGTAACTAGAGAGATATTCATGTTCATAAATTAGAAAAAAGTCATTTCTGATGAATGTCAGTCCTTAACAACTCAATATACAGATTTGATATAATCCCAATCACTTTTTTCATATTACAGTTATTGAAGTAGCATTTCTTCTCTGAGCAATCACTATATTTTTTTTTGCAATGTCTTCGACTAATTAGATGAAGTCCACCCATCTTATAAAGATAATTTTCTTTTTTGGAAGTCAATTTAATATAGATATTAATGATATCAATGAAATACTCTAAATACCTAGACTAACATTTGACCAAACAAGAGTTATCCGTATCCTAGCCAGACTGACACATAAATAACTATCATAAATTCCAAATAATTTTTATAGATGTCATGCCCTCAAGGAGACAGCTCATAATTCACCACTCTGTAAGTGTGAGCTGTGTATATTTACTTCCTTTGAAGAGTCAAGCATAGATAGTAAGTGTGGAAGTCATTTGACTAACACTACCACAGTGGGTTACTGAGGTTAACATCAACAGCAGAAGTCATATTAATAGTATAAACTTGTGGTATCAAGTGAACTAAATAGGACTCTAGCTCTCTGTTCTGCCTTCAAAAACCCATAAACCCAATCTAACCAGGTGAATAACGCCAGATAACTTATGATAGAGGAGCAATTTACCAAAAGAAAACTGGCAAGTATTCCTCAAAGCTGTCAAGGTAATCAAAACTAGGGAAATCTCAGAAAGTTTCACAACCAAATAGAAACCTAAACAGACCTACTAACTAAATATTGGTAACTGGATGAGACTATGGAACAGCAAAAACTTCACTGGGTAAAACTAAGAAGCTCAATAAATTATGAATTTTTAATTAATAATAATGATTCATCTATTGCAATGAATAAACTATGTGAATATAAGCTGTCAATAGTGGAAACTGAGTGTGGGTATTTGAAAATTCTGTAATCTCATTTTTCTGTATATGTAAAATTCTTTTAAAATAAAGTTTATTAAAGTTAAATTAATTTAAATCTAAGAACTTTTTGGAAGATGAATGAGATGTTCTTGGTATATAAGCTTTTATTGCACTACATACTAAAATGGGTGGAAAAAAAATAACCTATCATTAACAAAGTCATAGATGGTGGAAATGACTTTGAAAGACTGAATTCACCAGAAAATTAAGGTTCTTTTAAGAATGTAAAATATAATAAGAATAAGCAAATATTGTGGTAGGAAGATTCTTCCATTTATGGCTGAGTAACTCATACCATATCAACCTTCACACAAATAACAAACATAACTCTAGACAAAATATGAACTACAACTGTTTGAAGTAAATGCAGAGTTACCAAGAACAATCATAAATAGGGAAGATTTGAACCTTGAAATAATGAAATACGACTATTAAAATTTATGTTTGCATGATTTTCATGCCATATAAGATCATTCTCCATTTTTATAGTAGAGAAAATAAAACCAAAGTAGAAACCTGCCATATTACTATTCGGAAGAATCAGAGGACAGAATTCAGGACCACCAGAGGAGCTGAAGTTAGAAGACATGTCATAGAAGATAAGGAATCATAAAATCATACTTTAAATTCTGCATTTAAATTCTATCAGAATTTTGGATAATCTCTGATCTATGTGTCTTTAGGATATTCCAAACAGCTGAGTTAAAAGCAGAGGTTAAAAGGATAGACAATATGAACAGAAATTTACTATCCCGCTCACAAGAAAAAACATGTTTTCTCTGTGATTTTAGTTCAGTTAATGTCTCAAAACAGAAAACAACAAATAAACACCTTTCAATGGAGGAAAACTAACAACCAGAATCCAGAATCTTTATAACATATTATCTCCAATATCTGGGATGCAAAAAATTTATCAAGCATGTGAAAAACAGAGAGAACACAATTCAGAAAAAACTTGTCCCTAGAAATGAATCCTGAGTTTTCCCAAATAGAGTGCTTAGTAAAACAGATATAGCAAGTATGTTTAAGGACTTAAAAGAAAGTATGCTAATAAAGTATGCATTTATGAGAAATCTCCGTAGAACTCAGTAGAACTAAAGGAAAATTCTATACATAAAAAGTAAAATCTAATATAAAAATTATTTCATTGTATTAAAAGAAAGTTAGAGATGATAGATAAAAGGTTTGGTGGTCTTGGGTGTAGATAAATATAAATTATATAACCTGAAGATCAGAGAGAAATCATTTTAAGAAAATAGAAACTTGCTGGTCTATTAAAAAATATCTAATGATTAAATATGTTTGAAGTTTCATAAGGTAGACCAGAAGGAATGTAGTAGTGAAAATAGTTGAAGAATTAATGACCAAGAACATTCTAACTGCGATAGAGAAACTCAAATGAACCCTCCAAACTAACAAATACAATCCCAAACACATGCACATGTTATAGTCAAATATATGCACATTAAATCAAATATTAAATATAAGTTTGTCTTCTATTATTTATGTGGTAGGATAAAATTAGTCATGCCAAAACATATTTTCTAATAAAAAGATGTTTCATGGGTTAAATTATTTAATAAATAACCATAGATGATTTCCAGTGTACTAGAGCTCCTCTAAGTTCTGACTTAAGCATTGGAGGATTAATTTTAGGGTAGAAATGCATTACATCATTGACAAAGCTCTCTAAAGCATGCCTCAAAGGACCAAAATCATATCCATAAATTTCTTCAGAAGAAAAATTTCAAAAAAATTTCTTATAATTGAGTAACCTCTGTCTGAGTGACAATTTAACATTACATTAAATAAAAGGTAAGCTTTAATTTACTAGCTTAATATGAGATGTTGGAAAATTAAATCATTTCCACATTTTCATAACAAAATGTATTATCTGTAATTAACCTTTAGAAAATTCATTTTTAATTTCCTCCTATCAACATATCTGGAAAATGACAAGTCAACAAGCATTAGCATATGAGCAACTACATAAGCGTAAGAGCTACAGCAAGCATTAGATGGATGAAGCAGTCAAGTCCTAAGTTAATTAAAGAGTTGTCACAGCATTTTTCACTTGAAAACATATGGAGAAATATTTTATATCATTTCTAAATGACAACAAATTCACAAGATACTATTTTGAATATACTAATCAGCTGAACTCATCTATTTAATCAGCACAGTTTATTTGGGATTCTTCTATATTTAAAACATTATCTTTCATAACTAATAAAATCTGAATATGAAAATTTATCCTATTTATTGCTGTTCTAATTCGATTGCAATGCACATATATTTTGCTACTCAATTTTAGGAGCAAAAAAGAGTGATTCTTTAAAAGTCTTCAATGGTACTTTAGAAAACTACTTATCTCTCCATATTGAGTCAAGGATTAGCAAAGGAGAATTAAAAAGAACATATATATATAATATACATATTGTATTTATTATTTTAAATATATACCATAACAATCTGTAGAACGGCTGAAAATAGAATATATGAACATGTATATATATATATATATATATTCTATTTTCAGCCGTTCTACAGATTATTTTGCTTTAAAATTTAAAATATTTTTTCTTTCCAATAATAAAAATATTAAAAAAGGTTAACAACAGACCTCTGTTTTTTCCTAGAGCTTAACAAGTTCCACTAAATGCTCTATCTAGTCATTACAATTCATAGAAAAAAAAGCAGTGGTAGCAGGTGGCATTATGAATTTAAATTAGATCCAGTGTTCAGCTTGACAGCAGGAGGTCCTGTGTATCAGTTTCCTGAATGCAAAACACCAACAATATTGTGTATTTTTCAAACTAGTCAGGCTATTACTGTTCTATAAACAATTTTTTCCATTTCACTAAAGTGCTTTATTTCCCTCAAGATACTAGTTTGCTCACTCATCAGTCTCTTTTACCCTGACACAAGAAATCTAGGATTTTGAAGATAACACGTATAAAATGAAACAAAGCAAAACAGATGTCTTTCAAGACAGTTCTAGAGGGTGAGCCTTCTTGATATATGTGTGTGTGTGTATGCGCATGTGTGTGTATAAATCTTCTGTAATCTATATTTTATGAAACAGTCATCTATAATGTTGTTTGTTGAAAGACTGCTTTGGTAAATTTGAATAATAATCTGCTAATTCTTATTCTTTTTTCCATAACTTAAGAATTGTCAACTGCATCCATTTAAATATATTAGACCTAAGCTTAGAATTTTTTCATGAACATTTAAATCTGCCTTTCAGATTCTACCTCAGAAAATTGTCGGAAGTCCTCTCACTTTTCACAGCCACCAAGTTCACATCCTTGTGACTGGGTTACTGAAATACAATTAGCAGCTCTAATAGGGGATTTTGTCAGAACACAATTTAGCAGGTTATTATTCGATTATACCAAATTGAAGTTTTCACAAATAACATTATAGGTAGCTTTCATAAAATATAGATTATAGGAAAAAATACATTATACTCTATATAACTTTTATTCTTTCATTAGCATGACTATTATCAACTTTCATTTACACACGTTTGCAGCAAAAATATATGAATATTACAGAAATTGATAAAGTACATGTTCAAAGATGAATAAACAGTATGTATCTCTGTTCTCCCTATTGCTTACTTATGTCCAAACCTAATTACTTTGACAAAGTAGATTAATAGAAATAATAAAATGACTTTTGGTTAACTGATATTATTTATGAACTACTAAAAAAAAATGAAAAACGAGAAATTGAATATCACTAAATTCCCAGTCATAGCTCTCATAGAAAGTTCTGTATTCAGTCTCTTTTCCAAACCCATTCCCATTGTTATTCAGGAAGCTACTATCTCTATTCCAATCCTCTAGTCTTCTCAAGCCTCAGAGACTCCTCTAACTCCTGTTTTGATAGTAACAAAGGGAAATTGAACATTTCTTCACATCAAAAAGTCTCCATCAAAGTATGATCCATTTAAATTTGTTATGCAGAGTAATCTGTCATTCCATTGCATTGATCACCCCTTTTTTTAAAACATCGTCCAAATATTTTGCTATCACATTATGAAAAAGTCCATTTAAATGTGTTCCTACATGAAATGATACGATTTTCAACCACTTTCTTTTAATACAGTAACAATTGCATAAATATGTTGCTTGTTTTTCCTAACTTCGTCATTACAATTTTTTGAAAGTTCTCATCTTTGATAGAATTTTTTATTTTTATTTTATAATTACTACAAAGCAATATGAAAAGGAAATGAAATGAAATCAATTTTAAATTATATATTTTATTTTGTACCTAAAAACTCACAATAATAAAGATGCTAAAGAATTTTAAATAAAACTAAAAACTTTATAAATATTTATTAAAAAGTAGGTATATAAATAACGGTATTGGATTCAGCTATGAAAAATAATTTCTTCTAAAATTGAAGAGGTTTTAATATAAATTGAGTCAAAATCAAATATAAAATCCCTTCAGCTTTCCTTCCTTCCTTCATTACATAAATTACTTCATGTAGAACAATACATAACATTATAATATGATGGCAAAAACTATAGAGGCAAAATATGGTTAGATATTTTGGCTTAATTGGAATTGGTTCAGTGACAAACATACACATGAAACAAACAAACAGTAATTAGAATATCAATATATATGTAAATGTTTCTATATCTAAATATATATGTATACTTATAAGCCTACATACATCCGTGGATACACTTAAGTTTATATGTTTTTTCTTTAATACAGTTAGAAAATGAATAAAATGATGCAAAAATTAAAATGATAAAAAATTTATTTTGGAAAATAGGTGAAACAAAACTTTAGAGAGTTTTGAAAGATTTTATTAAATAGAGTGATAAAGTATTTTATTGACTAAGTGGATGGAATAATTTTCAGATGTTAATTTTTCCTAAATTTATATGCAGGTTTAGCATCATTCTAATCATATTTCCACTAGAAATTTTTGAACTTCACAAAGTGACTTTAAAAATGTGCCCAGGTAATTTTCAAAAAATTAAAAAATAATGCTAAAATTTGTATAAAATCAAAAACCCTGAATAGCCAAAGCAATATTAGCAAAAAACAAAACTAAGGCATTCTATTTCTTTTTAAAGCTATATTACATAGTTAAAATAATCAAAATTCACAGTACTGACATAAAACTATTGGAGCAGAATCAAGAGCTCATAAAGAAATGCACACATATAGTCAATAATTAGAGAAGGTGTCAGGACACTTAATGGGGTAACGATAATCTCTTTAATATGTCATGCTGGGAAAACTGGATATTCAGAAGCAAAAGAATTTGGAGCCTGTCGTACACCACTCACAAAAATTAACTCAAAATGTATTTAAGACTCAAATGTTATAGGTGAAAACTTAAAACTCTTTGAAGAAAGCATAGGGAAAAGACACTTTGATATTTGTCTTAAGATCTTTTTAAACAGGATACCAAAAACACAACCCATTAAAGCAAATTTCAACAAGTGAAACTACATAAAAATAAAAAATACTGAAGAACAAAAAATACAGTCAAGAAAAAGAAAGGGAACCCTACAAATTAGAGAAGAGATTTTCAAATCATGTATCTGTATAAGGGTTATCTACATATATAGGAAATTCATGTAACTCAATAGCAAAATAAATAATAAATGATGACAATCTAATTTTTTAAATAGGCAGAAGGACCAAACAGACATTTTTCTAAAGAAGATATACAAATAGTCAACTGGTACATTATAAAGCATTCAACAACACTAATTATTAGAAAATACAAATCAAAATCAAAATGAGATATCACCTCAGTACTGAGAAAGTCTATTCTTTAAAAAAAAAAAAAAAGATTCTGAGTGTTGTAAGGAAAGGGAATATATGTGCACCATTAGTAGGAATACAAACTTTTAAGTCACTATGGTAAAAACAGTATATAAATTCCCCAGAAAATTAGAAATAGAACTTGCCTATAAACCTCCGATACTACTTCTAGGTATATATCCAAAGGAAAGGAAATCAAGATCTCTAGGGGATATCTATAAGTCTATGTCTATTCATTGCAACATTATTCACAATAATCAATACTTGAAAATAACCTGTGTTCGACAATGGATGAAAGAATAAAGGAAATAAAGTAAACACATGCACATGTGTGTACATGTATTTCTTATTTCTTTTGTCCAGTTCAGAATGAATTAAAGTTAGATGGTGTGGATATATACAAAGATAAGTCCTTCAAAGAAAACAAGGGCCAAATCTGCAGATTCCTCTAAGCCACATTCTAAGTTAATACTTTTAGATTTTGTCTTGAGGACAAGTGATCATTGAATGCTTTGAAACTGAGGCAGCATCAGAATGTCAGCAGTTAGTTTGCTTTTGTTTCTTTGATGGAAGAAACTTGTACATGTTGAACTGCTAGTGCTTGGGAAACAACAGAGAAGGAAAAACTGAAGATACAAATGATAGCTGTCAATGAGGTGGGAATGAGAACCCCAGAGACAAGATGCTGTACAAGTGCCCAAGCAGAGGGTTTAAGTTTAGAAGAAGACATAAAATATCTACAATATTATCAACATTGTGAAGAAAATTTCTGTATCTTGTTGAGATCTTATTAAGAATATTGTTACTTAAAAATGCAAATATCCTATTAAAGCCATGATTCATGTTACGTAGGCTTATTCACTTTTTTGCTTACAAAGAATTCACCATTGACATGTATATATGAGTATATTTATAAAACTTAATTTGATTAATTACTTAAAGAGAAATCCAGGTGACATTTGAAACATTAAAGATGCAATAGAAATTATTATAAATTATATCAATACATCAATCTTATGGATAGAATTACTTTGTTCATTGCCAGCCTTGAGGAAAAGAAATAAGTTTAAATACATTATTGGATTGCTTCATGTTCTTAAATGCATTTAAATATTACATATATTCAGCATCAAATTTTATGTTAATAATCATATATTTATTTTAAATGAGAATCAGGATTTTATATCAAATATACTTTAAATATAATAGTTTACTATAAGCATTAATATTTTTTACTGTTATTATCACCTATGAATTTTTGAAGTATACTGAAAGTAAACTAATGAGGTATTTGAAATACACAAGTCAGGTCTCAGGAAGTCATTTTCATAGAAAATAGACGAGTATTTCCATACATTCTTTATAGAAATTGTGACAGTGACTCAGGAAATTGTAGGAAAACATTTTATATGCCATGCTGGAAACTTGGTGAATACCCTTGCATAGATCAAGAATCTATATTAATCTGTTGTTAGCATCTATTATTTTGAAAAGTTGACAGGAAATTTTCAGAACAACTTGTTTCTTTCTGTCTCTGCCAGGCTTTATCTGGTTTGAACCACCTTTTCTTTTCCAAGTTTGCCTATAACAGGGAAATAAGATCACAGATAACTTCATCCAACCAAATTTTACCAAAACTGTTTCCCAATCATCTGATATCTATCCCTTTGGAACATAATAATTGAAATCCATATTCTATATATAGATATTACAAATACTAAACTGCACCAATCATTACATATCCTCTTAAGTTTCTTTTCTCCAAGTTAATCATGATGTTTTTCTTCTCCATCTACCCATGGCTTTATTAAATGAAATTTCCCTGAGGTGAAGTTGAAAATGACCAGGATTAACTTACATGCTGTCCATGTTCAGTAACATTCATTAAAAAACACTTGAGTTGATAATGTTCTCTGAAAAGACAGAAGCCTTAAAGTGCAAAACATAAAAATATTGTTCATTCATTGAATATTTTTGATATAGATTACATTACATGGGTTTCACTGTAGCATATAATTTTGTAGATAATTATTAGCAGTAAAAATAAGAGGAAAGGGTAACATATAAATAACTGTATGCATAAAATGTGTTCCTAAAGTAAGATTTCAAAGACAAAGTACAAGTACTGAAAAAAAATAGATTTGAGAATTTGGGAGAAGAAGAAATGTATTTACAATAAAAACTTATGTTTTGGCTCAGAAATATTTTGTGAAAATATCAAGTAAATTTACAATTGTATAAAGAGAGTAAGTGATAATGTTTACCTGTCTGTGCAATAATCACGTTTTCCTATAAACAATATGCCATAGACAATAATGAGTAATTAAAATGAATTTCTGATAGAAATTTGCTATTTTGGCTGTAATAAATAAATATGACACTATTCAACTTATTTTCAGTGATTCTTATAACATTTAGTATAGACAATAATAGTACCTACCAAAATATTCTAGTTGTTGTTAATTTTTTATTTACAGATATTTACAGCTGTCTAATTTAGTATTAATAGCCAAATGTGAGAAATTTTATCCTTTCTTCAAACATAGATCACTTTCATATGTTTATGAATTATTTCTTCCTTATTCCTCTTGTATTTAGTAAGTATGACAGAGTTGATTTGCAGTATTTTTCTTGTCACTAAGTTAAATCTGTCCAGCTGAGAAAGAATCAGCTAGAACAGCTACAGCTAATGAATAGCTAATGCTGTTTAACATGCAATTATCTTGCCTGAAATAACAGGATTATGTACAGAAATTGATAAGATAATTTATTGGATATTATCCCTCTTTTTTAAAGGTTTAATCTTAAATCATACAAAATATATTTTGACATCATCTTTAAAATTCTAATGAACTTACAAAGAACTTTTGAAATACCTTTTCTCACTTGTCATTTTTCCATATTTTCTCCCAAGTACTAGCAATTTTTCTAGTCAGATGCCCCATAGTACTACTTGCTAATTTTTGTGGAAATTACTTCTACAAGAAGAGGTAAGTGACTTCTGTGAATCTGAGGCATAGTGAAGCAGACTTCGTATGTTTTATTCAATTCTTGGATGCTTAAAGTTTATATTCAGAGACTCAGCTGAGATGTCTATTAATAATAATAATGAAACGTATTTTGTATATATATTCAGTGCTTTCTATAGGTCACATTTTCTTCTAAACACAATATTTATTAATTACCAATTATCTGGCAATGACTAGGATCTGAGAAAGATTGCTGTTTTCTGGTTAAATATTAAGACAACTAGGTAAGATTAATCATTTGACAGTAACTTTTTATACTTGAAAACTTTTCTTTTACTACTTTAAAGAAAGATTGAACTACTTACATCATCTGTGCAGGTATTCATTATAAACAAAGGAATGGCAGTTGTTTCTTCCACTTCAAAAAATTTGTTTTCCACATTGCTTCATATTTATTTGAGATCTGACCCCTAAAATAACTTTGTAGGATCCTCAATAATGGTGATCAAATTGTGTACGAATTGTGTTTTCTCTTTTTCTTTTGTGGCTTTTATCTATTCCCTATGTATACAAAATAATAAACACTCAAAAAGAGGTTTAGGACACAAAGATTTATGCAAACAATATGGTGCAGTTTTGATTACTCAGCAAATAATTTCCTCATCTCTTTCGCCTAAAGCAGTAAAAATTTTATTAATGGCTTAAGCCAACTCAATTTTTCATCCCTATTCATATGCATGTGTTAGACAATAGAAGGACAGGAGGAAGCACATCAACAAAACATGTACATTCAAAGGAAATATCTGTATGTTTTATACAAATAACACCTCAGAACTACCCACTTGCAAGCTGAACTCTCAGATGTGGTTGAACATTAGAAAGAATCAAACTATTTTCTTTGATTTGTAGTATAAGTAATGACTTACCTAACATTGTTTTTAAAAGCCAACAAGAGTTTTTCTTTACATTTTTTTCTGAAAGTATGACAATTCCTGTACTAGACATACTTAAAAATGCATCATTGTAAAAGCCTAAAATATGAATCCAATAACATTGAATATAAAATTGTAATTAAAATATCCACAATAAATGGTACATATAGATATCAGTAATCTTTATAAGATACATTCATTATTTAAAATTTCTTAAAATGACTTCGATCCATTTATTTCCATACTTTTTCCTGTCATAATTGCCTCCTCTTTTCAAAAGTCTACTTTGATTTCAATTTTCCTTCACAGTTGTTAGTCATTCTTCTCAAGAAGAGAAATGATTTGGGAAATGATGTGGAATAGGATTCCCCTGCTGCTTTCAATCCCAAAGATGCTATGGGGTGGAACCCGCCTGGGGGTCCCTGCTGATCCTTAATGTTCCATCAGCATTTCCAAAGAGTCACCCTAACTAGCAGTTTTATCTGTTTCTTTTCCCATGTAGGAAACATAATTATTGCCTCTGACTAAGGATTTCATACAATAATAAGACTGCACCAAAAACATTCTGAAGATTATGATTAAAGAATTCATTCAATCATTCATTGATTCTAATGCTCACAAATATGTGCAAGTATAAATACGATTGTCAGGCATTCTCTCTAGCATAATGTATGCTAAAATAGTGACACTTTTATCATTGCAAAATGTGATTTTTTTGCTAATATAACCAGAGTAGGTCATATTCAAATTAGATTAGATATGAATATAACATGCATAAAACCCAAATAAAACTCATCACAATGTACAATTTATAAATCTTATTTCAGCATATTTGATATCTGAGAATAATGAAAACTTTAGAGTTTATCTCACTCTTGATTAGTAACATAAAGATATTTATTATTTAATATAATAGTTATATGTCTGCATATTTATTTAATGGTGTTAAGTTATTTAATTTCTAATGATTTCCGCAAATGTGTACATAGTGAAGATATTTTTCTCCACTTTTTCATTCCTTGATTTCTAATTCATTGAGACCCCACATACTACCATATTCCCAGGATTGCTTAAAAAATATGTGATCATTTTACCACATATAAATAGATAATTATGTTGTACACTTTAAGTTGCTATACCTTATATGTCAATTAAATCTCAATAGAAAATAAATAAAATTTATTTGATCCACTAATTCAAATTTAGTTATTAATTCTGATGTATTTTTCCTTGGAGAAATCATTTAAAAAAAGAGAACCCTAATAGAAACTCCACGATACATTTTGAGGACAATATTTTAGAAAACGGAAAATCTACAAAAAAACCACAAAGAACTGCTGCTTCCGTTCACATGAAGGCTAGCTGTGAGATTAATGTAAGTGAGGCATTTCATAAGAACAAATAACCCCAGAAAGACATGACTGCATGCATGGAGTCTGTATTATTAAATGAGCGAATTTAATCCAAATTAATCTGACCCCAACTTATTTTTGCAGCATTATTACCTTAGAGATCATGATCCTTATAATATGTATAATTTTTGTCTGTGTCACGGATAGGCTATCTACTTCCAAACAAATAACAACTTATCTTGCCTCCATTTTCTCTTGTAGTTGGCTACTACGCCATTAATCCAAATTCAAGCCACTTGCTATTGTATAAAATGTTATTGGAGCACAGCCACAATGATTTATCCTATATTCTCTAGGCCTATTCATGCCCCAGTGACAGAACTGAGTAGTTTCAACACTTTATGATCCTCAAAGGCTAAACTATTTTTCTAACTGGTACTTTCCAGAAAAAGTTTACCAAGCTCTGCTATACAAATTGTCAAATCCATGAAGAATACTTTCAAAGGACTTGTCTTCTGTTCAGAAGGCTATGTTACCTCCATTTGCAATTTTCATTGCCTTTGGTTCTTTGATTCTATTTTTTCTTAATACCTTCTATTTCTTTTAATAATGCTTTTATATTCTTTTCTCCTATTTCCTAAATTTAGTGATAAATGAAGCTTCAACCTTAGTTCTCCTAATTTTCACGTACACTGTTTCCTACTATGGGGGAGGAGGAGAACATAACCCAGGCCACACCCTTGAAAGTGGACTCGGCAGGTGGCCAATGCAGAGCATAAAATTGAATAGAACAGCTGAATTTATGAGATAATAACTGCCTCTGCCTGTATTAACTGTACCTGAGATTCTTGCTTTGGAATGCGACTGTCCTTGTCTACTTGACTGTTCTTTATTATTGCCCACTTGGCTGTTCCAGCCCATTCACTACCCTTCCTCTGCTTATACCCACTATAAAGAGCCCTCCTCCCCACCAGTGGCCTGGTAGCTTTCTGGAAGCATACCCAACGGGCCATCAGAGCCCCTTGTTGTGAGTACAACAAAGGCCAAGTCCTTTCTGCCTGTGTCTTCTAGAGAAGTCTTTCCTCAGACTGTCCACTAGCTGGGCTTTACTGTGCCACAACATGAACACCCACGTAACACTTACTTTCACCTCTTAACACTAGAACAGCTCCTAATAGGCTAGCATGTCCTAGTCTTTTCTTGCCATATTTAACTCAAATGTTGCAAAAAATACAAAACTTTAATTGCTTTTTTCCATTTTTTTCATATTCTTAACATCTTATCAGCAACCAAACATACAAAATATTCATTCTCCTTTTTGAAACTGAACAGTAGATTAGACTCCTTTCTTCCTATTGTCAATTTTCATCAGTGTCACACAAAGACAAACAAAAATGCCCTGAAGGAGCTAATGCTCCAACACACTGGAACCGTGAGTATTGTTAAGGTTCTCTCTTATGAGCTGATCAGGCAAACCCAACAATTACATACATACATCATACTAAAGTAAAAATGTTCTAAGAACAACAAAAAATAAAAAAGAAAGACATAGAGACAGCATGTGAGTAATATCAGAAAGCTAAATACAATATATTCTGGATGCTTGAGGCAACACGAAGCAAAATAATTCAGATCTCACCTCCTAACCTTAATCAATAAAAATAGTACAGTGCTCGCTGTCAATTGGTACTGTCAGCAGAGAAACAAACTAACCAATTTGTAAGAATCAATCATTCAATTTTCACTCTCTGTGAAATTGTATACATCATCACAGGTCTTTACACCTTCTTTCTGGAGAATTCCTTACTGCCTTAAAGAAAAAATATCATATATATATATGTATATATATATATATTTATTTACATATATACACACACACGGGGGTTGTGGGTGTATGTGTGTACAAATTGTGTATATGTGTGTATCTTATGATACACCAAACAAATTTCAGATAAAAAGCTTTTGAAAGTGATTGCCTAATATAAAAATATTCTCTTGGCAATAGTGAAAAGACAAAAAAAAAAATCTTAAAACCAAACATAGATGCCATTCAAGATTGAAAACAGTATTTGAAATGAACTTGCCTTTCTTTTTCCCATTTTTTTCTGAACAAATTCACCAGGCCTGAATTTTGAGTGATGTGGTTGACTCAGAAACACCAGCCAACTCAAAATTACAACCTGCTCTGCTGGGTTTGTTTGCAAATAAAATAAAAACATGGAGAAAAACAGTCTTATGAAAGATACTAGAATATGGAAAAGAGGTTAAACCTTATTAAACTATCATTCCTAGGCATTAGCAGCAGTTCTATAATTAATAATATAACAGTTGACTGCACTAAGCACCATAACAGAAATTAAATGTTCATTTATGAACAGGAATAATGAGGTAACATAAAAGATTGGCTTGAGTTTCTCTGCTACTGAAGATTAATAATTGCCTAAGGTCTATATTCAGAATTAAGACACACATTTTGGTCATAGAGAAAGATAATTCACAGGGTATGCAAAGAGTCTTTAACCCTGGACTGCAGTTATGATATGAGTTGGATACAATTTCTATTTCCCCATCACTGAAATCAAACTACTTCCTACTGCCTATTTCATTATATGTAGTAGAGAAATGTAAATGTGTCCTTTTCAGAGAAAAAAATAGCACAACATAAATGGACAGAAAGTTTCAGATTGCTTTTTAATAAGTAGCCCTTGGCAATAGCAATATTCCATATAATGTTCTCATGGTCGTATATGAGGAACTTTCACATCTATAAGGAGATTTCATTTTCTTGAAAAAATGACAGCAGAAAATCCACAAAATGTGTGCAATTTTTTTTAGGAGACATTTAAACACTGTTGTGGTGTTTTACTCTTATATTCTTGTCCAATATTTTTAATTTGCTTATATTATGTATATGCATGCTAGACATATTTAGCCCACTAATGGAACAACTAAGCACAGTAATGAATGGAAAGTTAAGAAGCTTCCTAGATATATTGCTTTCATTATAACTGAGGTATCTGTTTTATAGACATAGCAGTCAAATGATTACTTATGCAAAAATTTGGGAATAAAATTAAAACATAATTGTCCCAAATTTTCATTTTTAATTCACCAAATGCCATTTGGTGTGATTCTCCTGTAGATTCAGCATTTAGTGTCGTTTTAGGTTATTTGTTTTGGTTAGGTACCTGAGAAAGACTAAGGAATAAAGAGCTGATTTTTCATTAGCACCCCATATGCAAATACTTTTAATATAATACATCTTCATATTTCCAAATATCTCTGTGTGAGAGATGTTTCTGTCCTCTTTCTATGAAGAAAAGTTTTGTTTTTTTTAAATATCAGTCTATTTTATTATCTTATAAAAATTTTAGTGTACATTGCTATATGAATTTTAAGATATTCTCACATCAGTTTGTATACAGTTCAAAAAACTCCCGAAACTAGAATTCCAGTGCCCTCCAGCACTATGCTAACACCTTTATTCCTTGTCTACCCTTCTCCTGAACACCCATTAGCTCCATTCCTGCATTTTATGAAGTTTATTGTGATGTGTGTTCTCATTTCCTTTGTTTTTCTACATTCCACACAAAAATAGAATCATCCTGTTCTACTCTTTTACTTTTGGCTCATTTTGCTTAGCAAAATCATCTTCAGTTCCATTCGCATTGTTGTAAAAGACAGTATCTTGTTCTGTTTTGTTTTTAATAGCTGCATAGATTTTCACTAAGACTATGTATCACAACTTCTTTATCTAGTCATCTGGGCACTTAGGATGATTTCAATGTGGAGCTATTGTGAATTATGCTATTAATGAACATAAGGATGCAGATAATTTTTCTCATTAGCGTTTTTGTATTTGGGGAATATATACCTAGAAGTCAGATTGCTGGATGAAATAGTAGTCCACTTCTATTTTTTTGAGGAAACTCCATACAGTTATCCAAAGAGGTTGCATTAATTTATACTCTGACCCATAGGGTAGGAGGGTTCCTTTTTTGTTTCTAGTCTTTCTTATATAGACTATTCTCATTAATGTGAGGTGACAACTCGTGTTTTTTTATTTGCATATGTCTGATAATGAGTACTGTAAAATATTTTTCCATGTGTATTAGGCCATATGCATGTCTTCTCTAGAAAGATGTCTATTTAGATATTCTGCCTATTTTTTTGAATGAATCATTTGCTTGTTTCTTGTTGAGGTGTATGAACATTTCATGTATTTTGGAGATAAAGTTCTTGTTTGATGCATGTTGATTTGCCTTTGGATATTTGTGCCTCATTTAGATCAATTTATTGTGGTTTTTTAGTTTTTGGTTATTCTAACTGTCACATTCAGTGTCATTAGATTTCTTCTCTGGGGAATTCCTGGTGTCATCCTCTCTTTGAGTCATTCGTGTTATGTTTGGGGAAGTTTAGATTTTGGCATGGTTTATTTATCTGCTTTGTATTTAGCTTTGTGGCATAACATTTCTCTTTCTCCTTTGCTTGCTTCCTAGGTGGTGGCTGCTGTGGGTTGTTGTGGGTGGTGTGACAGCTTTAAGCAGTGGACCTTCTCCTGGCACAGAAGCCTTGCTCTGCTTCTGGCTCCTGTCACTAAGATGCACATCTAGATCACCACCACTTCCCCAGTCAGGGGCCGGATGCCAGCTAAGTAACAGATCTAGAGAAATAAGAAGCAATGTGAGACCTAAACAACTTGCCCTATGAACTACACTTCTATATATAGTAACACTACAGATGCAGAGGAGTTGCTTTCTCCACCTTCACTGACAAAACTGGAATTAATCAAATGTCTAGGTAAACACATAGACAAAAGTTGAGGATAGGAAAACTGTCAAATACATGTGATCGAAACTGGGAAGCTACTGGGTAGAAGAATCTGGAAACTAACATACACGTATGACAGAGTTAGCCTTATATCAGTTTGAATAATTTTTTGCCCAATGTGACTTCAGGATTAAAGTTAAATAGGTGTGTGTGTGTGTGTGTGTGTGTGTGTGTGTGTGTGTGTGTGATCTAAATATTTTTCTCCTTGAAGACTAAAATTTCAAAATTAGTGATTTGTACATTTAATATCATATTTTAACCTATCATTGCAATCCACTTTTAGAAATCAAATATCCACTAAACAATAAGATATTAAGCTACCTTTATTGTAAATACATATGATAAATACTATCAAATATATATAAAGGACTTTTAAAATAAACGATAAGAAAGCAGACAGCCTAACTTTAATGCATGCAGCTGAAAATTTTGAACACAGATTTCACCATTGAAAGTATATCAACTACAAAGGAGTACTTGAAAAGATGCTCATGTCGTTAGTTACTAGGTAAGTATAAATTAAAACTGCAAACAAATATGACTATATATCTTTTTAAATGATTAATATTAAAGTGATTATACTATTGTGTTAATACAGAGGAAATGGAATTTTGATGCTGTTGATAAAAATGTAAACTTACAACTGACTTGGAAAACAGTTTGAAACTTTTTCAAAACACTGAATATGTACTTCACATATGAGCCATCCATTCTACTGAAAGATATTTAACCAAGATAAAAGAAAGTTTATGTTTACAACTTTAAGTAACCAAAAACAAAATCCAAATGTGCCTTGATGGGTAAATTGATAAACTTTTTGTGGTTTGTCCATACACTAGAATATAAATCAGCAATTGAAATAAATGAGTTCACGAAAGGTCACACATTATATTATTCTAGTGATATCTAATATCCCACATAAGCAAACCTACAGAGACTAAAAGAGCAAGAACATTGGTAGTCATTGTATGGCAGAAAGGGAAAATGGAGAAATTATTACTAATGGGTATAAAGTTTCTTTTGAGGATGGTGAAATTGTTCTAAAACTAGATAGTGACAATGATTGCATAAATGTGAATTTCAATAAAATGATGAATTGTGTACTTAAAGAGATAAATCTTAAGGCGTGAATTAACTCAATGCAATTATTAAAGTTACGGAAATAAAATTATTCGTATGTTAGAACATGAATAAACATTTTTTTTCAGATCGAAGAACCACAAATAAGAGCCACTAGCCGTATGTGGTGACTGAGCATTTACAAAGTAAATCTTTTCTTTTGAAATTTACATAGTATCGTAAACAAACATTTTCAAAAATAACTGAGACTAAATAACTGAAGATTTAATATTATATAACTTTAAATACTTAATTTTAATGCCTTATTATCAAAACAAACAAAAACACAGACACACACAATAATTGGGGTATTTCAAAGACACATAAAATCAACTGGAAGTGCTTCTAATGACCAAAGCTAGAATAATTTGAGCTGGAAACTAGAGCATTGAATTTTAATCCAGTGTAATACAAATATCTCTGTGCCCATATTTATACAAATCAATTGAAATAGCAAATAGAGATTAAGAAACAAATTTCCCTGTAGAAGACTTCTAGATACTTCTAGAAAACTTTTAGACACTGATCCTGAAGGAGGGGTAATATAACTCCCCACATCTTAGGTGCAAGCTGTGCATAGTGACTTCCTTCCAAAGAATTAATTATGGAAAAAAGAGGAAAAGAATAGCATTATCATGGAAAAACCTGATAAACACTTTATCAACTGTGATTGCCATGTTGATAGTATGTCATTTGATAATATACAGCTAATACCTTTGATATGATATGATGAGAATGGCATTTTACCTCTGTGGTCTTCCTTTTCCAAAAAAGCCCACTGTCTTTTTGGAAACATGAGAAAAATATCAAATACCAATTGAAGCACATTCTGCAAAGTTGCTGTTACATGCCTCTCAAAAACATAGAGATCACTTCAAACAAGGATTATGTCTTCAGAAAATTGACTCAACATCAATGGTAAGAAAAGCAAAAATAAACAAATAGAAGTACGTTGGGGTAAAATGATTCTGCACAGCAGAAGAAAGTATCTTCAAAACAAAGCAAAACAAAGTTCTACTAACAGGGAAAAGATATTTGTGCACATCGTAACATCCTCAATAGCATAAAATAAAAAAATCCAAATTTTAAAAAATGGATAGATGATCTTAATGGACACTTCTCCAAAGAAGACATACATGTGCCAAAAGGTACATAGCAATATGCAAATTGTCTCTTATTATTAGGGAAATATAAATCAAAACCATGAAGCAATATCACCTCACATCTGTGAAAATGGTTATTATCCAAAAGACTGGAAACAGCAAGTATTGGCAAGGATGTGGAGAAAAGGAACACTTATGCATTACTTGGTATGAATGTAAATTGGTACACCCAATGTGGAAAGCAATATGAAGATCCCTCAAAAAAGTTAAAAACAGAAATTCCATATGACCAGATAAAAATAAAAATACACTAATTTGAATAGATATGGCACCCCTAAGTTTATTAAATCATTGTTTGCAAAAGCTAAGAGTTGACAACTTGAATGCCAACTGGCAGATGAGTGAATAAATAAAACATGGTCTATATACACAATGGAATTCTACTCAATTATTCTGAAAATAAGAAACTGTGCCATTTGCAGCAACCTGGATAGAGCTACAGGGTATTATACTCAGTGAAGTAAGTCCGACAGAGAAAAACAAACACTATATGATTTTACTCATGTATGTTACATAGACAAAGCCAACGTATGAACAAAACAAAACAAAAAATATTTTTTGTCTGGAAGAACAAATTAGCTGTTACCAGAGGGAAGAAGGGCGAGGGCTGTCAAACTGAATAAAACTGATCTATGATTTGCTGAAAAATTAGAATTGAACTTTTAGTTCTAAATTAACGTAGTATATGTAGATGTTGATTTATAATGACGAATATCTGAAACTTGTTATAATGTTATAATGTAAGACTACTTCAAAATTATTTAAAATAATTTTCCTGTTGAAATGAAAGTATTTTGAAGATCGTGCATAATAATCCATTATTAAAATAAATTTTATCTAAGTTTTACTTTTTATAATAATTATTAGACATTTCAACTATAAATTTGGCTTTCGTTATATTTTTAGAGATCAGTGTTGATGTAAATTACCATTCTCTAGGAACTAAAGTGAAATTCATAATAAGTATGTGAAGCTATTGGAAATTTCCATTTCCTCCCGACATAACATGACTGATTTTTAAGATGTCATTAGTCCACATAAAATTATAAATATAAAATATCTCCAATTCCTTTCCCTGGCCTTAGAAGAAGGGCATCAAATATAACCCATCTTTTAGATCTGGATCTGTAGTTTTAAACATCATCAGCATTGGGAGTCACTCAGCACAAGGAAAAGAGTTTTGGCTTTGGAAAAAGCTAAACAAAGATTTGATTTCTGTGTCTAGATAACTAAACTGTATGGTCTTATGAATGTTTGCTAAGTTCTCTTGACCTTATTTTCCTCAGCTATTAATAGGAATAATGATAACACCTAATGCATTATTATGTAAAACCTAAAGAGTACATTATCAAATAGCTGATACTGTAGATAAAGAATGCAAATTATTTTTACCAAAATTAAGTAATTTTTTACTTTTTATGCACTACTTGTAAACTGATGCCATTTAAGAATCAGATATTCTATTCTGAATTTTATTCCTTGATGATGTAGCATATGTTCTAAGGGTTCTCTCTCCCAGAAGAACCGGCAAGGTAGCTGGGAAGAGATTGGCTTTCAGGTAATGGAGAAACAGGCAGCCAACCTGAATAAAATACTGCCTTTATATCTCACTCAGTTTTTTGCATTTATAATAGATAGACCTTAGGGAAAACAAGACAAAATGACAGAAATCCCTAAATGATGACTACATAGATGACTCTCATTGACTCTCTTTGTGATATAAATACAGTGCAAAAATAATTACAGCATTGCTTCAATATATTGAGTTGTTGAATAAAAAAGGGATCAAGTTCTAAGAGAAATGGGTTTCCTGGCAATTAGGTTCTGTATTACCAAACTCAAAATTAAATAGCAATTTCTGCACAAAACTATCACACATTAGGGAGATCATCAATGTTATACATTATTCAAAAAAGATATAAAAGTGCTTCCAAGGAGCTTTTAAAAGCTTCACTCAAAATTAAAGCTTAAAATTACATGAATTTTAAGTAGAGTGATATAGATTTGGGGGATAAAAAAATACTTCCAAAGTTTTTATTACACACAACTATTGAAACCCAAATATTTGGCTTGGGAAAATAGAAGAGCAAATTGAAAGTCTATAATTGCTTTTATTTAAATCTACCACATTCATATCACAATATTATTACTTGACTTACATCATTTGCAAGCATTTCTACTTTAAATTTTTTTAAAGAGTAGCAATGATTTTTAAAATTTTTTAATTTTTGAAAATTTTATTGAAGGAACATTGTACCATGCTATGTAAGTTTAAGGTGTACATCATTGGGTGTCAAAATCTGTATAAAATACATTAAGTTCACCAATAGTCCTACTGTATTCTTCACCATGCAATTTATCTCTGCCACCTATGGTAAGCATCAACCTGTGTCTAGGCTTATGAGAAGATATGTTCTTTTATTAAAGAAGGATATATTACATGTTGTTTGTTTTTAGCATATACTAGGAAGAAATTTATAACGAGGAAAAATGTAAAAAATGCTAGAGTATCATCTTAAGATACTATATTGATGTCAGAATGAGAATATGTAATAATCAAGGGTGAAACTGAACACTGGTATTTTTTAAACTTGGTTTTTTATAATTTATATTTTTATGTAACTGAATATTTTGGTTATGATTTCATTATACTGCAAAGAATGGAGATTCAAAAATCTTGCACATATTTTTACACTATAAGAAATTAATTTTCATTATTAACTTGCTAAGTTTAGTTTGGTATTTCTGGCTAGCATTCATAATTTGTTTCCTAACAGAATGAAATCCAGTCTCCAATGTTTAAATTACAAGATTTACTTTGCTTTTATTATTAGCTTTTTCCTTATGCTATCATTCACTTTGACTATCTGCTATATCTACTCTCCATGTGATAACATTCTCAATTTACAAAAAAGACCATACACATTTAAAATTTCATGATCCAAGCAATATTTTTGAGATGCATATTTCACTATCTTTTTTTATAATTTCTCAATTGAAACTGTAACATGGATTACAATTAACCATCTCATAGTTTGCCCAACCATGTAAATGCTTGTTATTTTTGTTGATTACACAAAGCAGATTTTTTATTGTTTTGGCAAACAAGATACAGAGACTATAAACTAAACAGAACAAGTCATAGCATTTCCCATTAAATCAAGCTCTCTTGTTGGCCTGAGAATACATATATAATACAGATCAGCTATGATTTTGAAAATATTATACTAATTTCAATACATTTGCCTTTCTTTCATAAAAAGTATACTGCGGATGTATTTTCAGCATACAGCTGCCAGATTACAGATAGATCAGGCTTCATTTAAAGTGACTTGAGGACAATTAATTTTCACTGGTTAGATAAATCTAGTGTCGAATCTTAATCAACTGAAAATCCTAATCTTGGATCAAGAAATCACAAGCTCCATCAGGCAGCTGTCAGGTACGGACAATAATGCTAGGAAGAACAAGAATGATCATGGAAATGGGATCAATGATGATAGCAAAAGTAGGTAACTCAGAATGAAATCACTCTAATTTAGACCTTAATCTAATCTAGTTAAGTACTGATAGTTTAATTAGAACAGCTAAAAAATTTGAGAGCTGTTTCTTAAACACTGACAAATTCATTAATTAGTGTTGAATCATCAAATCCATTGTTTCTGTGAACAAGACAATGAAGTATCTGAATTTACTTGTTTAACGAATAAATTCAGATAATTTGGATAATTTCCAGTCTGCTGATTCTCTTTGATTTGTGGTAAACAAAGCTAAATTTCTCTGCTTGCTTGCACGTAGTTGACAGAAAAATTAATTAAAAAGTAGTATTCAAGCCGTATTGGTGGCTCAAATGCCATTCATAGTGTTCCAGATCACTTCTATTTTTTTAAAAAAGTCAACTAAATATAGACATGTGAAGAAATCATGCAAACACTTAACTCATCTTTTGATAATTGACTTAAATGGATTAGCAGAACCCATTGGAAAAGGATATGAGAGCGTGAGCAAAATTTTTTTTTTACAATTGGTCATTAGTTACCTTTGAAAACTATGGATTGTACACCAGAAAACATCCTTCACCTACCCCAAACATTTAACATGTATTTTAATTTACTTTTCTTTAGGAATAACAGATTTGTATTCTGAACAAATCTGCCTGGTGACAAGAAGGGTATAGAAACGCCGTTCATTGCTGGAGAATATGAAGTCTAAAGCCTCACTCAAACACCCTTTATCTAATCACCTAACTACTTTAGAACTTGATCGAACTGTAGAACTAAAAACTGCAATTCCTTAAACACATTACTACTTCCTGACACTTCCCACTGACTCACTAGTACTTTTATTGAAGTGATTACTTCTAATGGATTCACTCTCAGAAAATTTCAGACACTTGAAGATTTTGAAAGTAATTCACATGTTAACGGAACCACAATTTCCCCATACTGGGATTTTCTCTGAAAAAAAGTAGTTGAAAATTGTGTGTCCTTTATACTTCCAGAGATGACTAAATGAAGTTAAGATAAAACTCCTAAGTCTTTGAATAACTAAAGATTTTAATCAATGAACAAAGGATATCTTTGCCTTGGTAAAACATTTTAATTAGACATCTTTTTTTTTTTTTTTTTTTTTTTAATGAATTGCCTTTAGAGCATCTCTGCAAAAAATTAAAAAGAAGAAAAAAATTTGATTTCCTTCAGGCTTGGAAGAACTTAGATTTTGAAATTACAGCTAACAAAAAACTGAAAATATTTCTTTGTCTCAACTAAATCATGCTGACCATATGAATATTAATGTTCCATAAAAGTGAGTGCATATATATTTCTAATATTTGCTTAATAGAAAATTTCCAGCAGAAAAACACAGCATATCTGTCTTGACAGAGCAACACCAAGCTTATCAAATTTCAGTTTAACTGTGCAGAATGTAGAGACTTCTGATGATTTCACTGTCAACTAAGTTCCTTTCTCTGAAATGTTACTTTCAAATTGTTTTATTTTGATTGCTCCAATGTGAAAGAGTGAGACATTCAAGGAAGGCAGGATTGATACTGAGGTAAGTAAGCAAGTAAGGCTTCATTGCGTGTGTGTGTGTACACATTTGCACTTGGCATGAGCACTTTTTCCTTGAACTAGCAAAAGAATCTATTGTTGTGTTTTTCATTTCGTTTCAAGTCATATCTTGCCATATTAGAATTCCATGTTAGGTAGGACTACGCCTTCAATCTAGGGTACCATACAGTCATCATACTATGCTAATGGAATTCTGTGCAATTACTTAATAAAGATGTGAAAGAAAGTTTTGAAACAAGTGTCCTTGTAGCAGCATCTTGTCAAATGAACATAGTTGTGGGTCAAAGGCAGTCATCAACTCAAAGATAGTTTCATAAAGAGTTGAGAGCAGTAAGAAGACAATTTAGGACTGAACTTGAGACAGATGACCTTGTGTAGTGAGACCCTGCAGGCTTGTATAGTGAGAGTCACCTATCAGGAAGATAGAGCAGCTCCAGGTTGGTTACAGAACAGTGTCTGGAGGAGAAAGCATGGATTTCATTTGACAGCCCTCTGACCTCATTTTTATCCTCTGATTACATCTTTGGTGCTGAAGTTACTGTGTCTGAAAATTTCCTTACACATAATCTAGTTCCTAGATTTATGCTCTCGAAAGTTCTCAGGTAGAAGAAATAGGAATCTTGACTATAAGTAGCTCTGCTATTTTACCACATGCCCTCCCCACTTCCTTAAGCATGCTTACCAGGAGTTATTGTCCAAATATTAGCTGCTTCAAAGTGCACCCAGTATATTGAGACAAAGAGGCTACAAAGTTGCAGGTAGGAATGAAAGTAAGCAGGCAGCCAGGCAGGCAGGAAGAGAGAGGAGAAAGAAGCATTTTCATTTTATTTTGTTTTGATTTATTTGTTCAAACTGGATGTTTCCCCCACATCCAGGACTCGGACCCAGGGGTTTGTGGTCAGAGATCCTTTAGAAGTGATTGATCCCCCAGCTATTCCACCAGGGTGCACCTTTGACTGGGAGGTTTTCTTTGTGAAATTGAATTGCTGTCTCTTTATATACATTGTGTGTGTGTGTGTGTGTGTGTGTGTGTGTGTGTGTTCTCATCAGATAATGTGATAGCAAAGTGCTGCTGTAATAAAATATCAGTATTCATTTATGAACCTCATTGAGATGCCTTAAATGAAACCAAAAAGCACAAAATAATTTGTATACAGAATGTTCATTGCCTAAACACACTAATAAATATGAGTGAATATTTAGTCAATTAGGCTTATTTGACTCACAAGCTATTTAAAAATTTGTCTTATGATATAAAATGCAGAATAAATAATAAATAGCTTGTATATTTGAAATTTTCAAATAAAATGTCACTGGGTGAGTTTGTTGTACCAAAATGAATACAGAATTAATGAAAAGAAATGAAGGGCAATATCTAGTTTTAAAAGTAAATTGTCTTCTTATGTGATTAATTATAAGATGTAGCAAAGATAATTAACTATACTACTTTTAGTAAAGATATTTGCATTATGCCATTTTTGTCTGCTGTGTAAGTGGTAATTGCTATTGAATTTTGTAATTAATATAATACATACATTACAAAATGCAATAACTGCAAGTATTCTATGATATATCTAAGTAATTTATTCAATTTGGCACTTGTGTACCAATTAAATGCAGTTTAGCAGTCCCAGAAAAAATACAGCAAATATAACTTTTTATTCATTTCCGATCTTAATGAAAACAATACACTTTTTCAAAGAGATATAACAAACCACTTGGCTGAAAACACAACAGGAAGCTGAGGAGGAAAGGAAGAAATCAGAGGTGGGACCAGGGCAGGTGAGCAGGTTTGATTGAAGAACCAAACCACATCTGGAAGCTGATTCTGTGATAGTTGCATTAGACCAACACTATGAAAAAAGCTAAACAGATTCCAAGAAAGTAGCATAACTTCATGTCTGGCAGGCACAAACACCAATGCCCTTGTCGGGGAAGCGGGGTTTAAAAGAGCTGCAATTAGGTTTAATTTATGTATATATATATATATATATATATAAATGTATATATAATGTAGTGATAGAACAAATATGGTTACTTCACATTTTCACTTACTTTTTTCTCTTCCTACTGACTGAAAAGCTTTTCTCACTTCCTTGAGGTCTTTTCTTAAATATCACTTCCAATAACCAGTCCCTGATACCTCACCAATATTTTAATCTGAAAATATTTATCTGTAGTTCTTATAGGAAAATAAAGTATTAAGATTCTTTCAGGTATAGGACACAACAACCATTAAGAGCTTAATTAAATTATTTGATGCATAAGGTGATTTTTACATAATAAAAAATTGAAGTCAGGTCTAGAGGAAATAATTTGTAAACCTTCCTTTTAGTATAGTGATTAATCTATTTTAGTTCATTAATCTCAGATTCCATTTCAAGTGCTTCAGTTTATTAATCTCTGTCCTCTCCACTTTCTTTGCAATCCTCATTCTCTTCACCTGAGCAAATCCCATTTACCTGCAGAACTGCTCCCCCTTTCCACTTCATTTATGTAGATAAAAATCCTTCTACATTAGCACTTGTTTCAGAGCTCACTCCTTTCATAGTCAGACCTTGATTATATTTCACATCTACAGCAAGGATAGTACTGAAGCAGATCTTGCCCCCATATTATAACACCCTTCTTTCAGTGCCAAAATAGACTCTCTACATTTGAAATCATTGATTTATCCTCTTCTATTTAGTTTCAGCCTTCTTGATATGAACCTGCACTCTATATTCTACAGTGGAGCAGTCCTTTAGAATCCTGGTCATTCTCTCTAGTTAATTTAGCTTCTTTTCTAGTTTTAAGACTCATTCACTATTTAACTAACACATGCAGTCATAACTGGTGGAAGATAGACAGTCAATATTTACCTATTGCATGACTGATTGAGTGACTATTCTATTTTCCAAATGTGTAGACTGAGGCTGGAAGTCAGGAATCATTTTTCTCTGTACAAGCACAGTGCTAAGTACATAAGAACTACTACAATAGATGACTAAGCTAAGTATTTATAGACAAGTGATAGACAGATGAAAGATAGATGAATTCTGTTTGAGTAAGTGAACAATGTGTTTGTTAGATAACAAAGTTTTAGTATATGAGAAAGACAAAGACAGATACAGAAAGTAAGACTTAGTCTTCTGTTGCTTTTGTTCACCCTTAGAGAAGTTAATATAACATTCAAAGACAAACTTTCTCCTTATGCTAGCATACTATGATTCAGCTTTTGCTTTCTTTTATAATAAACTTAAATGAAATGTTAGTCTTTCACTTATAAAAGTTGAAACCTATGTTTAACTTTTGAACAGTGGACTTTGGGCTTAATTTATTCCCTATTTCCTTGTCTTATTAAGATGTTTTCAAGTATCTCCCATATGCTTACAGTTTTAATCTTGTTTTTAGTCATCTGAAAACTAAACCTCAATATAACTGAACATTTTAGTCAAATGTCTGCTTTCAATATAAATAGCTTCGATACTTCTGTAGGATAAAGCTATCTTCAGATAAAATAGTGAAGCACACAAAGGTGTATGAAGAGACAAGATATGTCAGAGATTTATCATCTCAGGAGGTTTAAAGAGATGAGGGGCTTCAACCTGTTCACTGAAGCAATGACTGTGATCACTGCTCATTTACAAATTAGATGGCTCACAGGTTCTTCAACCAGTGCCCCTGCTGTCAACAGACAGCTCACCTTACTGCACAACTGCCTCTCCTGTCAACATCAGCTGGGCTTTTCCTTCTTTCTTCCCTTAGTCAATATTGACCTTGAGTATGAAAAGCTCAGACTGGTCCTTGTAGACCTGGCACAGTCAGGAATGCCCAGAACTGAATGTGCCGCCCATGTAATTTTGGTGCCACGTGATGGAGTTGAGAACCTATGAAACTTGCCAAGTGGTAAGAGTCTCCCTTGCTCATCATTTGCCAGCTTAGACATGCTCATAAACCATGGACCTCCACAATGTGTCATACAGAGCAGGCATTCAGATGTTTTTTGTCAAGTGAAAGAAAGCATTCTGAGGTGGATTTTTGAGTATGAATAAGCTGTTCATGCAAATAGTCTGTCGTCAATATTTAGAAAGAAAAGGAGATAATTAATCTGTTGGTACCCACTATTCCTCCAGCACTGTTGGGTGGATCGACAGTGCATGATTGGGCTGCTAAACAATAGCAACAAGAAAACACAAATAGTCTCCATTTTGGTATAAACTTCATATTACTTTCTGGTTGGTTAGTCAAATGCCCTATGTCTCTTTTCTTAACATCTCGAACACATTGTATTTTTCACATTTAATAGTGTCAAGACTTTTCACAGTAGGGTTTACATTTGATTTTGGCAACAACAGACAATTCCTAAGGCAACCTATAATTCCAATCCATTAGGCTAATGGATTACAGCTGCTGTGAGCAATGGGCATGTCATCTTTTGATAATGAAATCTAGTAAGACATAAAATATTAAAAAAATAAACTGAAAAAAAGACTACATCTAGCTGACTTAGTTACTTTCTACTTTCCCTTTTTCCTCATACATAGGCAGTAGTCAGAACTTCTAGAAATACATATGAATAATTACATTATGAAATATTGAAAAAGTTACAAGTATTAGATTTTTGTTTGGGAAGTCTTGGTTAATCAATATACTTTATTGCCTTTCTATTTTTAAAAAATCTATTATTATTACACGTGTTTGCTTATTTATTTCAACATTTGTCATTATAGATTTTTTTCAAGTGGATATTAATAGACCACAGTCTGGAGCATTTCTTAGTATAAGAAATTGCTCATAGCAGAAGTGGCCATGAAAGAAAGTTAAAAATCACCAAAGGAATTGGGTATTTTTAATTTCTCTGAATCATTTCTCTGAATTGCAGAAAAGCAAATATGTTCTCTTAAATCAATTTCATAGAGTTAAAAAAGGAATTTTTATGTTCTCATAACACACCTGGCTTTTTTGTTCAGAACACTGAAATTCTGTCCCTGGAGAGAAGACTGCAAAGGAAATGTAGAACACAGCATCCACCTGGTCTAGCCCAGTAATGAACTATTCCATTAGTAACTAATGATCTTTACTTTGTGCATCTCATCTGCATGAGAACCGGAATGCCTTCAAAGAAATATTCCTCTTGTTTCTATAAAAGTGTTGCTTTCAAAATATATTGCCTATCACTAATATCTGATAGACTGTTCATGAATAATAAAAGTGAAATATCATTTTTAAGTTCTTCTGCAGTTTCACTTCAAAGGTATTTTCCTTCATGCCTCATCAGTGTCAGTAAATTTTATACAAAAAGGAAGTAATGTTGTGAAGAAAGGTATATTAAGAAGAAAAAGAAAGGGAAAAATAGTTATTGGAAATAAAGGGAAAGAGACGAGACAATGAGAGGAGAGGGTGAAGTAGAGAAGAGGAAGAGATAGGAGAGAGGAGAAATTTTTCTCCAAAGGAAATGCAGAAGACACATTTGCCTATATACCCAAACCTTGAGCAGTGAGAGGGAAAATGTGGAAAGGTAATGAAATAGCTCTTAGAAATAAAGTTTTAGAGGCATATGTTTTCATTTAAAGACTGAAGGGGATGCTTTTGTTACAAGGGCAATGTGAGTAGATATATATAGAAGATATATTGTGAAAATGCTTGGCTTTTGAGATTCTATGAGTCTAATACTCTCCCCTATCACCAGCTTACTTTGGTGAGAAGCTGGCTCCAAATGCAGTACATGAGTGGGTCTATTCTAAAGAAGGTAAGAGAAATGACTCCTCTGCCACACCCAAGTTGCATAATACTGAAGGGGGTGTCTGAACTCTAGACAAGAGCTCCCATGACACCCAGATGATGCTCAGCAACTGTACCAGATCCCAGTGTCCATTACCAGGGGTTTCCACTAGTTTCAGGAGAGGGAACTTTGCAGCTTCGAGGAACAGCAGAACTCCAGGGTGCTTCAGAAGAGGTGGCCTGGAAACAATAGGGGCACTCACAGAGCTCAGGTGAGTTATCCTGACTAGATGTCTGATCAAAAAATGTCTTACCTGCGGCAGCTTTTGGTTGTGACTCAGACTGGCCCATCTCATCTTGCTTTTTCCAAAGAAGGTTAGAAAAGAGGTATTTCTTGGAGTGCAGTTTCCAGGGAGGGGAAGAAGTAAAGAGAGTACTAATCCACATCCTACCAGGTTCTACCCTTAGGGCTGCATGCTGGAGAAGAAAGATCCCGTTGTGTGAGCAGAAAGGACCCACAGAGGCCCTCCAACTTCTCCTAAGGGCAGAAGGGCAGAAGTAAATTGTGAAAACTAGGGACACGAGGGGAGATTTAAGGTTAGAATTTTGCTTAATCAGTACCTGGTCCTCCTTATTCCAAAGTTCAGTGCAATTTCTCCAAGCAGGTATGAGATCATAAGGAGAAATGCCCTCTGATGAAGAGCCAGACAGAGCCAGAATCTGGAGTCGCTGTCTGTGTAGGCTAGTGAGTGTGGGGTGGGGTGGAAGTACATTGTTCAATCCTGCATTCTGTGATCACCCCACAGGTACTTCTACCCAGAGTTTTATAAGAATCATAGAATTTTTCTTGGAACTCTTTGAGGAATTTAAAGTAACGTACATGAGGAACATGGAGTCTTCTTTTAATGAGCTAGTTTAGAGGTGTCAGCTTGTCACAACAAATAAAATTGCTAGAAAATGGACTGGAATTTTCACTTTTTAATCTAAATATTTTGACAGTCTTGAGGCATACTTATTGTCAATCATTTATACTTCCTTCAAATCTTCCTCAATATTGCAAATAAAGAATATTTTTTATTCAGTAGGTGCCCAAGAGAAACTAATTCCCATATTAAAAATTAAAAATTGGTGACTGTGTCTTCACATAGGAGCAAACTTTTCCTAAGGTCTTTTTATTTTAATAAAGTTAATGTTCATAACTTTCTAGATCCCTGAAAATAGCTTAATCATTTCAATGAGTGTCAAATTTTTAACATTCAACTTAATCTAATTATCATTTGATATGAGTCTGTGAGAAGTTTCACAAAAATAAAATCGTAATAGTAAGCACTGAAGCTGATATAATTCCAAATCTTTATTAAATTAGCTATATTTTTAGCAAAGAATCTCCCAAGAATATGTTTACTAAAAATAAAAGAGAATTCTTTTCATAGCATGTTTAATCATGAAGAATCATTTGGTTAACTTAGTTTGAAGTGAATGTATTTCAAAATATTGACTTATTTTTACTATATTTAATATAAAAATGATCAAATAATAAATTCAATTTTATATACACATTAGTTGATGTTTAATCTTTTAATTATGTTGTGATAAATTTCTGGTAATGATAATAGAATTTAGGAAAATTTTTTCATCTGTATTTTAAATGTAATCTACACGTTATACAGATAATTCTCAATATTTTAGATATTTTATAGATAATAACCAAGTTGTTAGTAGGTTAATGATTTCTTTAAAAAACTAAATTTAAAAATGCTTTCTCAACTAACGTGATTTTTATACTATGAACTGAAATTTCAGTGAAACTTACAGTACACAACAAAATTTATCATACAATATTATAGAGATGATTGATGCTAGAATCTTAAAACAATTTAACATGTTTTCTTAAAAATGTTTCTAAAATCATCTTTACTGAGAGATACTGATCAGAAAGAGAAGAGATAATCACCTATGAATAAAAATAATTCAGAACTCACTTTACAATGTTACAGTGTTCTATTGCATCCTGTCTTTAAAATGGAAAATGTAGTCTTTTTTACATTATGTCATAGTATTGCTTAGTGTATGTGTGCATTTAGATAGAACATATGAGCTAAATTAATAAATGTATGCATCATTTACTGAATTAATCATATTTAATAAGGACAAGACCTTATGTGAAAATGAATCCTATAAATCTAAATTTCAATGTACGAGTCCAAGCACTTCATTTGAATTTCAGTTATCTATTTTCCACTTTTCTTGCTTTCTTCATTTTTGTACATTCCTCTTCTCCTTCTCCCCATCAGTAAATATGTTTTCTGTAAATTCTGGTATCCAGGTGTTGGTATGTAGTATAAATTGCCATTGAACTTATCTTAAAATTTTCTTTTCTGGATTATCTTTCTTAGGCACAGCAAAATCTACCCAACTTATAATAAGCTATTTTCCAAAAATTACCTGTAAAATAAAAATGATCATATTTTATTTACATGGGTGTGAGTCACTCATTCTAATTACTTTAATGAAAGTTCACAGATCTATATCATGTATATTGACATGAATTCTCATTTTAATTGAAAAACAAATTCCTGAGAAAAATCTGAATTTTTTAAGTGAATTTATATTTCAAAGAATCTTTGCAACTCAATGCATTAACAGCCCAACAACTTAGTTATGCTTTGGAAGATAGAGATACATTTTTCAGTTAAAAAAATTTCATGCACACAAAATTTTCATCTATTATATTCTAAGATAAACTATTTGCAATCAAAAGACAACATCTGATTTAAAAATAAACACTTCAAACTTAAGTCACTTTTGCTTTGCAGCCTATGACTAACAATTTAAACAAAGCTCTTAATTCAATCTTGTCCAAAAACATCCATCCATTATGTTAAGGGAAGATGGCACCTTCTTGTAGAAACTATAAATAAATTCGTTTCTCAGACTTGTAGCATTGTAACATTTTTAAATGTTTTGTCCCCAAGTGCCCTCTCAATAGGCTGTTCCCTGGTGTTAAAAGTTATCATTCTTCCTTACTTTCTTTCATAACTTATTGATAAGACTTGGTACAAAGGTGACAACTTAAGCTAAAAATCTGTCAAAACAAAGAATGGTTAACAGCCATCTCTAAGATGGATGTGAAATGGAACACTTGCCAACTGAAATTAAATATATGCTGTATAGATGCTTGTTCAGAAAATAGATACAGCTGTGTTTACTGAACTGAATACATATTCTATGAAACCATTTATTTGCCAGGTATAGTACAAAGTACTTCGAATCCATAAGTAAATACTTCGTCCTCTCTTTCAAGGACATAAGGATAAGAATAGCCAATATCATTGCACTCTGTGTGTCCCAGGCACTCTTTCAAATGCAATCACATATATCTAATATTATCTTGCTCCTCACAACAATACTGTGAAGTCGATAAATTGCTATACACGTTTTATTTTTTAAAAAAAGTTTCTCATTCATGGTGAGGTTTGAGCAAAGCCTTGAAAGAGCTGAAAGAGTTCACTCACTAGTGGACAGGCACAGTCAGGCCAGGCAAACAGATGAGTATCTGCAATGGTGCTGAATACTTTGCAAATCACGATATGTCCTGAACTGAACTTGAGATTTCATTCACTTCAGAAAAAGTAGCTGGATGATTTTCTTTACTCCGCTTTGAGTTCAATGATAAATTATTCCAAAACTATTGGTGGTACATGAAGATTTGTCTCTCATTAGCTTGTGCAGCAGGAATCCCTCAAGTTTAAAAAGCAAAAGTATTTGGCTATATGTACCCCTGTGTGTATTATTTTGGGGCAACATTCTATAAAAAATCTTGGTTTACTTTAGGCACAAACTACCTGAGCCCCAGCCAAGAAAAGTCGGATTGGCAAAGTAGATGATGATCCTTATTAGTGAGCAGGAACTAAAATTATTCAACTATGTATATTGTTCATGGCTTGTCTCCTGAGCAACTTCCTAAGAACATATCTGTTGTTCAGTACCATGTCTGTTAAAGAGTCTAACCCTCTTATTAACCCTTGTCTAACTGGAATCCATTATAGTTCATGAGATAATAGATTGGTAACTCAACGTGAGCTCCAGAAAATAAATTACACCAACTTCAAAACTTCCTAAATTTCCCTAAAATGTCCAAGTCAGCACTTCTATAATTTCATGCATTTCTAAAACAACTTTACGTAGTGAGAAAGCTAGGTATTCCTATTACTATGCTCACCTTATAGTTGAGGAAACCAATGCTAATAAAATAAAACCAATGCCGAAATAATCATATATAAATGATATATATGTACTATATGTGATATACATATATATATGATAAGCACAGTTATGGGTTACATTTAAAATAACCACTTTTCTAGCTTGTTATATTGCACTTCTAATAGAAGCAGTCAGGAAGTATCAAAAAGAGTGCTAATATTAACAACAGTTCCAACATTAGTTGCTGCAGCAACCTTGATATCAATTTATCTTAAACATGACTATAAAGTAAATATCACTAATTCTCTACTTTAAAAGCAAACAAGCCACCATAATTATTTCTTACTATTTTTCTCCAGTGGTTAGTATATCAAAATATAAATATATTTTAAACTTGGTATAAATAATTTATTATTTTGTGACTGAAAATACTACAGCTAAAAAGAGATTTCTAAATCAAAATTATGGCATTTTACTAAAAGACCAATGATCTTATAAAGAAGCCAGTTGGTGATTTTTAATCATTCTAACAGATGGAAGACCTAAAGTTATTTTTCTATCCCATTAAAAAAATCTGAAGTTTATGATTGATGCGTGCTTTATGTAAAATTAAGTATCAAAAAACTATTTCTCCATTCTGTAAAATTCAGCACTATGTGTGTATTGATTTTCTTTGAAGTCTCTGCAATTGTTTAAGTCATTTCAATATTTTATATCGCCGTATTGTCAATTTAAATTAACCAAGAGAGTAAGGATCCTAGGTAAATATTATTACAAAGATTTGCACCAATAGCATAATAAATTTTTGCTTTAGGAGAATTCTCGAAAATTATCTTCTTATAAATACTACTGGCTACATGACCACTATAACAATGATATTAATTTCCCTAGGACATTCCACCTATTTTCCTAGAATTTTATTGTTGATCATGTTGTTAAATATTCGATTGTAGATGTCTTTGCATGGTATCCTGCAAATTTGCTATTTAAGTGGCTCATTACCACCTGTTTTGTTAGTTTTAGCCTGTATACCCTGCAATTATGGGCTGAGAAAAGATAGATGAAAGCAACAGAGATTCATGGCTCACATATTTTAATTATTCAAATTGTAAGTTACAGCTGCTCACACAAATTGATAGAAATAGACAATCTCAGTACTATAAGGAACTTCTAATAAATGTCAAGAGGAATTTAAAGTTTGCACTTTTACTAATTTTACAATGAGCAGGTTTCTTTTGACTTTTCACCTTCTAAAACTGAGTAATTGCAGTATATTTCTTTTTACAGTCTTGGTGAAGACCGAGCTAACATATAAAGGTCCTGGCAGTAGGCTGGCATGTGGTCATGAACAGCCTGTGTGGGTCATAGTTTAGTCCCAGTTCATCTGGCAGACTGGACTGCATGGGATATTGTAGCCAAATGTTCTTTTAAGGGACCATAATCATTATAAAGGATATTGAGCTTTTCTTGCTTGGCCACAAAGAAACTTAGGTTTCTAGATGTATTTAGAAGATATTGCTTTTTCTATATTTCTTAACACTGATTTTTTTTCTCCTCTGAGGTTCTAATATCTAGCTACATTTCTCTCATTAAGACCCTGAAACATTTCTGTCTTTGTGTCTCCTTAAGGAATGGCTAAAGACCATTTTTATAAATAAATGACCACCATTTAGATTTGTTCCACTCAAGCACAAAAACTATATTTTAGACTGGTCTTCTATGTTGCTCCATATCCCACATCCACATTTCCTATTTCTTTAATATTTTATCCATTGTATCCACTGGGGAAAGGAGTAATATTAGAAGCAATTTGATGGGATAACCTTTATTACCACTCTAAAATCAGAGTGTATTCAAATTTTTATTATTGAACCTTCAGATCAGGATTCCCTGTTCTATCCTTAACCACAGTTTAAACATTCAAAACTATCTTTCATAAATGTTAAATGACCAATTGACTATGCTGCATGTTTTCCATATTCTTAAATTATTGTTGGGAGTTAAAAGAAAGTGAAATGTATCTTACATTGTTTTATTTTTTAATTATTTTCTCTTACTATGAAATTTATCTTATTTTGCCTAGTATGGGATTAACATATTTTCTCTTCACAAAGCTTATCATAAAAATCTAAAACAGCAGCCTGATTAGTAATGAGGTTGTGATTAGGATTCAAAAACAATGTTGCCTTGAGGAAAAAGTGGCTGCCTTCCTTCTAAAAGCATTATCAGACAAGGTAGATGTAATCTTTGAAAAAATACCCACCAAAGCTTTTCTGGCAAAACTTTTTCCCTTTCTATGTCTTTGTTGATCTGTTGATCCTCTCAAGTTTCACATACATATTGGATGTACTGGATGGATTAATGAGCAAAAACATGCAATCCAAAAAAGTCGTGTATTTTTTAAGAAAACTTGTGCTAATAAATTCAGCAACTAGAGAACTGTTACATTTCCAAAATGACTTCATATAAAAAGAAATATTTTAGGGTAGCATGAAGAAATGCATAGATATATGAATGAAACCATCTGTATTTCTCTTTTTCTTTCTGACTTATTTCATTGAACATTATCCCTTCTAATTCCATCCAGATCGTTGCAAAGGACACAATTTTTTCTTGGTAGCTGCATAGAATTCCATTAAAAAAAAATTTATATATATACCATAGAGTGGGTATATAAAAGTGGGATTGTTGGATCAAATGATAGATCCATCTTTGTTTGCTTGAGGACTCTCCATACTGTTTTCTAAAGAGTTTGCACCAATTTACATTCTTACCAACAGTGTAGGAGTGCTCCTTTTCTCCACATCCCCTCCAATACAAGTTATTTCCAGTCTTTTTGATATAAACCTTTCTCATTTATGTGTGATGGTATTTCATTGTAGTTTTTATTTTCATTTCTCTTGATGATGAACAATGTAGAACTTTTTTTTTCAGATGTGTGTAGGCCATCTGTCTGTCTTCTTTAGATAGGTATCTAGTTCTTTTGCCCAAAATATTACCTGTTTTTTTAATTCTTAGATTTATGATTCCTGAAAGTTTTCATTTAACATGGATACTAGGTAGTTTACCTCTTTGTTTTTCTAAATCTAGTACTTTCATCCCACTGGGTACTTGAGGATTTAATTATTTTTAGAAGTTTTTTTTAATGAAAACCTGGAAAGTTTACATATAATTGTGAATTACATTGGGTCACTAACTATAAAGGGGTTGAAAACTCTAGAATGTGCCCTGGGAATGAGAGCTGAGTATCGAAGGATGGAAAATGTTGAATAGATGGAAACTTTCCCTAAGGTTGGTTTTATTGTCATCTGGAGAAGGTGTAGTTGTTGTCCATTGGTGGTGAAGAAAGTCACTGTATTGTCTTGGGTCAGGTCTAGTTCATGTAAAGTACACAGAAGCTGGCAGACAAGAAGGGGACACTTCCATTGAGTTGTACTGATGAACAAGGACTGGAAGTAAGAAACTATGCTGGAGATTTTAATTTGACCAAGGCTGGCAGACGACACCCACTATGCTGTATTTGCTGTCTTACTGTTTTTCTGTGTGGTTTCTTTATGCTTTATAGAGCAACCTTTAATATTTTTTGCAAAGGTGGTTTTGTGGTGATAAACTCCTTTAACTTTTGCCTGTCAGAAAAGGTTTCTATTATTCCTTCAGTTATGAATGATAATCTTGCCAGATATAGTAACCTGGGTTGAAACTCCTTTTCTTTCATCACTTTGAAAATATCATGCCATTCCCTGCCGGCCTGTAGAGTTTCACTTCAAAGACACTGGCAATCTTATGGGAGATCCTCTGTATGTGACACGCTTTTCTCTGGCTGCCTTTAGCAGTCTTTCTTTATCTTGTATTTTTCACACTTTTATGATGATGTGTCTAGGAGTATTTCTGCTTGGGTTTCTTTTATTAGGAACTCTTTGAGCTTCCTGGATCTGGAGGCTTGCTTCATTCTTCAAACTGGGCACATTCTCATCTATTATTACTTCAAATATGGTTTCTGCCCCCTTTTCTTTCTCTTTCTTTGGTACCCCTATGACGCAAATGGTCTTCCTTTTGATATTATCCCAGAGGTCTCAAATGCTGTCTTTGAATATCTTTGAATCTTTTTTAGCTCTTTACTGGTTTGCTTGATTGATTTCCTCTGTCCTAACTTCCCAATCACTGATTCCACTGGAAGCTTCATTCATCCTATTGTTGAGTCCCTGTATTGAGTTCTTTAATTCAACCACCATGTCTCTTACCTGTTTGATGTCTTGTTTTAATTCTTCTCCTTGCTTCCTGACATTCTCGTTTACTGCCTGTACTGATTTCTGGATTCCATGAGTATGTTAATCACCGTTACCCTAAATTCCTCTTCAAGTAATTTACATACATCTGCTGTATTAGATTTTCCCCTAGGTTTTTGATCGGATACATCATTTCACATATATTTTTCTCTGCCTTTGCTCTTTTGGGCATTCTTTTTTTATTTCTGAGGGTTTGGTTTCCCTAACTTTGTGTAGGTTTGACTTACCCAGGATTAGCAATCAGGCTTCGGTTTCGCTCTACCCACAAGGTGACACTATCACATAGCATTGAGATTTGGGACTGCCTTCTCACTGTAACCCAAGAGGTGGGGCATCCTATAGGCGGGATTTTCAGTGGACAGATATGTGGTGGGTGGACTCCAGGATCTGGCATGAAATGGTTATCAGAGGGATTTGATTTAACTGATTTCTGGTTATGACTGCGCCCAGCCCAATTTCACTGTGCAGGCTCCAGATCAGCTCCTGGTGTACTAGTTCTCCTTTCAACTCCTTCCAAGTTGGCCCTCGATGGCTCCACATCTCAGCCCCACTGGGACCACCTCTTGCTGCCTCCACCTAGTTCCAAAATCCGAGCCTCCACCCCATCATGAATCCAGAGACTCCTGAGCTCCATCCCAAATCCAAATCAGCTGCTTGGCTAAGAACCACACTGGGTACCCATACCCACTGTTAGTCATCAGCCAATCTGTCTCCAACTGAAGTGATGGTTGTTTCTTGGTGTTTATCTCAGGAAAATAGGTGATTTGTGGGGGTTTTTTTCAGTGTCTGTGGGGAGTAACCCAAAAGTGCATCCTATCGATTGACCATCCCAGTATTACCTGCTTTTTAAAAACTCTACTTGGTTAATTAAAAAGTATGAAGATACTAACAGAAAGATGACCTTGTTTTCTAATATTTAATTTCAACTACATCATTATTATAACATTTATGTGAACTTTTGTATAATGTCAGTATTTTATCATTTTTGTTATCTTTCTCTACTTTTAAATAAATCTTCTCTTGAAATAACTGTTTTACTTTTTAAATACATAAACTAAAAAATTAAAATGTAGTCTATGCAGAGTGCAAATTCATGTTTTCCAGTTATCTTTTTTATGGGTCCTTGTATTGCAGTTACCATGATAATTTTTGCAGCCTCTTCACTTTCAATAAAAAAGTAAAAGTGGTTATCTGTGAAATTAAAGCTATTTATTGTTTCAGAATGAAAATTGCATGCATTGATCATGTGATTGCCTTTAATCAATAATTTTCTGATCATTCATCATTATTAAACTATCTTTATTAGATTACTTGCAACATGTTTCATATTATATATTTTCATTGACTAGACTTAATGTTGATATATGTAAATAAATATTGAGTGATTTAGGTCTTTACTTTTAGATCTTAGCTACAAAAATTGTTTGTAACTCTTTTAAAGATTAACTACTCTCAGCACAGTATCATTTTAAAAAGAAATCCATGCTACCTCCTAGGAAATGTATATAGATAGTTGTAACCAAATGAGGATTGCAAAAGTAGGTTACAATGAATAATCTAGAAGACAAGTTAAAAAAAGAAAAAACTTTCTAGCATGCCCTGGAGGTCTAATAAATAAGGCCAGAAGATGTAGTCCACATATATTCTAAGGACCCAGAGAAAACAACCACAATGAACAACTAAATAAAATAAATCAGTGTTTCCTCCTCCTCTCTCTTCCTTCCTGCCTGCCTTCTTGCCTTCATCTCTGCCTGCATCTTTTCTTCAAAAACAAACTTATTAATTTATCTTTCCACAGCTTTAATCATTTTGAAAGTTGCTTTTTCAGAGTTTCTTCCCACATTCAAAGAATTCTCCAGTTTTTCTGTAAACTCACACCATTTTTAGTCATCCTGTTTATCGACTCTCTTTCTATACTGCTCAAACACCACTTCTGAAAACCCAGGTTTCTCTATATGTGAATCATTCTGACTTTCTGTCTGTGTTCTCTTGATAGGGTATATCTGTTTCTTCTTTGAAATGCTTTACTTTTTAGGGCTAATTTTCCTCAACTTTTCCTGGAGATGAATTTAAGATTGTTATGGTGATTAAATGTCAAAATTTTATAAGATGAACACAAATTTCACAAGCAATTATATATATAGTTTTTACATCTCTAATTTTTAAAGGTCAAATGAAGTAAGAACTTTGTCTAAAATTTTAGCCTGCAACTTGATTCATCTCTAGTTCACACTGAAGTATAAAGTATAAAATTATTTTTATGAAAAATTATTTAGAATTTAAATTTGAAAACCTGTACCTTCCATGTGATTTGAGTTTCAGTCTGCCACTGTAAACAAAATAGTATCCTATATTTTTTCAATATAAATTTAATCAGCTTTTATTCAGGAGTAAATTTTGAGTCATATGATGAAAATGATGCATGTTTATAGGATTATTAATTATTGATGAATTATTCAGCAGTTCTAGCTCTGGCAACTTTTTATGATTATCCCCTAAAGCATCTCATAAAATTCTATTACCTTATCAAGTTTATCATGATGAAAGTTTTCTTGTTAATATAACTTAAATATATTGGGAAATATATAAATCTGAAGAAGCAAGAAAATATGACAGAAAGCATTTCCAATCCAGATAAAATAATGTGTATGTTTCCTAACTTTTTACTTAATAGCTCAGTTTCCCTCCATTCTTTCAAATGACTCCATATAGTCTACTAAAAGATGTCTCTATTAAAAAGTGATAAACAAATCTTAACATCATGGAATCTTTAGATGAAACTACATATTAATAAGAAGTTGTCTTATAAAACTACCTTGCTCTTGTAGCTTGAACATGGTGTGATGGGCTCTTGAGGGATTTAAACATATAGGTAAAGATTTTATTGCCAGTGGAGAGAATAACAAACATAGAGTTATTAACCTGTAGCCTCTTTTCTCTGAAAAATAGTGAAGGACTATAAAAACATGCCCACTGGAGAGGACAATAGAATACTCCTTAGAAGGACACAGAAAAAGGTAGCATTAACTCTTGTCTTTTTGATAATAGACATCTTAATAGATATGAGGTGATATTTCATTGTACTTTTTATTTGCATTCTCTTGGTAACTAGTGATGTTAAGTAATTCTTCATGTATCGGAAGGTCAATTCTACATCTCTTTAGAAAAATATCTATTCAAGTTCTTTGCCCATTTTAAAATTGTGCCATGTTTTTTGCTATTGAGTTGCAGGAGCTCTTTGAATATTTTGGAATATTAACTTCTCAGATATATGACTTGCAAATATTTTCTCCCACTCTATATTACTTTTCATTCTGTTTATTGCTTCCTTTGCTGTGCAGATTTTTGCTTGCTATCACTACACTTGCTTATATTTGCTTTTACTGTCCTTGCTTATAGTTTCAAATTTAAACACTCATTGTCAAACCATGTCAAGGAATGTCTTTCCTTTGCTTTTTTCTCGGTTTTTTTTTTTTTAGTTTTGTTTTTATTTTCTCATTTGCTTGTTTTTGGTATTTCAATTTTGAGGTTTTTTTGATTTTTTGTTTTGTTTTGTTTTGTTTTATGAGGAGAGAGTTGTAGAATATAATTAAATGAAACAAATAAGCAAATAAACCGTGAGGAAAACTCACAGGACACAAGAAGATGACTTCCAGAGGAGGAAAGAGGGGAAAAGGCGGTGGCAAAGTTCACTGGAACTCTAGTGAAGCCTGTGTGAAATATAGATTGAGATACAATGTCAATATTCAAAAATAAACGTAGTATTGTGAACAAAAAAGATAATAAACATCAATAATTTGAGAATCAGGTAATATGTTTCTAATTTAATCGCTATTTCATTAATTTCTACATATTGTTTATGTATCACTTATACATAGATATTTTATGTCACTGTATTAGACAGATATAGGTTCTATATTAATGTATGATATTGCATTAACCTTACACATATTGGGACGTGTGTGTGTGGGAAGCAAGAGGAAATATTTCTTACTGGTAATTGCTGAACATTGTGCTACTGACTATAATTAGCACCCAGATTGGTAAACTTAGGTTCAGATACTAGACAAAAAAAAAGATTGTCCAAGGTTATTTAAAAGACAGAATATTGTGTATAAATGAACTCAGTGTTAAATTTTTTTGAAGGAGCAGATTATATTAGTGATTTAAATGTATTCCTCACAACATCAAAAATAGTAGGAACTATAAGTTGTGTACAGAGATGAGACGGGTTCCAATCAACCCTAAGGAGCTGAAGTGAAGACTACCACATTTGGTCATATAGCATGGCATATAATCATCACATATGAAATATAAACAAGAGGATTAATTTTTTAAAAGTAATTGGTGTCAACACATCAGCAAATAAAACACCACTGTGCTTCCAAAGACAAGAGAAAGTCATTCCTTCATGACCACCCTCCCAACAACCACCACCTCTTAGACATAAGCAATAGCATTCAGGCCACTAAAGGTGATGAATGGGTGAATCTAGGGCAGTGGTAATGGAGAGTAATTGAAGAGTCTAAAGGTAGGACTGGGAAATCTTATGGTGGGATGGGTAGGTGGGAATGTGCAGACTTGAACACTGCCATTCATCATGACCCAGAAAAGGATACCCATGAAAAGTTGGAGACTATACCACAGTCTAGAGGACAGTAGTCAGGTGATAATATTTGACTCATTAGACAAGATTGCAAGTAGACAGGACTCACAGGAATGATACTGATTTGTAAGGAAACTGGCAATGTAGACGATGTCACCCAGCAGAAATCAGGGAGTAAAATGTATGACAGCACAGGTGACACTTCCTGTGCCACCTACTAGACTTTCCTATAGTATGAGTCCTTGGGTTCTGAAGTTGAAAATTCAAATGGGATTGATTCCTAAAATCATTTCCAGTTTTAAATAAACTGATTCTATGAATGCGCTAATACAATGTCCCTAAAACTATATCACACTGGAATAGTCACTGGAATTATTTCCATATACCTTTGCTAAAATTATAATGTTTGGCCTTGCATCTAGCTAGCCCAATATAAAATGAGTTAATTTACCTCAAGAGAAGCTATAGCTGTTATGCTTTGAGATGTTTATTTGGGTATCAAAGGATCATGTATATAAACATGTTAATATTCAAGTTATTTGTATATAATTTAGCTAGAAAAAAGTTTAAATTTTATTAAATATCTGAGCAAAAAATTTAATCAAAATCTTGGAAAATTAGAGAAATATGGCTACACCATATTCATTCTCTGGGGCCAGATGACAAAATTGTGACTTTATAGACAAATTTAGTGAAAAGGAACCTTTGAGTGTATCGAGTATTGCCACCATCTAATGCTAAGTCTTTTCTTTAGCATCAAATAACACTTACAAATCCAGGGATTGCTATACCCCAAGATTCTGCCTCTCCAGAGGCAGATATAAATATCTTTAGGCAACTTTGCTAGTAGAAAAATCTTCCCTACATTAATTTAAAATAACGCTCCTAGAAATTTCCTTTTTTTTTTTTTTCATTCCAATGTGAAATTATAAATCCGCAAGGAATAAATTAAATGCCTTTTGTGCATTAAAGCTCTTGGATTATATAAAAATAACCTTCAAATTTCCCTGTTGTCTTCTCCTCTATAGATTTGTTATCACAATTCCTTTGAGGAGGCTGCTATCATTTTGTCAATTCTCTTAATAATTCTGGCTCTCTCCATTCTGAATATCTTCCAGTTTGTCAATATCTTCTTTAAAATCAGACACTCCCAGCTGAACAAAATGTTCCAGCTGAGGTATAAATGAAATAGAAACAGAATTATGACTTCCTTAAGTCTGTACATTGATCAATAAAACCAAGACCAAGCTCTACTTTTCTTGGCAGTATGAATGATTTTGAGTCATATCAATGATATGATTCACTCATGATGTGTCAATTATTCTTTAGTGTAGCTTTAAAAAAGGAGGGAAAAGGACACTATATAATTTCCCTTAGACTTTAACTTAAATACAAAACTAAATGTTTGAATTCCACCTGTTTAAAATTGAATTTTCTTAAAGTAATATGCACGTCTCTAAAATAGTCCTTCTACTCTTCCTCATGAGGTTGCTAATGCAAAGAGGAAAAGAGAACTCTCCAGCTTACCGAATATGTCGTAGGAGCATCTGTGTCAGAGAAGGTAGTTGGCACTGACACTGGCTATGGAGTTACTAGCAACTTCCATTTCTTTGTTGTTTCCTTACAAGGTCCAGCACATCAGAATTAGCATCTTCAAATGAGACAAATCCCAGACATGAAAATGCTCTCCAAAACTCGATTTTATGAGCCAGATAATCATAGAAAATGCTGTTTGTTTTACTATGGTGATACCAGTCCCCTAAGCCATTTACAACCCAGAAAATATTTCTTTTCACAAATAACACTAAAAATTAACAGCATTGAATCAAACTTTAAAAACTATGATTTTGATAATGACTTTCTACTTTCTACTAAATTTTCCTACTGCAATCAGTGTAGGTGCACGAGGGGCCATTTCAGAAATAAATTAATTTTTTAATCCTCATCTTATTACTTTTGCTTGCAAAAACGAAAGTATTATTAAGAAAAAGGCTTGTCACTTGATTTTTTTAATTTAATCAAAGGACCACAATAGTACCTAGGTTCCTTGTCTTCGATCTATCATATTAAGACTTAGAACCCAAAATCATGAAATCAGGGTAGTAATCATCCAGTTATTTTCTTTCAAATATCAGTTAGCAATGAATTTATGCATTGCTTGACTAAGGGTACTCTGAGCAAAGAGTTTGGGTTACAAATTCCCTTTTGTGTTCAGAATCTTTTCAATAAATGTTCATGCCCTAAAGTAGAAACTATCTGATTCAATCCTGCTGTTTTGCAAATCCTGGTCACTGAATGTATGTGGAATGTTTGAATATATTCACCAGCATTTTTTTTTTCAATGGCATACTTGGTTATGTAATAGCTCAAGAACTGCTGTCATGGATATAGTAAGGTGTAAGAGGAAAATTGTAGTAGCATATATATCAAAACCACTCTTTTTCAGTGGCTAATAATGTAATAGCTATGATAAGCTTTACATTAATGGAACTATTCTTCTTAACATATGAACCCATGTCAGTTACCATTGATTCAGTTTTTCTTTGCATGAACCAAGGAATCAGCGATTTTAACTGGAAAAATTCTTCAGAGGCCATCTAATCCAAGTCATTGTTTGTCTAGACAGGAAACTAAAGTTGAAGAAGTTTAGCAGGAAGCCATATAAGCCAAAATTATATACCAGTTATCCTGAGTCCTGTGAGTTTTTACTACAGCGCTCTACATAGCATGCTTTATAGTGAATAACAGTGCACGAGTTAATTAGATTTTTTAATAATAATTAAAAAGACAAAAAATATATTCTAATGATTGAATTTTTTTCCATTGCATCTTTCCCTTGCCTGTCTAACCATCATAGAAAATTTGTTTCTCTACCTAAATAACTTCTACTTTACTTTCAGAACACAACTCAAAGGTCGATTCTTCAACAAAGTCTCTGCTGTCTCTCAAATTAAGGTAAATTTCCTCTATTATATGGCTTCCGCATTCCAGGACTTTTACACTTACAGCTCTTATCTCCACTTATAATTGCATGTAATTATAAGCGCATCCCTATTACACTCAAAACTGGATAAGATCGCAAGCAGCAGCTATGATTTTGCCAGCCATGTGCACCAACCCTTGGACCAGGGTTCCACACCTCAGCTCATGTTATTGGATGTTTGAGTCACCTCTCAAACCAACCTGTGCAACTTTGGAATGAGTCACAATACTGATAAAAATCACTATTTCTATGCAGGTTATTTCTGAGCTTGATTTGCACACTACTTGAAAATTTTCAATTAAATTCCAAAAAAAAGCAAGCTGGAAATTGCTCCTAGTGAAAAAATAAAGTTGTTGCCAGAATTACCTTGTGTTAGCTGCCTACCAATTGGATTTGTCCTGTTTTTGCAACAACTTCCAAATGACTTGTGGTGTTGAAAAGAACTACAGATTATGGTAAGGACTCAGAAAAATACAAAATGCATCAGAATAAAGGAAAAAGACAACCTAATGGTTGTAAGACTATACTTTTTTTCCAATTCACACTACATTGGCATTATTCCTTTCATCCAGATGCCAAGGACAGCAAGTCCTTAAAAAGCATCACTTAGCTATAACATTGATAAGAAAAAATGTTTATCAATTTTCACATAAGGCCACTGTGTATTTGAAGTTTGGACAGTCTTCCCACATGTGTGATTTTCTGAGTGCTCTAGTTTCCTCCCACATCCTGAAGATGTTGATAACTTGAATGCTGAGCTGCCAGGGGAGACTGGCCACCCAGAACTCTGAACTCAATTAACTGGCTTGGAAAATGAATGAATGAATAAATACAAATGATTGTTTTGGGTTTCTATTTAGAAGTTTTTTGTTGTTTTTGTGACCAAAAATAAGCCTAATTTATGACTCTAAATTATATCAATTAGCCTAGGAAAAACTTGATTTCATTGTATTTCATTTTGCTTAAATTTGCAGTTTCCAGGAAACTATTGATACGGTAAGTGAAGATTTACTGTACTAAAAAAAGTGCAAGCTCATGATATACTTCTGACAGTGAGCATATTAATGCTTTTTAAAATTAAAATTTGATTTGGATTTGCTAGAAATTAACGAACCATTGTATAAGCTTTTTCTGGTTTGTCTGAACTCAGCAGTGACTTTGTCTCTTTTTCCATATTTCTTTTCATTCGTGTATTGGTTGTTTTGCTCCATATCTTCTTAAGCTTCAAATTCTCCTTTTCAACCTCTTTCATTTTCTCTCCTGGAATTGCTTTCAGAAAAACTTCTTAAGTCCTTACTCTTCTCATCTATTCTACAACAATGCAGAAATATTTATCAAGGGCCTAGATATTTGTGTTCTGTAATTTTTGTATTGATCACATTCTGAAGTGTATTTGCTTTATTCTATAATTTACACATCTTCTTATTTCTTTTGGTATCTTCAAATATTATTTAAATGATTTTTAATCAATAGTCTTTTTTGTAATTTATAGGACAAAAGTTTCAGTAGTTTAGTTAAATTCTGAAAAACTGTCAGAACTATATTAAGAAATCTTAAGCCTAGTTAACAGAATTCTTTACACTGTTTTGCAAAATCTCCTTACTGTACACAAATAGAGGTATGTAGGTCATCTTCCTCTCTGTGTATCTATAACAGGGCAGGACATTAAGACCCAAACCCAGCTCTCCAACAGAACTAAGGAATCTATAATATTTAGTTAGTATATAATCTAGTTGAAATTAACTAAACCTAGGAGAAGCAATGGATTGAACTGGATTTCTTCAGTGAGGCAAAAGGACTCTTTGAATTGCCTGATAAGTAAGCAGTTTCCTTCAGGTGCCACCTTTTCTGCAACCACATGAGGCTGCGACAACCCACCCCCCCGCCCCTCCATTTGCCACATGCACATGGACTCTGTTTTCATAATCTCCAGAGCCATTCACTCAGGAAAGTGAATGCAACTATTGTCCTTTCACCAACAATCTATTCTTTCAGAATTGCCCTTCCACATAGAGAACTGGGTCAAATTATAGATTTATCACATCTATACTCTAATTAAATTGATGTCTTTTACCTTCCCTCATTTCCATTTTTCGGTGTTTTAGTCTGTTTGGGCTGAAGAAAACAAATTGTCATAAACAGGTGACTTTCAAATGAAGCAAATTTATTTCTCATGATTCTGGAGCCCAGGAAATCCAAGGTGCTGACACATTTGGTGTGTGGTGAGGCCACACTTCCTGCTTCACAGACAGCCATGTTCTCACTGTGTCCTTCTGGCAAAAAGGGCAAAGGAGTTCTCTATAGTCTCTTTAATAAGGGCACTAATCCCATACATGACCTATTCGTGACTAAAAGTCTCCACCTCCTAATAATATCACCTCGAGTGCTGGGATTTTAACATAGAACATTGGAGAAACAGACCGTAACAACTGGTCAAATTCACATGTCAAAGAAAATAGTTACCTAGTTACCTTTCTGTGTCAATAAGTGAACATTCTAGAAGTTGCATCCCTAGATATAGCATTTATTAAAATAGTTCTCATAAGTGACCACTTTTTTGCTTCATAATTTATACTTTATTTCTCTAACTAGACAGAAAAGACAGTGATGTTTTTCTACTTACCACAAAGTTAGACTGTGTACTGAAAACTTCACTTTTCTAACTCTATTTTTTTAGTTCATGCTGTTTTCTTTTTAGTCCTTTTAGCTATGATTCACCCATTATTTTTTTCAATCACTATATACTGCACTCTTATCTTGTACTAATTTTAATTTAATGAACCAATGTGCTAATCTCTCTTTGACAAAATCCACATACTGGCCATATTTTCCTTTTAAAATATTTGAAAATGCTATTTTGCTCTTCCTTTTTTAAGGCTTAATGCTTGTTAATACTTTAAAATTATTCTTCATAATGAAATTCATAATTAACATTTTCCACATGATTACTCTAAACTATAGTCCCAGACTTTACAATAAGTATTACCTATGCATTCCAAGGAGTTATCAGGTTTTACCTATGACTGATAGAAAAAATAAAAAAGATTAATCAATGGAATTGTTCTTAAATCTAGACAAATGGAATGCACAGATGATGTTCATATTTTTTACATGAACTACACTCAGCATCTCAACATGTCAACTAAAATATTGTTAGACATCAAGTGAACAAGAAAAAAATGACCATGAATTTAAGATATCTGGATGATATCCAGATATATATTTTGATACATAATTCTTAATCACAAAAAGGCTTATAATTTATTATAACACCTGATGTCTTTCATGCAGGTTTTGACTAAGATTCTTTTTTTTTAAGGCTCGATGATTTCAAATTACCACACATTTAAAATATCTTCCTTCTATCACATATATTCCTTTTGGATTGGACTGAATTCCTGCCTTAAGGACAGGGTATCAGTTTTCTTAAGAGAGTTACAGTTTCTAAGAAATGTATAATGCATGTTTCATTTACTCAAATATTTTAGAAATCTAGGAAAGTTTAAATTTTTGTTTTAATGTTTGGTTGAAGCTGTTTAAGTATAAGGAAAGGTTATGAGGCTTTACAGTCCCAGCATGTCCCAGGACAAAGAGCAAAGGTTATGAGATATTACGTGCCTCCTTTTAGGATAAAATCTCTCCACTCTCACTGCCTCTCTTGTCAAATGGTGAGTTAGGGTATTGTATTAAGAGAAAGATAAGAATGGCAAACTTGAGACAATATTGCAAAAAAAAAAAAGTGGGGAGAGATTATTTTACTTTTATGTTAAGAAAGCCACTTATCTTGAGTACAACATGATCTGCATGATTCCCATATATGGGATAAAATCTAGGGCCAAGAAAAACTGAAACCCAATGTTAAATATTTTGTTATATCTAGTTATCAGTTATACCAGGATTCCAGTTTTTAGTAATACCAGCTGTGTCCAAATTCCAGTAGAAACATAGCTCACTGAGTTATTCTAAGAATTAAATATGAAAACAATGCTTATTATTATTGCAGGAATTTGTGGTCCCGAGTTCAGAGTTTTTGATGTTCTTAAGAATTCAGAAGGCAGCAGTTTTGAACACGAGCAAGTTTTAGTCAGTAACAAGTAAAGTTACAAAGAACACTCCTGAAGCGATAAGAGCAGACAGACAGAGGTACATATCTGTGTCACCTGAGGGGAGATATGTTCCTGAAAATTCCTCAAAAAGGCAGAGATTCAGGTGGTACCTGATTCTTAAAGAAACCTATACCTTTGCCAGAACTAATGGCCACTGAAGGGGTAGGCATCTTCACGTGTTAATATATTCATGAGATCACAATAAGGTAAAGGTCACTAAAAGGTGAGGAATCCATCCCAGAAAACTACCTGTGGCTACTTCAGGGTTTCCAGCACAAGGTGGCTTAGGGGATGGCTGAGACAAGATATATGGTGTGTTAGTGTAGTAAGACAGTGGTGAAAATGGCCTCCTGGCAGAAGGGAATTAACCACAATTAGGTCTAACTATCCCTAATGTTATAACTGTCTATTTCATTTTTTAACTATGTGAAATATCACTTTTTTGTTGTATAGTTATATTAGTTGAGGTTCAGTCAGAAAAATAGAACCCAAAGATGTAGTATAAGCTTCCAAATCTGACTTTTTGTTTTTGCAATCAAGTGCCAGATTAAAATTTTTATTACCTAGGCATCCATATAAAAGAGTCATCTACCACAATGATAACTATCTCAAGGAAATATATATGCCCTGCCTACCTAGTGCAATGGATCTGATCACTTGATGAAAGACATAGAACAAAATTTCTTTAAATAGAAAACATTCATTACTTATAACAAGTAAGGAAACAGCATGATGCATCTCTGCCTCCCCAAGTGGTCTGCTCAAGGGGTTTTATTGGGGTTCATTTGTGGAAGTAGGTGATATTCGGTCAAGAGCTAGCTGGGGAAGATTCCAAGTCTAGTGCACAGAAGCACCTTTCTCATGGGTGGTCTCACACATGCTTAAAAACGGTGTTGTAAGTCAACTTGTAGTCAATTATAACCTTTATAATTCAGTCTTAGCCATTCTGTACTTGCTCAGGGCAAGAATGGGCCAGAACCACTTAGCCTGGTTAAAGATAATATTTATCTACTTCTCCAAGGCAGGTAAGGTGTTCAATGGCCACTGCAAGAACTCCACCAAGGTTTCAGTCCGACCTCAGGGAGTGCTTCCCATCATATTATTGGGCTCTCCTCTTGCTAGTCCATGAACACAGCCACACCCAGGTAAGAAGAAGGCTTCTGCTCCCCTCCCAGGCTCCCTTGTTTTCTAGATCCTGGTTCAATTAAATAACCGGCCCCTTGGGACTGACTTTTCTTTTTTTACTTTTTCCTTCTTTTGTCTCTCTTCCCACATTTAAAATTTCTCCTCATATGATCTAAATTAACCAACAAAGAATAAGCCTTCACAACCTTAGAACTTCCCCTGACCCTCGGTCCTAGTAAAAGCAAGATCCCAGACCCTTTTCTTTCTTTCTCTACTCACTGTGGCCCAGGTATGCTTAGAGAACTTTTTAAGTAATAAAATTCATTATTAAACTTTCTGGTGACTTGTTAAAGGGCATTTTGCAGTCATAGTAAGAGTCTAGTTATAATATTAAATTAAAAGGGAAATTATTTATGCAAAACTCATTAGGGCATAAGTGAGTGCCTCGGGCAATTCTAGCTGATAGTATCCCTTATGATAGGGTAAGACCACACAAAATGATAGGCAATACATATTAAGAGATTTGTTACACAGATTTGACTTACTTCATTTTGAGGACTGTCTAACCAAATCAAAAATCCATAAGCCAGGGTATGAAGAAGAGAGGGCTAGAATTTTTTGGTGTGAGCTATAGATACAGTCAGAGGTCAAATTTATTTTGTTTCCTGGGAAATCTCAGTCTGTTTTTAACTAAACCTTCCAGTTGACTAAATCAGGCCCAACCAGATTCTCAAATGGGCATTATCTATGGACAACAGACCTATTGATTGGAGCAACTCAGCTAGGTTAACCTTGACTGGAATGATTCCGTTCTTCTCTGGACATTTTCTTATCCTTGATTTGTATAGTAGAGACCTTGTTCTCATAATGGTGGCAGAGATTTAAAGGGAGTTAGGTCTCTCATGGCCTAGATTTTGAAATGACACCTTTTACTTCTGTCACATTTCTTTTGCCAAAGTAAGTCACGGGTCAGCCAAGATTTAAGGGATGAGGAAATACATGCCATCTCCCAGTGGGAGGAGCCAGAATCATGTTTTAAAAAGGCATGATATAAAGAGAGTTAGAAAATAGGAAATGTTGTTTGCAATAAATCCAATATATCAAGCCAATAAAAATAAACAAATAGTATCTCAAAAATTTCTGATTTATCATCTTCTGTGTCTATAAATGCAAGTATGGCAAAAAACTCCAATGTTAGGCTAACACAAAATGGTCCTAGAACATCGTCTAATTTTCACAGTCATTAGAAGAGCAGTGAGGTGCATCAGTTATTTTATCTAGCATGTATCAAAAGGCAGAATACAAATACCAAGAAGATGGTTGGCAAAATCAATAGGTGGTTCAGACTTTGTGTAACAGAGAGTCCAAGTAGAAACAGAGATGAAAAAAATGAGAAAAAAATGGCTGAGATTGTTCAACTAAAGAAAAACTGCCAGATATTAGCAAAATGAAAGAAGACAAAGAATAAGAGATCAAAACATATGTTGTATACATCTTCAAAATTTGTGAGATCTAGAATAAGAGTAAAAATAAGACCCACATACCATATACCTAAATATTTTTAAATTGTAAGTAAATAAACCTATTTGTAAGTAAAATATTTCTACTTCTCATCTCTTTACTGACTTACCTTGATCACTCCCTGTAATGATCAGAGTACATACCATAATGGGCAGTCTAGAAAAAAGTAACCTATAGGCCTCATCCTTCCATTTTCTCTTCTCTTCCGCTTTATCCCACATGAAGATTGTGTGGCCAACATGTTTAATTTCCATTTTCATTCTTAAATACAGTTGCTTTTGGGCCAGGCCGTAAGCCTATAATATGAAGCATTCTGTTGAGAGTCACCTTCAGAAGAATTGACCTGGGGAAGGAGTTTTTGTAAATGCTTCAGTGGGAAAAGGCAATGTGAGCAGGGAATTACAGCATTCAGTGACTCAGCACTGAATCCGAAAAACAAATGCAGGGGCTCCAGGTAGACAGTGACACTTGGCTACAGGAACTCCTCACCACTTCAGGAGGAGGGTGCACAGAGAAGAAGAGGAGGATCCTATAAAGAGGATCTTCTTGCTTGGGACTAAAGGTAATGGTATCATTATAAGAACTGGAAGAATGGAATTGAAATTTGGGACTTTAAAATTTAAAGTCCAGGTAATTAAGGAGCTTAAGAAATATGTGTTCAAGGCACTATATTGCTGAAGCTAAAAGATAAAATGAAGATTGAAGCAGGTCAAGATACAGAATAACACCAGCCTCCAAATGGATCACCTTTTGGATGCTGAAGTTCCCTTGATGAGAGCCATTGAGGAAGCTTGACAAGTTAGGTGGCAAAGACCTGAGTGATTAAAAGAAATAATGAAGTTCAATGGAATTCAAAATAAGCAGAAAATGTAGACTGAGTGAAGAAGAGTTTGGAATAAATAAGACTGTGAAATTGCTTAGAATATGTGAGGGAAGAACCAGAAAAAGAGTATTGATACCACCTCCTAATCCTATCAAATACAGATCATTTGAAAACAAGTATCTACCATTTAAAGCCTGGAGGGGGAATCAAACTTTAGTTAAGGAAGAAAGTAGAAGTAAAGAGGATTAAATTCCTTATTTTTCTGCATAGGAGCGTCAGACCATATTACTCATCATTGCATCCCTGGGGTCAGATGCAGTGACTAGAAAACTGCATATGCCCAATATAAAGCAGCTGAATTTACAGGTTACTTGACATAAGGAAAATCTTGCCTCCAGTTGCTCTTTCCAATGATTACCTTAAAAAATGGAGAATTGTATAGATGTTTGGAAAGAGGATAGCATAAAACATTAGATGACCTTTCAATTCTGTTCCAGAATTATGAGTAAAACATGCTAATTAGATTAACTAAATTTCAGATCTGATATTTACAACATAAATATCATAAATTGTGCATTAAACATGCACATCCATACTTTAAGTATTTTTAACTTATTCTGTTAATATAAAGTTGAAAATCCCAACTGTCTCTAGACTATAAAATACCACAGAGCTCTACAAGTATTTTAACATTTGGAGAAAATAAAATGTCAAACACATGTGACCACCACTTAATTAACGCAATTACTAAAAATATCGTTAATTAGGAACAATTTTCACATCAACAGGCAATCATAACAGCGTTTTTGAAACTACAGGTTGCTACCCGTTAGTTGGTTATGACTAGAATGCTTTTAATGAAATAGAAATTAAACCAACTTGTACAAAATGATTTATTGCTTTATCAGATTAAACCCTTGTCTTGTACATAACTATGTATCATAATTATTTAAAAAATTAAACTAGATTTTATTTGTTATATATTCATTACCCAAACTTGTATTGAGTACCAGTAATGCTAACATCTGGAGAAAGAACTGATCTTTAAAGGCATGGAAAGATTTCTTACAAAGTTCACAATCCAATGGAAATGGCAAATAATTATGGAAACAATGAAACATAAAAAAGTGTAAACTACCAAGAGAGGTCATAAGCAATTAAAAGGTAAGGAAAAAACTTCAGAAAAGATGTTGATTAAGCTGATACCTAAAGACTGAGTCCAGAAAAGAGTTGGACTATATTGTAGGTAGAAATATACTTACTAGAAATACGCAAGAAATAAAACATTATACTGATAAAAGGAAAGGAATTCAATCTAATGAGAGCGGAAATTTTAATGAGGCAGGGATGGGAGAAGGGGCCGGATTGTGACTGTTCTTATGAAACCTATACAGCAATTTGGAATTTAAATTAGATCACTTGAAAACTTGTGAAGGATTTTAAATATGGCATATCACATACAGGTTAGGTGAGAAGACAGGTGACAACCTTTCAAATAAGAGTTGGTAATGATCTGGTCCAGACGAGCGAAAATGAGAACGATAGAAGTATCATTTAACTGGATGTTAGCACCAATGTACATAACCCATGCCCACTGAGGTTGGCAATAGTGGGTTGTAGGAGCCCATTTGGAACAAATGATTATGTTCAGTACAATTATTAGTTGATTTTGGAAAGTTTGAAAGACAAGTAAATGTCTATAGCCATTCGGCAATTAAAAACAATGTCCAGACCCAGTAAAGAGATTTGTGCTAGAGTTACAGATGTATGTGAGCCTTCTATTAATAAATGATAAATGGACATTTGGAGTCTGAATAACCAAGAGAAAGAACAGTTGGTTCTAACCTAAAGTCTAAGGATTATGAAATTTTGACCCAACAGTCTTTTTAACCTTAATCAAATTCGATGTGAAATTTTTAAACCATCATTTTATTGTGTCCATGTACTATCCACAAGGAAACATATATAGATAATAACTCCTACTTGTTCACATAAGTTCTAAAATATCTTATATTCAAAAAGAGAAATAAAAGAGTTTTATATTCTGGGAAAATAATAACCAATGGCTCCTACTTTATCCTCTATATAGTATAAGGCAATAATAACTAAATGAATACTTAACAAACTAGTGACTGAAATTCACAAATGGGATTAATTAATCATTAAGGGCATGATTTTCAAAAATGGCTAAAATACATATAAATGAAGAAGGACATTTAAAAGGTATATGGAACCAAGGAAAGTTCTTCACTCAGTCAGTTTGTACTCTGATTTTTATAGGTATTTAGCATATCTGACCTATCCTCTTAATAACGAGCAACCCAATATGTCAAAGGTTGTGACAACTAAAAATATAACACCTCTGTATTATTCCATGGGGAAATGTTTCACTACAGACTTAAAAACAAAAATAGAAGAATATAGATTTCTAAGGAAATAGAGAAAAGATAGAGAGATGGGAGGGAAAGGACCCTTAAATTTAGAAAAAAAAAAACAACATTCCTTTCTTTCCCTTATTTGGCAATTAAACAGCACTTAAAACTACATATGACACGATCTAGGCATGGGAAGTCATAGAGAACATTATAAGGGGAGTCTTTGTGGAAATGTATCATTGATTTCTGAGAGTTTATGGGTGGTAATGCAAACAGACGCTATAGAGATCTGCTACGTTCAGGGACAGATTTATTAACTCAATTTGAATTTTGTATTGTCAGTCAGATCATTTCATGCCTTAGAGGAAAATGATTTAAGCAAGTAAAAAAACTTATGTGAAGAAAGTTGTAAGAATACAGAGAGATTAAATATGTAGGAGAAGATTAATGTTGTTTTTTGTTTTGTTTTCTACTGACACATGGCAAGTCAGGGAGGTAAAGGTAAGAAGAGGTTCGATATGTGCATCTAAGGGAAAACTTGACTCCGTGTCAATCCAGGTAACAGCCCTGATTTGGTGCCAGAAGGCAGAGATTTCTTCCAATGACTGGCACTTTCTCAGTAATGTCAGAAAAGCTGGAATCCAAGAGTTAAGACAAGAGCTGGAAAGATCTGTAATGTAAGAAATGAGAATGCATGGAGTAGCTGCTTTGGGTAATGAGAACAGCAGCACAGAGAAATATATTTCTCTAGTGGAAATAACATTTTTAAGTTATATTTGGCAATTATTAGAATATTTTTCTGCATGTTGAATGTTGAAAATAGGTGTCATAAAAATACATGATTCCAGTGACATAATATTAAGGTCTATTCCCTGAAAGCTTTGAGGAAAAGACAAATTCCACAGGAATTGAGTAGATGATGAAGACAGAATATAGTAGAGTGTCATTTTCTCTGAATAAATTGTATAAACTGACAACATATTTCTTTCTTTCAGAGCAAGAAGTTAGAATCTGTTTTAAACCTATACACATTATATTCAGTCAGACGATGACTAACTTACAAGATGTGGTTCTTGTATTACTAGGTCCTATCATCACAGGTTATTTTTAAGATGCCTTCACAGAGGGGAAAGAAAATAAATACCCAAATCACTTTTAAAGATGTGAAATGTTAGGCAAGTTGGATGACTTCTACACAAATTTAATTATTAGAATGCATTATGTTTGCAAAAGATTTTCCAATATCAATGAAATATAACATTATCCTTCCTCCTCCTAAGTAAATATTCTTACTGCATAAATATCAGGGACACAGTCTACCTCTCTGCTTCTGATGCATAAATGAGGGAGGGAATAAAGATGAGGACGTACACCCTAGTAGTCCCTAAAGAACTATTACTTCAAGATTTCTGAAATTGTGCCAAATTTGTTTCCTTTTGAAAGGCCAAGTAGCTAAATGTTAATCCTTCACATTCTCCCTGATGTAAGAAAGAAATTCACAACTATGGCAAATGGATTTGACAAACATCTAGACACCTGCTTGGTGTTGTGGAAAAACTAAGATAACAAGCTGCAAAGAAGCTCATCAGTTATCTCTGGAGAGTCCTTTGTATGTAGCTGGGGCACAAAGCAGGGATCTTTAGCACAGTAGTTAAAAAACAGCCATTCTTGAATCATATTTAAGATTTAACTCTGATTTCATAATATATTAATTGAGAAACTTAGCATAAGTAACGCTTTTAAGCTTCATCTCTTTTTTCTATACACATGGAAACTAAAAGTACATATAACAGGTTGCTGGCATGCATTAAAACAAAAATGGATGTCAAAAGCCATTGCTATTAGAATCACTTTGTATCTGTTAAAATGACTATTATCAAAAAGATGAGAAATCACAAGTGTTGGTAAGGATATAGAGAAAGGGAATCCTGTGTACACCTGGTGGGAATATAAATCACTGCAACCACAAAATAAAGTGAAGTGAGCTACTCAGAAATAGAACTATCACATGACTCAGCAATTCTACTTCTTTGTATTAGATTAAAGAAAACAAAAGCAATAACTTAAAAAGATATCAGCACCTCCATGTTCACTGCAGCATTATTTACTTTCAGTCAATATAAGTCATCTTTAGTCTGTATAGAAGCCATCTAAGTGTCCACTAATGGGTGAATAGATTTGAAAAGATGTGAGGCAAAGATGTCCACTCTCACCATAATTACTCAATATAATATTGAAAGTCTTAGCAATGCAACAAGGAAAGAAATAATAGCTGTCCTAATTGAAAGAAAGAAATCAAAATATAATTATTTGCAGATAACATGATGATATATATATAGAAACTCCAAATACTTCAGTAAAATCTGTTAAAATAATAGAGTAAAATAGCAGCCTACAAAATCAATACACAAAAATAGTTGACATTTCTACATACTAACAACTAGCAGAGAAGAAAAATCAAGAAAATAATTCTATTTACAGTTGCATCAAAGAGAATAAAATATCTTTAAATAAATTTAACCAAAGTGAAATACCTGTATACTGAAAATAAAAAGATATCAGTTAAAGAAATAGAAGACACAAAAGAATGGAAAAACATTACTTATTCATGGATTGGAAAAAATATCTTTATTAAAAGAATTATATTACGTAAAGCAACATACAAATTCAACACAATCTCTATCAAAATCACAACAGCATTTTTCCACAGAAACTGATTTTTTTAATCATGAAATGTATTTGAAATTGTAACATACCTTGAATTGCAAACTCAATCTGACAGAAAAGAACAGAAATAGGAATATCATCCTCCCTGACTTCAAACTCTACTCCAAAGCAAAAGCAATTCAATCAGAATATATTAGAATAAAAACAGACATAGAGGTCATTAAACAGAATTGAGAGGCCAGAAATAAAGACACATACATTTGGACAACTAATTTATGGCAAAGCAGTCAAAAGCATATAATAATAGAGAAAGGACAATATTTTCAGCAAGCAGTGTTGGGAAAATTGGACAGTCATATACTAAAGAATGAAACTGGACCACTAACACCATATAAAAATTAACTAAGAATGATTAATCAAACACTTGGATGTAAAATTGGAAATCTTATGCAAAATACATAGAAATAAACATAAGCTATATGTTCCACGATATTTGTCTTAGCTATGTCTTTTGGGACTCAATTCTAATGCCAAGGGAAACAAAATCAAAAATAAACAAATGAAACTACAGCAAACTAAAATGACTCTGCACTATGCAAAGAAAAAAAGCATCAAAATGAAAGTTATCCTACTTAATGGGAAATATTTGAACTTCTTATATTCAACAAGGAATTAATATTCAAAATATATAAAGAACTCATAAAACTCAACAATAAAAAAGAATCTAAATATACACTTCTCCAAAGAAGTCAAAAGCAAATGAAAAAAATGTTCATCATCTCTTTTTATCTGGGAAATGCAAATCAAAACACTGTGAGAATGACTATTATCCAAAAGACTATAAATACGTGGTGGAGAAGATATTGAGAGAGAATACTCTATAAGCTATTGGTGAAAGTGTATGTAGATGCAACTATTATGGAAAGAGTATAAATATTCCTCAAAAACTTAGAAATAATATTTCCATATAGTCACATTTTCCCACTTATTCTTTACTTGAAAAATAAAAAAGAAATTAATTAAAAGATGTATATTCACCCCCATATTTATTGCATTTTTATAATAGCTAAGAGCTGGAAACATATACATACACACACAATAGAATATTATCAGCAATTAAAACAACATGGATGAAACTAGAGGTAATTATGCTTAGTGAAATAAGTCAGACAAAGGCAGACAAATAATAGATGATTTCATTCATCTGTAGTATATAGAGAAACCAAACAGATAACCTAAATAAAACTAAAGCAAACTGTTAGTCTAAAAGACAAAATTAATGGCTACCAGAAGGAAAGAAAAGAGGGAGGGGGGAAATCAAGCAAAAGGGGTCAACTACATGGTGAAAAAGATAAGACTTTTAGTGGTGAACTTACTTTAATATATACAGATGCAGATTTATGATGCACTTCTGAAATTCTTGTATTATCATAATGCAATATTGTTTTATTAAAATTTTTGAATGTGTTAAGTATATACATATATATACATGTAAATATTACTAAGCCATAAAAAGAAGGAAATCTTCTTGTCACTTGTGACAATATGAAATACCCTGGAGGGTATTATGCTAAATGAAATAAGTGAGACAGAGAAAGACAAATACCATAAGATCTCACTTATGTGTGAAATCTAAAAAAGGAAAATAAATGATTTTTTAAAACCTCAAAACTCATAGATGAAAGGAACATAGTGTTGGGTGGGGGAATGGGTGAAGGGGGTCAAAAGTTGCAAATTGGGGCTTATACATAAGTCCTGGGTATGTTATATATACAACATGGTGACTATAGTTAATAATATTGTCATATATTTGAAAGTTACTAAGAAAGTGAATCTTAAAAGTTCTAATTACAAGGAAAAAATATAACTGAATGATGAAAGATGTTAATTAAGCTTATTGTGATGATACCTTTGCAATATGTAAAAATTTAAAATCATGCTGTACATCTAGAAGTCAAATAATGGTATATTTCAACTATATCTCAATTAAAAACCAGCTATTGCTAACTAGTGGGAAAGCAAACTCAAACTTAAATGGTAAAATATGCAGGGAAAGTCATATACTTTTTCTGACTTCAACACTTATTTATGGCCAGATTCCAAAATCCAAAGTCATCTCCAAAAACTTCCCCAAAAGTAAGTAAGGAATTAACTTACAAAGTTGCTAGCTTTGCCACATCAAAAAAACTTTTCCTTGACAAAGGTCATCCTCTGGAGCTAGGCTTTCCATTTTGGGAGTTATATATATTAGATTTTGCTATCAGAAATTCCCCCACTTCCAAACATCTAAATTGCACCAGTTATAATCTGATTACTCTGAATTTATTTCAGCATCACCAAAGTTCATGTTATATTTTCAAATGAATTAGCCTTGAATAGAAGACCAATATATAGAGAAGTTTTATTTCATGAATCTCTTACTAAATAACCTTGAATGTATCCTACATATGCATTATATAGCACCTATTTTTAGTTATATGTAAAATAAGCAATCTGTAACAAATCACTGGATGACTCATTAAATATTGACCTGTACTCTCTTAGCCAATGCTAAAGCAGAATTTCTTAAGAATTTATTTAGTATAATATAAGACTAATGGATCTATTAATGTTTTTAAAATTATGTTCAAAATCTTTGGCTCAAGATAGGTATTATAATTCTCATTTTATATATTATACCTAAGGACACAAAGGCAGTCAATAACAGAACATGAACCTGTATCTGATTCTAGATTTTGTTCAGTCTTTTCACTTTACTTTGTTGTTGCCTCTGAAAGTCAGAAAAAATAGTGAATCACAGGTACTAATATTTTTCTGCCAGAATTTAAGAAAGATGTTTGAGATTCATATGAATAAGAAGTCTCAAACTCAAAATAACTTCACCTTCAACTTTCATTTACTGCATTCAAGTTGCACTGTTCTAACATTTACATATGCCTACTGCCAGAATTAGAAAAATAAGTAATGACTTTATAACTATTAACAGCAAAAATAGCCATCATTTCTTAATATATGAAAGCAAGAAACTATATTTACAATAAATATAGCAAATTTCAGGGTAATAATTACTATCTACATTCTTTATACTGTACATTGGATCTCTATGATTTGCTTAATACTTTTTACAAGCTTGTGTGCTTGATAAGTATTGTTATAATGACAATCATATTACAAAGTATAAAATGTATCAAAAAGGCATGTTGCACACCTTAAAGTCATGCATTTTATATGTCAAATTTTATTCAATAGCAAAAGTAAGAAACATTAATTCCATGATATGTTTTGCAAAAGAATGGAGAATGAGATTTGTGATTGAGGAAGACCTTGATCTTTTAATTCACACAATTTAAACAAGTTTTTTTTACAAGAAACATATGTTACTTTTGTAATAAAGAAGATTAATTGAAGGAACTAATAATTGTCTAAAAGTCTAAATAGCGGTTATTTTTCAGGAGACGAGAAACAGGACTAATATATGACGGTTATTAGCTAGTATGAAAGATGCCAGTACTATAATTTTGATCCAAATAGTGATTATCTGGCTCATCATTTCTTAGCATCTTTTTCACGCTTCTATTTTGTACCATTTTAAAATTTATTTATATTTTCTACTTTTTAACTTTTTTAGTATTTTGTTAGAGTAACTTTGTTTTACAAATTAAAATAACCTCATATGTATAGCTTCCCCATATCTCAGATATGTCAACACACCCTACCCTCCACCAAATCACCAAGCGCTCTTCACCATTGTCCAGTGGGCCCCTCCACCACTTGTTCCTTCCCGCTCCTCCTGTCCCATTCCCTATTGGTAACCTCTTGGTGATTGTGAACAGGGCTACAATAAATGTGAGGGTGTATATAAATCTCTACGAATTAACATTTTTTATCTTTTGGGTAAATACACAAAAGTGGGATGGTGATATCATATGGGATTTCCATCTTCAACTTTTTGAGGAATCTCCATACTGTTTTCTATAGGAGTTGCAACAATTTGCACTCCCAGCAACAGTGTAAAAGTGTTCCCTTTTCTCCACATCCTTGCCAACATTTGTTGTTTCCTGACTTTTTTTTTTTTACCATTTTAGGCATATTTAATTTTACAATAAAACCACTTTAAAAAGGATTCATAAGAACCAATTATTAGCATGACTGACTTAATTATAATTATTGATTTTATCCTTATTGTAATTATTAATAATTTGACTTACACTCTTAAAAGTGTCTCAGTTTGGACAATAAACTGCATGATGACCTACGAGATACTTGCTAGCATTGTGATGTTTTTAAGCTGAAAAAGAAACTTTGAAGTCAGCTAGGGCCCGGTGATGCCAAAAATACTACCTAAAGAGTGTTTTTAAACATGTGATAAAGGTTTTGGCTGTCTCAATGGTCTCAGTGCTTAGAAGAATGACTGTTATTTATAGAGGAAGGTGTTTATCCTTCTCTAATTTCCTTCCTTTTCTTCCTTCCTTCTATTATATTCTTCCTTTCTCATTGATTTCATCATTTCTTACCTACAAAACACTGACTGTGTCATTCAACTCAAATTTATAAATGGTAGAAAATTCAACTTAGTATCAAAAACAGGGAATAGTTTATTAGCTAAGTGCATTAAGTGACTTGGGGGGGAGTAAATAATTCTGAAACACAGATTAAGAATATACACTCTCACTACTTCTAACTCTTCCTTTCTTCTTCAGATTTATCCCCTTCAACACTTTGCTAAATTCAACTGCTTATTGCCTGGAACACATAACACTACATCTGCAGTATATTCCAGTGAGATTTATTCATCCAGATTTTTATTAAAGTAGCAACCAAATTGATTCAATAAAGTGCTGCTTGTCTTAATAAAGCTCTTTAGAGCTTTGAAAATTTGCATTTAATACCCTTTAGTGTCATTACAGCATTAATAATCTGTGCCTAAAGAGCAATAAAGAAAAAAACTTTACACTTTCTATTTAATGGAGGTAGCTTCATACCCTTCTATTTTCATGCAACTGGGCCCTTGAATGGAATCACTAACTTTGAATGAATGTGCTGTTCTCCCTGTATTTCCCTGGTCATGAAAAATATCACTTACATGTTGACTGTTGTGCTGTAACATGAGCCTTCAGCATTTCCTTCAGAATGAGCTCTGATTTGCTTGAAGATTTCTTTTTACTAATGGTCATGTGGTAGGAAGAGAGCAAAGAGAAGTGAAGGTGGAAGGATAAAAGCAGTAAATTAACATAAAACTGAGACTATAACAACTTGGGGAGAGATCTTTCAAATGAAATGTATTAGAAATTCAAGTTAACTGTATGCAGATCTATTGCTGTAAGTCATTTGTCTGGATGAACCATGAATGAAATTACAATGTGTCATAAAAAGTCTCTTTCTCTCTCTCTCTTTCTATCTCTTGCCCCCCTTCTCCCCCCTCTTTCTTGTTCTCTTTCTCTCTCAGAAAATTGGAAGTTGTTTAAATGCAAACTTCGGATAACCACTAAAAACAACTGTACTGAACGCACAGCACAAAAAGTCACAGTATTCGAGAATAAGCTGATTTACAGGAAACCAAATGATAGGGTCTAGGAAGCTCCCATGTGGAGATGTTTTAATTTTTCCCTTGAATTCATAGTCAAAACTCAATTTCAAAAGCAACTTGTATTTTTATATGTCATCTGAACAAATTATGATGGGAGGTATCCTTTTTGTGTTTTTCCTTTAATTTAAGATACTTTTAGAATGAAACCCATGGTGAGGAGGTGGAACAACTTGAGGAGTCAGAAAAGATCACAGGTGAGAAGAGGCAGGCTGGGAACTCCAAATTTCCAAAAGCATGGCTGCTGTACTACAATGTTTCTTTTCAGCTTTTCTGAATTGCATTTCACTTTCAAATTCTCAGATTTTCTCTGAGCTCAAGATCAATTGCAAGAGTTTAAAAATTACCAAATGAAAATAAAAGTCATTGGATACCATGATACCACATCAGTCAAACATCATTGTCATGAAAACAGAACCAGATTGACTTTTAAAAAGACAGATTAAAGAAAACTGAAGAGATTAGCATATCAAAATAGGAATGAAACAATAAAATACAGTAATTTAAAAGATAAAGAACACTTTGAAGAAGGCAGAGGGGAGAAATAGGCAACAGAGTTAGACATTGGAAAAATACCTCACTGATAAAAAAGAATAAACATGTTCAAGTTAAGCAAGGATGTAAGTAAATAATGCACCTAAGAACTGAGTACAAAAGAACTTCAAATTCCACTTTTCTACTGAGATTAAAGATTCTTGACAAAAGGTAGGCTCTGATCCAATGACTTTAAAAGAAAAGAAGAAAAAGTAATAGTTTAGGCAAAAAGTAGAAGCAACCAGTTTGACAACAGAAGTCTAAGAAATGAGGAATTAAAAGACATTTTAGAGGAAATGATCTAATTTTCTTCAAAAATATGCTAGTAAAAATACTCAAATGATTAAATGTGAATTCCATGACTATTCAAAAATATGAAATAGACAAACCAATAATGCCGACATTTGAATATAAAGGCTGATTTAAAATCACTCTAGCCTAATCTTGATGGAACTCCTCTATACATAAGATAAACAGGAAAATAATATAATTTACGCACTGAAGTAACCATGAATTTGATACCAAAATTAGACAGGACAGTATGAAAAATCAGAGTGTATTCTCATGTATTCATACTAGGTAAAGGCAGAGAGGTTTTACGAAGCATTTTAAAACCTTCATTATAATTCAGCAATGTTTCTGTACTTTATATAAACAAAGATAAAATTAAATACTCAAATCCCAATTGTAAGAACATGTTCACTGATGATCTTTTAGAATATTTTCTTTGAAGATTTATAAATGGTTCATGAACTTTTTTCACCCAAAAAGCTACATTAAAAAAATTAAAATGTATTTTAAATATCAAGGAAAAAAAGAAAATATATAATTTAAGGTGAGAAGCATAAATCCTTGGTATAATCATCGATGCAGTAATGTGTTCGTTTTTAAAATGGCTATTAGAAAATCTATTGCATCTAATTTGACAACATAGTCTTTTAGAACATTCAGTTTCTTTGCCCTGTCTCATCACTTATTTAAAGAATTACCTATTTTTAATAAAACATTTTTAAAGAAATGCTGTAAGTTCTGGTTTATAACTACCCATTAATTAAATGATAATCTTTATTTCTTGTAGAGAAAAAGATTCATCTTGAGATGAACAGCTCACCGAGGGCCTTTAATTCATTTTCACACACTAGATATGAAAAATGTACTCAGAATAGAAAAAAAATTTTTTCCATTAAGACACAGTCATCTCATTTCAGATAAACATGTTTTTTGCAGAGCAAAGCAACTTCATTTCCCTAATTAGTTACAAAATGGACATGAAAGTTAAGAAAAAGAAGCAGAAATTTGTCTTTTCACTTCAGTTCCTACACTAGCTCTGTTGTTTTGAAACGTCAAAACTTATTTGTATGTACATATTACAAAAGTGTGAATAATACTAACCTACCTCACGGAGTCTAGGAAGAATGTGAGAATAATAGCATACATGAATAGGGTTGTATGAAAGACTTCTGAAAAAACTTGCAAAGTGTTAAATATTTATAAATGACCTTCATCCACACTAAATGACCTAACTAGATAGAAATAAAATGAAGATAAAGATCCAGAGAGAAGGCAAACCAAAATCTGAAGTCTTACTTTGTTTTAGGGATGTGTGTGTATAAACGTGTGTGTTTGTGTGTGTCCAAGAAACATCCTAGCAAGACATCCCATGGATAAGATGGGATCTATGTGATTATAAAAGAAAAAGAGTAGCAGAGAACATTCATTTCCAATAGACAGGAGTGTAATCTGGACAGATAAGTAACAGAAATGAAGGACATAAAGCAACACAGGTCATTTCAAACATTGGAGCTTTTCTTGTTTCATTCCTAAGGGAGATGATTATATTCTCTTCTCAGCTTTACAAAGCCAGCCCTAGATGGATGAGTTCTAGAGAAAGATAAGTATAAAATGTAAAACAAGTTGTTACAATAGACAATACAGCTTTTGTCTATACCAAACTCAAAAGTATTTATAGAAAATACTCCTTAAAGTTTAGAATTTCAGAAGAAGAAAAAAACTAAGGAAGAAAAGATGTCATACTAGGACATCACTCTACTTATACTTTTACTCTGAAATTTCTTATTTTCTTGATTCTGTCTTATTTTTGGAATTGCTATTATTTTTTCCCAAGGAAAATCTAAGTCAATTTTGTGTTCCTAAGTGAACTAATCCCTTGACATAGACTTGGAAATTGCACTTCAACTACCCAGTATTTTCGATGTAGGTAAAAACTACTTTGCCCAAAATCCAAAGATGGCCATGAAATAATTTTTACCATTCAACCTAAAGACAAACTTCTGAAATTAATTTTGTGACTGGTAATGATCAATATAATATTTTCCTATAATTCCTTTTCCTTTTTCCTACCAATATTCAACAACTTTAAGACTAATTAACTGTTAATTATGTTAGTACACAGAGTCTAACAGGGATCTTTTCATATAGACATGTTCAAACAATATTTATTCTATTACTGAACCAATTAAAAGCAAGTGGGTAAGGACTACACTCTCGTCATTTTCTTTCTTCACATAATTCAGCATAATCGTATGTGCAATAGGGATATAGTAATACATGATTAAGGAATGAATAATTAAGTGCAATCTGATGATACCAAGTAAGTGAATGAGCATTCAAGCCGATAAGAACTGTAGACACTAATGCAGGAACCTCCTCCCTAGTAGCAGTCAGTCAAGGTTTCAAGTTCTCTTCACTTGGGTCTTCACTTCCCTATCATTTCATTTCTGATGTTCTAATGGACATTAAGATATTTGGATTCATTTCCAAGTGAATATGTTGTTTTCTCTTTAACTTAGTGGTTGTGGGTAGAATCCCTTTCAACTCAATCGACTCCTGACCCTTTGAGAGTGACACCATGCAATAATTTGGTTGTCTTGGAACACAAGTCTCATAAATGATTCTCTTATTCAGACTGCCCCAGCTCAAACCATCAAGATTGAGTGAATTTTAAATTAATTCATCTTCCATAAATTTGATTATCTTTGTTTCTCACGGCCATGAGTTCAGTAAATTTGAATTCATATTTTCTGATCTAGTCTATGCAATTAAATTTCTACTTGTCTTTTGCTTAGAATTTTAGTATGTCCCTATGTGATTCTCTCCCAGGATTAGAATTCTTCCCTGGACCTGCATCCTACTTGGCTGGGCCTTTCAGCTACTTTCCCTGAGGAGATCAAGAGCGGTCTTTTTCTATGTTTAACCACTCATACACTGGCTTGTCTCATGTAAGTGTCTGTAAGAATTCAAGTTAGTCACTGGACATTAGACAAGGGGATACACCCATTAAGGACCCACTCGAGAGGTAGTTTTTCACAGACCAGACAACTTCCTCCCCCAGCAGCCTTCATAGAAAAGTCATAACTTTTATTTATTTGTGACAATCTAAAAGATGACCTTTTGTACCCTTGCTATTTATATTAACTTCAAGGAAAAATTCTGACTGAAAGACAAATAGAATTCTAACTTCAATAAAATTAACTGTCTGCTGGAAATTCACCACATCTTGCTATTTTGACTTTCAGTTAAGCTATCCTGCATCTCTTCGTACCTATAACTAAAATGGTAAGTTCAAAAATTCAGAAAACTAAATTACAGAAAGAGTTCTATCAGAAATAGCCAATGAGTTAATATTTTTTTCTCCAAATAACTTTTAAAGTATTTTTCCCAAAAGTATATATGGATGGTTGAGTTAGTTCCTGTTGCTTTGTATCTAGATTATTTTAGAAAAAACAAGAAGGCCCAAATTTGAGTCATTCATAACAAGCCCATCAACATTTAATGCTAAGATATTTCAATTTCAGCCTTTCTCTAAAGTGGAAATTTAAACTAATCAAGCTGAGGTTTCCTGGTCAATACTAGCACTGTATGATAGGACCATCTGTCTGCCTTCCCCTAGTGGTTTTGCCTGAAATAATCTTCCTTTTCTTTTTGCTAATATCCTTATTTCAGTTTATTTCTGACTTAAAATCTTCCATCTTATGCAACCTATGATAACACCTTTCTGCTTCTACATGGAAAGCTGCCTAAATCATAAATCATTTAATGCTGCCTAAATATTAAATAATTTAATAAAAACAATTAGATTTCTAAATTTGTATGTAGAATTTTGCTTTTTAACAAGATGAGTAAAAACCTTCAATTAAAACTGCTCAAACATATAATTAAAATGTCAAAATATATTGGTGCTCCCTTTTGGAGTAGTTAGTTCAATCACCTCCAATGAGGCATATGCCACATACCCCTGGGTTCTAGTCCCAGGTCCTGGGAAAATAACCAGTATGAACAGCTGGGTAAAGTGAAATAAAAATGCTTCTTACTCCTCCTCTCGCTTCCTTCTTATCTGCTTGCTAGCCTTCATTCCTGCCTACACTTGCACCTTTCCTTTAAAAAAAAAGTTAAAATATAAAAAGACATTAAAAAATTTAAGTTTATTTATGCAAGTATCAGTTTGAATTGCTGACAACATTCTATCTAGCAGATAGAAAAGAGTTCCCAGGAGCAGTCCAAATGAAATATTTTCATAGGCATAGGCACTTAGAAAGGTGCTATACCCTAAGCAAAAAAAAAGTGAGTTGGTTATTGCAAGGTTATTTTCCTTTGGAGCATGGTAGGGGTCTATCAGGCAGATCATCTACCTGGTGATGATTCCTAATTGACTAGTTTAAGATTCCAATTCATGAAAATTTGAAACTGTAAGTTGATTCTCAGTTCGGTGAAATGGTAGTTATCAAAAGTGATCATTTTGGGAGTCAGCTGTCTTATTTTTAACAAAGACAAAAACAGACAAACAAATTATTTTAGCAATGTTAGTAAAATATTTCCTGTAGAATTCAAAAAGAATTATACTTCTCTGCACTGTACTGAGTTTGGATATGTCTATTTATTTGAAGTAGTATAGATATTTTCAGTGTTCTCAATCAGTACATAAATTTTCAGTCTCTAGTCAGAAATCAGCTGTGGATTCAATGACATGAGTTCAACATTTGAGGTTATTGATGCCCTTTCCCGTGGACTATATATCCCTGACGGTACCAGGGAAAGAAGGCGCGCAGACGTATTAACGTTTTTGTTCTTACTTAAGCGGCATAAAATTAGACTACCGTAAACAAGAGGGAGTACTTCATGAATTTGCATTTCATCCTGTGCAGGAGTCATATTAATCTTCCATATATTGCCCCAATTTTAGTATATGTGCTGCTGAAGTGAGCACACACAAAGAATAAAGATTTCATCTCAACCTCCATTTTACTTTAACTAAATACATTGATAAAAAATTTTATTAAAGGAGCCTTTTGTAGCAAGTAGCAACATGAGTTTTCCTTTGTATGAGTTCTATGACTTTCCTATCTGAAAGAGAAACTGTCTCATAAAGAAATTTTTGCTTTTCTAAACTATATATCTAAATACAACATTAATTTGTCTAATTGGATACATCATTGCTAGTTTGGGGAGAACTAGACTTTTGGTGAATTTCTTTCCAGATCCAAATGGTCAATATTAAGTAATCCAATACCACTTAAAGAACAAATTTATTTATAAAACTTACAGCAAATTGATTTTGGCAGGCCTACTTTTTTTCATGTTCTTTGTGTTAAACAAGGCAAATTCTATGTTACCAAGATCAAAGTAGCTAGTTCTTAACCACAATTCCCACATAAGGAATAGTCCTGGGATTTTCCATTAGCACTGTTGACCAAGCATTGCAGCTGTCCTATCCAGATCATGAATGAGCCATTACAGAGCCCCTGGCCCAAGGGACACAAGGACATAATGGGATTTATAGTGGGTTGTCCTACAAAGAATTATCTTCATCCTAACCCCTGGAAGCCATAAATGTAACCTTATTTGGTAAAAGTATATTTAGAGATATAATTAAATTATCAAAATGATGTCATCCAGGTGGACGGACATTAAATCCTGTGATAAGAGTCCTTATAGTTGACGAAAGTGAAGACACTGAACAGAAGAGAAAGTCATGTTAAAACAGGCGAATACTGGAGTTTTATAGTCACATACAAAGGAAAACTTGGCGCTACCAGAAACTGGATGAAGTCAAGAAGTATTCTCCTCAGAGTCTTAAGAAGGACTAAGACCCTGATAACACTTTGATTTTGAACTTTGGCTTCCAGAGCAGTAATAAAATCAATTTCTGTTATTTTAAGTCACCTATGAAGTAGTAATTTATTACCGTAGCTCAGGAAACTAATACAAAAATTTCATCTGAAGTTAATAAAAAAGAAAAAACCTCTCCATAAACACTAGGTCATTAGGAATAACGGTGATTAAATTGTCCCAAAAGTGTTTGCTGCTGCTGCTGTTTTTTGTTTTCCTCTGAGTTTGGAAACGAAACAGAGAAAAGAGTCAAGATGTTCCTAAGCTGAGAAAAAAATAAAGAAGAGACAGAGAGAGAAGCTGAATCATGTTTATGAACCCAGCTGAGGTTCCATATACCTTACTTACTGTGATAAAACCTTAAATTGCTGCAATTTTTATTTCTAAAAGTATAACCTCCCATGTATCAGGAGTAGCCTCTGATCTTTGTAACTGAGTGATTCTTATTAACACAATCATTCTAACAAAGCAACATGGGACTTCCCTGTGCTCAAACTTTATGACTAGAACTAAAATGTATCCAGTCATAATCAACACTGCTGTGTTCTTTTGAACAGAACTATGATGCTTCCAACTAGTATTTGTCAGACTCAAGAGTATAATGCAAAGCTATTTTCTGGAAAAATCTTTAGAACTTATGTAGGTAAAGGTGAAGTGACCTGCTGTCTGAGTGAGAGCACGGGATGTTAGCTCCATGAGAGACCATTTAACAGAAACTCTTGCAAATTATAGAGTTCAAAGAGTATCCACTAATCAAAAAGGATCCTCCCCAAAAAATGTAAAGTTAGATTGTATCAGCTTTTGGAAGATAATCAAGTACTATTTATCCAATCCTTTTCTGTTTTTTACAAGTTCAATTTTAATTCAATTTAATGATTATGTTAATTAGTTCAACTTCATTTTACTAAATTGCATTTTATATTATGCTTGTTTTTAGAAAAAAGCAGTAAATTGAAAACAAAAAATTCATGTGAAAAATTCTTCAGGATAAGTTAAAACTCTTGATTATTCTTTTTCCCTTGAATTCTTACATAAGCCGTATCAGAATTTAGTAGTAAAATAAATCATTCCTTTCTTAAAGACAACTCATGTTTACTTTTAGTAAATCATGAAAAATATTATGATTTTCATGTCACTTTATCTTATTTATCAGGAAGCTGGGATCTCAACATAATGATACTCATTGTTTTAGTATACTTCCAAAGGGTGTTGATTCACTCAGAAATGGACCTGACACTAATGACCATAGCATTGTTTTTCTGTAATCATGTGAAATATATACATAACTATTAAATATAAGAAAGGAATATCAATGAAAAAAAACATGAAAAATCTAGAGGACTAGACTAATAAATGTACCTATATACTACTGCAAATATCTGTGCACTGAATTTCTGAGCTTTCTTTATATCCCGCTTTTAAAATATATCTATTACTGGTTAAGTAAGTTAGAACAAAGACAGACATTTGGGACATCACAGAGTGATGCCAGTCAAAAAGGTGAAAACTTTGGCAATTTCTCCATATTGGTGGAATTAATCCTGCTAGTCACTCATGAGGGTGCAGTTTTCAGTGTCCCCTAAAGTACTGATTCACTTCCCTTAGCTCCCTTGTAAATCTCAGTCTTACAGAGAATTACAGCATGGCTATTCCAAGTAAAGGAAGCACTGATTCAAAAGATGCACCAAAATTGGAGTGATCTAGAGATGAGTAGCTAAACAAAATGCAGCTGTGCATCAAAAACCTTAGGAAATGTAAATAAATGATGCTGCATTTTGAATCAAAGATTAGCAAGTATGCAGCATTCATGAATGTATGGGAATTACTGAAGTCCTAGTGATAAAAATCAATAGACATATTTATGATGTTAGAACAGTCTTCTGTTTTAAAATTAAAACATAAATCATGTTGGAGTGAGGAGTGTCAAGAACTGAAAATCCCAACAGTGTTATATTACAACTCTTGGAGCAAGATGCCTAGCTTGAGAAAAAAATGCAGTTGAGGAATTTAAAAATGAATCATGTCAAAGTCTTCAAATCTGCAAGCTATAGTCATAGCAAAACTTTGTGTATCAGGCGATTATTTCAATATTACCTATACTGTCAATCAACTATATCTGTCAAATATTCTGGTTTTCGTCTATCAATATCTTTACTCAGGATTAAATGCATTGAATGACACAGAGAGGGTATTAGTATTGCTTGTAAGTTTACACATACAAAAAGTGACTTTTAACTCACAGTTAAGCCTATATCCCAAGAGTTTCTAAGAAAGGACCACAAATTCTGACTTTTGTCTTCAAAAATAAAATACAATTGAAGAAATTTGATCAAGTTACATTGGTCATTGTCTTATTACCATAAATGAGGTCAGAGTGGTAAAAAAAATCTTACCTTAATGTTCTTCTCTTTGATCAGAGTAAAAATCAAGATAAATAGATAAATCTTCAATATATATCTATGCAATATCTATTTATTGTCTATTATCTGTTAAGTTCTTGTAAATTCTATCTCATGAGCTGTACCTCCTCTTCACCTCTCATATGATTACGAATTTATGTGGGGGAATTATAGATTTATAGGACAAGAATTTTACTGATTTTTGTAACATTAGTTTCTCTAATCATGGAAAACATGCTTAAATGTAGTAAGCTGCAAGAGATGTCCCCAAGTATATTATAATCCTCCAAATATGTGAATATTTTACATTCCATGGCTAAAAGGACTTTGCTGGTGTCCAAATTAAGAATATTGAGATGGGGAGATAGCGTGGATTATCTGAGTAGGCCCAAATTAATCCTGAGTCCATACAACAGAGAAGCAATAGAATTCGATTAGAAAAAGCTTACACGGTGCCAAAGCATAGAAAGTGAAAATGGAAGATACTAACCTGCTGGCTTTAGGGTGGCAGCAGGGTCACAAACCAAGAAATTCAGGTGCCCTCAATGCTAGAGAAGGCAAAAAATCAAATTCTCCCCTAGAACTTAATGAAGGCATGCAGCTCTGAAATTAAGCATAATTTTAGCTCAATAAGACTCATTTTGAACTTCTGCTTTCCAGAACTATAAAAGAATTGATTTGTATTGTTTTAATTCACTGAGTGTATGGTAAATTGTCACAGCAGAATCCAATGCACTGAGTTATTTCAAATTTACCATAATTTTATACATATTTGTGGTTCATGCAAATTTAGCAAAAATGGTACATAACTATGAGCAGACTCTAATCTGTCACCATTGGGTAAAAATTATTCTTAACTTGTTCTTAAGCTAAGCAACAAAATCTTCTTTAGCAATCTCTTTTTTGACCCAACTAGATACTTCTCAAAGTAACCTGAAATTTATTTCATGAGGATATCAGGAAAGAGTATTAGCTAAGCATTATGTAAACTATTATTGCTTATTAAACAAATATAATATTAATATAAAATCAGAGATATATTGGTTAAATCTAATTATCCCATTTCACAACTTTCTCATTAGGAAACTTGTGAAATCATTAGTGATATGCATTTAAGAGAATGTGTAGGTGCTTTGAGTCTGTTCCATTTGTATCAATTGATTTTCATTAAACTCAGTCTTCTTGAATTTTGAACTTTCTAGTATCAGAATAGAATGCTAACCTGTAAATAATTCTGCCTGTCGAAATTTTATTCAGAATTTGAAATCTTAAGTCTAAGATTTTTTTTATTAGCAGCTGTATTCATTATGGTTTTCTATCAATCATTATTTTATTCAACAATTCTTTATTGAGTGTCTTCAATGTGCCATCTTTTGTTCAGAGTACAGAAAGGATAAAAATCATTTTATATGGAGTTTGCATCTAATATTGGTCTGTGCAGGTATGTGAATAGACAAAGAGTCTTTCAATGCATCTAATAAATGAATCATTTGGAATCATCTGCCAAACCCAAATATGATTTCTTCTCTTTCACTGATGTGGGAAATGAGAGATGAGAAAGAAGAGATGAAAAACAGAGTTAGAGAGGCAATACTCAGTGGTCACACTGACTACACACACACACACACAATGTGGATTTTGTTTTGTTTTCAAGAAGTCTTTAACCATTATTACGCATTTCAGTGATGTTTTCCTGATGGACTGGCAAGCATTGCTCTTGACCCAGAGTGTCCAACTTTGTTGCTGAACAATTCCATGCCTACATAATATATGTATTGTTCACAGTGTCTTCACCAAGGTTAGAAAATGAGTCTGTAAGATTGCCTTCGCTTAATCCTTGGACACTGAAACCTACAGATTCTTAGCTAAAAAACTGACATAGAGCCATGATGTTGGAAGCCCTAGTTATGAATAAGAGGTAGTGAAGTTTAGCCGCAAGAGTGCAATCTGATTCCCCAAGTGCCTTTAAAATAAGGAAGGCATCTCACCTTTTCGGTAGGTATGAGAATTTTTTTATTATATAACCTTTATACTCTCTTCTAGCTCTAACATTCTATGATTCTACTGAAATTAAAAATATTACTATATATAAGTCTGAAATTTTATACCTTTATCCTTGTGTAATGTCTTTAAGAATGTGTGAACTGTTGCATCAATTCAGGACACCACTTCCTCTGAGACACCCAGGGCATAAAAACCATTTGAAAACTACTTTTCTCAAAGCATTGCTACAAAAAAACTATATCTCCATTCTGACTCCATCTAACTCTGAATATAGAATTAATATGCTGTAATATCAAAATATATGAGAAAAAAATCACACTTGTGAAACAGCAATATAGGAATTTCTTTATCTGACATAATATAATACTGCTTTTATTTTACAAATCATAAAGGATTCTGGTTTTGTATGACAGACCTCAATTCACTAAACATCCTCAATTCACAATATTATTTCATTTCATTTATGGACTATCTCAGATACACACACATATGCACACACACACGTGCATACACACATAAATGCACATATCAAAAACAAAGTCAAACAAACAAATACTTCCACAAATTTTGAGGAATCAATATACATATAATTTTGACTCATTATCTTCATAAATATGTACCATTTATGGTGAAAATTTCTGAAAGGTTATAGAAGAATTTCAATGATAAAATAAAGAAACTCAGATACAGTTTATGTACTATATCTAGTATAATTTTGAATAATGTACTAAAAAATTTATAGTTGTATTCAGATGAAGTAAAAACCAAAAAAGTGTTTTATGGCTAAAAGTCAAAAAACTCAAGTAACATAACATTCAAATTTCTAAACAATCTAGTATAAAACTCAAAATATACATAATACATTTAAATTTTGCAGTAATCTTAAAGTACATGTGATTCGAAATAGAAATGAAGTATTTCTTCAGAAGAGCAAAGTTTTTGGCAATAATTGGTTGCCAATATAAAAACTATTCCAGTCAAATCACCCATTTTTCTCTGACTTAACTAGGAGCCCTCTTATATGTAAGTGAATGTTAAGATAAACCTATATTTTTCAAAGTTCAGTTAAGAATTATTTTGAATATTTAAAAGGTCCAGATAAAGTGTTATGGTCTATGAGTTATTTGAGCATTTAAAGTGAGTATGAATATATTTACTATCATGATCCCTTAAAATATTAGAAAAAAAACATTTTTAAAACATTGTGAGAGGTCTCAAAGGAATCATTTGAGAAAAATCACATTCCAAACTATAGTTCTGAGGCCGTGTGAACAGTTATTCTGAGATGAAGTGACCCTCAACCATTTAAAAGAGAGATTTACCTGATCAATGACCAGGAGTACATTGAAATCTTATTTTCAATCAACATTTTTTCTTAAAATACTTCACTGGACAACCATGAAGCATAGCCCCTTTGATAGATTCTGTCATGAAGACAGAGAGCAGTTATTTCTTCAGGCAGATCATGCTAAAGAACAATTTTGTGCAGCTGTAGCAAGCTCACGAGAGGAGTGGTTATTTGCAATGATAGTGCAAGCAAGAAAGACATTTATTTCAAAAGAGAAATAAATAGCTGGGAATGACTTTATGTTCTACTAAAATACAATAAAAACTGAAATGCATACCCTACCAGCATGAGACTCTTTTAAGTAAAGAAACAAGATAAATTCTAAATAAAAAACATTTAAATGTATTTTATCAAATAGATAACCCTATTTATTTCTCTCTCCAGAAATGAAAAAGTAAACCATTTTAAGTATCAAATTCTAGATATATTTTAAAATAATTGTTTACCACAAAGAGTGCTATAGGTTATCTATCATCCAGATATTGAATTCTTAAAAATATGAGTCAGCCTCTCTTAAACTCAACAAATTTAGGACTTTCAGAATTGTACCTTCAGGTTTATGAAAAATATTACATCCTCAAAAAGAGTGATTGCATCATTTTGATACCAGAGACTTGTCTTAAATTCATTTTTTTTATTTCTCGAGTTTTTATAAATATATATATGTATATACATACATGTTTTAATTTTATTTGAGGAGCTACATCATAATTTTATTTAGTTTTAAAAGACACATCACCATCAGTCAACACCTGTATATAATGCATTAGGTCATGAGTATAATGATATCTTATTTATGTCTCCTAGGTCAGTTCTATGACTAGAAAGTGAATTTTCAATAATACATGCTGATTAAGTGTTTGGTTGATGTCTCTAAAGATCATTTTCAAGTAGTATTTAAAAGACATATTTTATACGGTAAAATACTAAAGTCCCATCTATTCTTAGATATTTCTATCACAAAGTCAGTTGCTACTTTTAACAGACTATCCCTAAAAAATATGCTGTAAAAGCATAAAACTTAAACAAGCAGACAAAAGAACTATGTGGACCTGGCTTAATATTAAAGTTAATGAGACTATATAGAAGTCTGATGTTACTCAGACTAAATACTGAGGCAGCTGTTACTTAATTTCTAAAAGTGAGTGTAACATAAACTACCCTTATTTTAAAGTTTCTAGAGTTTTATTTTTATTGCAAGAGTGAATTTGCATATATAAATTTTGCAGTTGAAAAAGATAGTACTTACTTCAGAAGCTACTTCTGCCTTCTTGGGTGAAACTGGAAACTGCTTTAGAGACAGGCCCCCCTGAATACCAGGAGTGAGTCTCCAGCAATGAGTCAGGTAGTTGTAAAGAGGAACCATTATCCTTGGACATATCTTGGACCAATACTGGGTCAAAGTCTCATCCACTAGAGACAGCTAATTTAGATCCCGGACAACAGAACATTGTGTTGTGGATAGTTTGGGCAGTGGACATTGTCATGTGGGTAGGTTGGACTATGAAATAGATGTTCCCACAGTCAATAATTCAGGGACGGGATAAAGGATGTGGCATTTTCTTGAACACAGAAAGCTTTCATTTATTAATCTCAGTTTGGTGGTTGGAGACTGAACTCCAAAAAGTGACAAGACGGTTTGAAGGGATTCCTGAGAAAAATAAGCATGACGGCAGTCAAGGAGATAAGAAAAGGGATGGACAAGAGGAGTCCAGAAGAAATTAGGAATCCTGCCAAAGAGAATGGTTGCAATCTAAGGAGCAGTAGTAGCTGTTTAAAGAGGGTTTTGTTTCTGCTTTTTTTTGTTTGTTGGTTTCCAAGGAAAGGTACAGGCAGGGATAAAGGTGAATAGGCAGACAGGCAGGAAGAGAGAGGAGGAAGACGCATTTCACTTTATTTCCATTTTAGTTGTTCACACTGGTTGTCCTACCCGCTGGACCCAGGACTCGAACCCAGGGGTATGAGGCCTGTATCCTTTGGAGGTGACTGATCTAACCGCTGCTCCATCAGGGTGCACTGGGTTTTGCTCTTTTCTTTTTTTTTTCTTATTTATTTTCTTTCTTATTGTAATCCCATTTTATTCTTTCAGATTTCTTTTTTTAATGTCATATGGTCATTCCATTCTTCCTAATCTTTTGTTCTGGAGAAAGCTATGTGTGTCTGAGTATGTTACCAGAGAAGACAGAAGTTGTGATCTTGCATATAACACAACAATGTGCAGGGGATGGTTGGCTGGAAAGAAAATTATGAGCCAACAAAACTGTCACCAGAATGCTCAGAACGGGAATCTCAAGCTAGGGATGACAAACAGCCACGAAGAATGGATTTGTTGGACATTTAAGGATCCTTGGACTATTCAAATTTACCAAGTATAGAATCCCATGAAAGGAAAGGATTTATTTTCGATGAGAAGATGACCCAGGCTGTGTTCTACATTACCTAGCCAAAAAAAGGGAAACATGATCCCTGAATATTTGAAAAATTGGGGCCATTTAGATTTCATTAAAGAAAGATGTTAAAATGAGACAGGAAGAATGAAACTCAGGCAGTCCTTTGTTCCCAAAGTACTTTTCCAAAATAGTCACATATAGTCTTCTATGCTTGCTGGAATTTCTTTACTCAAGAGATATAGCCTAGTGATTTAACGCTTTATTTGTCAATATGCTAATCTGAAATAATATCCTTTTATTTGTATTAGAATGATTATGAACAGACAAAAACATTTAAAACTTTTTAACTGTCATTTTTAAGTTTTCATCTACCATGTTGTGCTTTTTTCCCCTTTGCTTGCTGATGAGAGATTGTATCAAAGTCAAAAAAATTACTTGATCTGAACTCCCATTGAAAATTAATGGAAGCGCAGAAAACAGCTTCAGTGAGAGACAGGAAATTTCTTTTCTTTTATATAGAATTCTTATAACTGTATCTCATTTATGTTTGCATTATGCTTTTTATCTTTTATCTACTCTGTGATCCTGCTTGACAGTTCAGCTTCACATTCCAAATCCCCTTTTTCTTGATATTTTCAGTGGCACATAGTTTCCTGTAACTAGTGAGGAGCATGATTAAACTTGAGGGTGTAGAAACAATAGAAACCTGGTACTAAGTCACTGATACAAAATCCTGTTCTTATATATCATTGCAAAATAAAGAGGTATGTTTCCAACATGACAGGTTGTTATTTCTATTCATGCTCAAACGTTAAATCACCTGAGAGAGGAAGTTTAATGGAATGGAAAAAACACGTGACAATATTTTTGTTTAGTTGATTTATAAATTTCCTTCTTTAGGAAATCATTGATTAGAGGCTCATGATATGTTCACAAATGTTCAGTATGATTTGCTCATTAAGAGGACAATAATGATACATAGGTACATTTATATACATAAGCATGTACAGTTATATATGTATATGCATGCGTGTATATATATTATGTAATGAATTTTCAAAGTTAATTTTATTGAAAGAACACTGCATCATAGCATTATATAGATTTAAGGTGTGCATCAAAGAAATCAACATTTGTACATAATACTTAGTTAAAACACACAATTCCAAGTCTTCCTTCATCATGCAGTTGATTCCTTCTACCCAATTTCCCCCTTAACTTCTTGTAAACACTAACTTGAAGGAAGCCATTACATACCTTTGGGGTCAAGTCCTGGATCCAGGAGGGAGAAACCAGTGCAAACAATTGAATAAAATACTACAATAAAATAAAATGTTTCTTCCTTCTCTCTCTTCCTACCTGCTTGACTATTCACCTTCATTCTTTCCCACACCTTACTTTTAAAAAAATGAATTCAGCAGATATTTTGAAATGCACAATGCTTAATGGTCTGTAAGGTAAATTTGAAAATAATTTCTGCATCACTATTTAATATCTCCATATCTGACTTAGGGAGTGAGGAAATAACAGTTTTTCTTATATTGCAAGAAAGTACCAGATAAATGGATTTATAATATCTGTGTTTTTAACAGTTTAGAATCTGCACTGCTTTACCTTTGCTTCACAATGCTTATATTTTCATTCTTTCAGGATCAGAATAGTAATGATATAATTTTTTAAATAAAAATTATTGAGAGAATATTGCAGTTTAATATTGGTTTAAGGTATGTATCATCATAAGTCAATAAATCAACATCCGTACATAATACTTTAAGAATACCACCAACAGTCCAATTATATCCTTCATCATGTTATTGATTCTTTGCTTTCCCTCTCCTTCTGGTAACCACTAATTTGATTCTATAAACTAAAAGTCTGTATTTGTTTTATTTGGTTCATTTGCTTGATTGGTCTGTATACCACAAATGAGTAAAATCATACAATATCTCTCTCCTTCTGACTTATCTCATCAGACATAATTTCCTCTAGATCTACCCATATTTTTTCCAAATAGGAGGATTTCATCTCTTTTTATGACTGTGTAGTATTTACTGTGTATAGATATCACATCTTTATCGACTAATCCACCAATGAATATTTAGGTTGCCTCCAGCTCTTGGCTATTGCAAATAATGTAATAAGTATAAGGTACATGTATCTCTTCAAATAAGTGACTGTGTTTTTCAGTTAAATATGCAGAAATGGGATCAGGGAATATATAAAATGTGTATTTTCAATTTTTTGAGGAATCTCCACACTAATTTCTGTAATGTTTATACCAATTTACATACCTCCTAACAATGCGTAAGTTTTTATTTTCTCTGCATCCTTGACAATACTAGTTTTTTCTCTAGTACTTTGGATAATAGCCATTTTCACAGGTGTGAGATAACACTTCATTGCTGTTTTCTTATAATCAACTTTAAATTAAAAGGAAGTTAATCTCAAGCTCATTCTAATAGTTCACATTCATTGTCTCTTCTCCCTTACTCCATTTTAATTTTTGATATTCTATTGCTTCTAAGTGGGGTTTCATTCATTTTATAAAAGTTCCTTCAGTATTTTCTACAAGATGGTGCAGTCATGATGAACTTCTTTAACTTTTGTTTTTCTGGAGGGCTCTTTATTGCTCCTTCAATTCTAAGTGGTAACTGGGACAGAGTAGAGTACTCCTGGTGGGAAGTCCTTTTCCTTCAGCATTTTGAATACATCATGTTACTACCTTTTGGCCTGTAAAGTTTCTGCTAAGAAATCTGCAGACAATCTTAAGGAGCTTCCCTTGTATGTGATTCTTTTTTTATTAGCTTCTTTTAAGATTCTTTATCTTGAATTTTTGTTGTTTTAATTACAACATATATTGGTGTGTGTCTGCCTGGAATTATTTTGTTTGGAATTCTTGTAAGGTTAAGATACACCCTGATTTGAGAGAGGGTTTGTCCTGGTTTAGCAATATTGTCCCAATGCCCTGCCTAGTTTGAAATTCTGTCCTGGTTTCAATCATAGTTTGTTAAAGTTTGGCAAACACATACCAAGCAAATTAGTTCCAAATTGCTGGACAGGAGTGAGGTTTTCCTATCTAATGTTTCACACACCCTCTCCTGTGTGAATCTGAAACACCCTTTAACCCCAAGCTGCCATGCCTGGTGGCACTTCATTTGGTCCAGGTTTCAACTCTTTAAAAGTCTACTCTGAGCTCTACTTGGATATGAATATCTATTTTCTTCCCCAGTCTAGAGAAGTTCTCAGCTATTATTTCTTCTATTAAAGTTTTTGCCTCTTTTTTTCCTTCTTCTGGAACCACTATATTGTGGATGTTTTTCCTCTTGATGTTATACCATAAGCCTAACATGCTGTCTTCATTTCTTTCCATTTTTTTTTTTCTATTTTCTGGTCTATTTGGATGTTTTCCACCGTCCTTTCTTCTAGCTCACTGATTCAACTAGAAACTTCTTCCAGTCTACTATTGAACTCCTCTATTATATTCCTTAATGAATTTTATTTGGAACTTTCTCATATTTTTTTCTGTCTTTTGTTATAGATATTTTTTATTCACTGTCTTCCTAATTTCAAAGACATCATAAATACTGTAGATAAGAAATCTTCAAATAGCTTAATTATCTTACATTAGTATTTTTTCTCTGGGGCTGTTTTGATCCATAATTTGGGGTAATATTTTCCATCTCTATTATTTTTAAGGTTAAAGACTTTCTTTCATTATCTTGATGTAATCATCTTGTATTAGGATCTCAAGTTGCAGAGTATAGGTCTAAGACAACCACCAGGGCCTGGGGGCTTTAAACTGGAGGAAAGAAAGCAGGTCTATTGGCAGAGAGTAGAGCCAGGACAAATTGGGAGTTGTCAGAACATCAAGGACACCAGGCCCCAACCACCAGGCCTGGGTCACCATGTGAAAACACTGGGACAGTGTGTCTGTGACTGTTTGCCTGCCAAAATAAGATAGATATAGTTATGAAGTTAGAGAGGAAAGGCTGTATAAGCAATCCAATGTAACTATGAACTTGTTTGTGTGAGCTACTTGAAGCAATGCTGTGTATGAACTCAATATATACATGAAGACCAGAATGGTAGGACCTTCAGTCCAAGAGAGAGAGGTTGTTGGCCCCCTGACCCCCACCTTTTCTGTCTGTCTCGAGTTTCTCATTCTCCTGCGGTGACCCCTTCCTCACCCCTGCTCCCAGGAAGCAATCCTGGCACAGATCAGCAACAGCCACAGGCAGAGGAAGAGAAACTGTTTCTCACACTGCTAGAGTCCCTCTTACGATCCTCTCTGAGAGAGTTGAAATAGCAGAGGTAGAAGCTCCACAACCGAGCTTTGAAGGAAAGCATTCTGCTATCTGTGTGAAGTTGCTGGGTCAGGCTGTCTGCTGCTGTCCTAAGCAATTACTGCCTTGGTAGCCATAATAACCATAACCAAGAGAACAAACTGTCCCATGGTCTACTGATGGGGGAGGGGAGTCTTGACTTTTGATCTTAACTCCAATGTAATATCTGCTGGTGTAGTGTTCATTCACTCCCTTGCTTATTAAATCGACAATATTTATTCACTTTTCCACGTGCTGGAAACCAAGAGCATACTAATAGACATCAAATACATGGGTTCAGTCCTCAAAATTTAGAATACAGAAAGGGTGACATGAACTCACATTTGTGTAAAATCTATTATTTGGAAGGTTTGGAATAAGGAGTTTGACTAAATTTTTAAAAAGTCTCTGTGGATGTTTTATTAGGGTAAGTTTGGTGGAAATAGAGTAAGAATGAAAGCAATATAGAGTACTGGTGCTATTAAGGCAAGATATAATGGTGCTCTAAATTAGGGCAGTAGCAAATCAAGTAAGTAGATGTGTCCATTCAGAATAAAGAGAATTTTTATAGCTTAGAAGTCAGACATCAGGGAAAGAAAAATAAAGGACATTCAAGTTTCTGGCCTTCTCATTGGGACAATTTTAGGGGTTTTTTTGCTTGTTTGTTTTTTTACCAAGATAAGAAAGATTACAGAGTTGCTGTCTTGAAGGGAAAACCTAGAACGCTATTTGGGACATCATAAATATCTGGCATGTGTATTTAACCTCTAATGTAAAATGTCAGTTAGTCTAAGAACACAACAGTCTGATCTCTTCATGAAGAGATCAGGGTTGCAAACATTTATTTAGGCATGATTACTATGTAGATGGAATTAAAGCCAGGGGGCTGGAGGGGATCACTTGTGGAGTTTGTAGATTGTGTTCTGTGGGTAGGGTAGAGAAGACAGCAGAGTACTGAGCACAAATGATACCTCATTCCAAAGGTCAAGACCAAGACTAAGTAGTTAATGAGGTGGAAAACATTTCAGGGATGAGAAGCATCAAATTATTTCTGAAAAAATAAGGGATGTGATCATTATTTTAATGTATTAAATATAAGGACTTTGAATTTGTATTATTTTTTAAGTTTAAAATATTTTCTTAGTAATGTTTTTCTTCACAATAATCTATTTTTCTTCTTTTTAGCAAATAAAACCCTAAAATAACTTTAAAGATATATATATTTTATTGAGCACAAAACTATCAGCAAGTACCATTTCATTAGTTCAAATGATTCAGAATTTGTCTTTTAATTACTTTGACTAAGACAAAAGAAAAAAATGCAATTCTATATTCCACTCACTAATCAAATCTCTTCTTGATTAAATAACATTGTTTAATAAATATAGTAAATAAAAAATTACTTTCTTATAACAAAGAAACAATATAACAAAATAATTTCAAGCACAGTAAAATGAAGAGATCATCTTCTGAAAATGCCTTCATTTTGTTCTGCAACCATACTGTGCTACAAACATGCCCATTACCAATCTAGCATGTTTTTACTGATACGTTACCATGAATCCAAAATATAAAGAAGGAAAGATGAGAGGAAGTGCCCATTAAAAGATTCCTCTCTTTATACCTCTAGTAATTAATAACCTCAGTGTGTTGCTAACACTCCTCAGGGATCCTGGTAAAAGTTCTGTTATTAAGGAACTAAGGGACAGTAAAATAAATGATCCATGATCTTATGGAATGTGAAGAATTTAGCAACTCTATTTTCCAGCAGAGTAAAAAAACAGTGAGCTATTTTTTTTCTTATTGTGATTTTGATAGATTTTTTATGGAGAAAAACATTGATTTACGGGCATTTCTCTCATTTAGTTCTGAAAATTTATTCAATTTTCAAGATCATTTAAATTACTAATGGCAACTTTGAGTGCTTGCCATGATAATTGGCATTTTAACTGCATTAAATAGTCTCTATCATTTATAAATATTTTAAAAAAGAAAAACAACTAGCTTTCACAGCTGCTTTACTATTGGCAAGAAAATTAACTATTTAATGGCCCGCTGTACAAAAAATAATGCCAGAAAGAAATGCTCTTTTCAGTGTATTTCACTCAGTATCTGTCAATCATAAGATTATACCAGATAAATATTAGATTAGTTTAAAATATGTTTTTGCAAAATAACTATTAAGCAGATGATTTTTTCAAGAAAAATAAAAAATATACTGTTATTAAGTAAAAAAGAAAAATATTTCTTAAATAAATGTAGCTCTTTTTTCCACGCATCACAGGGAATCAATTATATTGGTTAGATCTCTGTTCTTTACACATCTGCATTTATTATCTAGAATCTTCTATGATACACAAAGTTAGTAAAAAGAGTGGGAATTAGATTCAGGATTGAGTGAATGACTTCTATGAGGTAAAATCCATGCTTGGTATTCAGTAATTAGAGACAAAGTCTCAGTTTCTGCTTAGAAAGATTTACTTCCCAGAAGGGAAAACATGAAAATAAGGCCACCTAATACAGAATGGAAGGTCACAGGAGACTTTCCAAGGAAATAAGATTTGGAGCTGACTCTTCTCAGTGATTTAAGTAAATAGAACTGCTATTTATTAAGACTCTATCGAAATGTCAGGCATAGAGACACCTTGCCAAGTGTTCTCACACATTAGTACTAATCCTCAAATCAGCTTTTGGTTTATGCATCAGAGGTCTAGAGAAATAAAATGTAACATCCTGCCCAAGATTACATATGTAGAGTCACAAGTTAGAATTTAAAAATTCCATCACATCATCTCACCTCCCCACCACTTCTGCTTGTTTAAAACCAACCCTCTCTTCTCTAAAACAGTGTTCCCTATTGCTCATTCAGTTTATTCCAACCAACAAAATCAATGAAGAAAAGATCTAATATAGTTTAAAATTGTGTCTAAGTATCTTTCTAAATGTTTAAGTTTCTGTTGTTGTTTTTATTTTAATTTTGTCTTTCATTAAAACCTTTCTCCAGGCATGCCCTGGTGGCCTAGTGGTTTAATCCACTGTGACCCAGGTCACATACATCCCAAGATCCCTGGTCCAAGACCCGAGGCTGGGGGAAACAACAAAGATGAATGGCTAAATAAAATAAAATGCTTCTTCCTCCTCCTCTCTCTTAAATAAGAAAGAAAAAAGAAACATCTCTCTAATTATCTTCTGAACATTATGAATACTCAAATATTCCATGTAGGTGAAATTTATAAATGAAGAAGATTATTTCCAAAATCAGTGGTATTACAACTAATATTTAAACTAGAAATGTCTCTCTCTGACTTTGTCTCTCTAATTCAATTTAGTCTATAGCTTCCCATTTGCTGAAGGAGTTAAAGACTCCTCCTTAAGCCAGTTTTAGAATCCATATCATTCACAAAATGCCCCTGCCTTGGTAGATTAGGGTAATTGCATTACCCTCCTGAGTCCCAATTTTGCAGTGTTGGGGAATAGAGGATATTGTAAATTCCTCTTTCCCCTTAATAATACTAGAATTCAGTCATGATATTTCTGCTTTGAAAGCTGTGAGCATCACAGCCACTATTTTGACAATGCCTCAGTTACCCAGGCTTTCATATATGTCTCAAGACACAAGGCAGATCAGAGATGCTAAATGCTTGAGAACCTTCCTATTCCCATCAAACTTAAAGAGTAATATAGCACGACATTTGGTAGAAACACAGCAACTATCTACTTAGTGAAAATTGATGAAACAGATGGTTTTTTTAATGTTTTCTCAAAAAAGTTGTAGTCAGGAATGAAGACAAGTAGACAAATAAGCAGAAAGAGAGAGAAGGAAGGAACATTTTATTTTATCTAGTTATTCAGCTTGGTTGTTTTCCCGGGTCCTGAATCTTGAACTGGAGTTCTTGAGATGTGTGGGAACTATGTCCAGTATGCTAAATGGCTAGGCCACCAGAGAATGCTGAAATATCTCAGTTTTTATGCTTTAATTACAGTAAATCCTATAGTTTGATGCAAAAATTATGGATTTTCTGGAGTTGGAATATATTGTCAACCTCTCCTCTCTCCTAGAAATTCATAGATGTAATCCACAATTCTCTACAGTGAGGGTTATCAAAAATAAAAATAAAAAATGCAATAATAGAAACTTATTTTGTGCTATGTCTCTAATAACTCATGTAATTTTCATAATAATATAAGAAGTGATATGATTCCTGTTAAAATAAAGAATTAAGAGACGGGATAATCATAAACTCCTTTAAGGTCCTACAGCAACAAAATGTGAGTCAGAATTTGAATTCAGCAACGTAGTTTCAGAGTCCAGGAAAAGTTTAGATGGAAAATTTAAAAGAAATTTCTCAAATGCTTAGGGGTCACAAATAGAGAGTATCTCCTTCAGTTCCTCCAGAAGGATTTTTAGATATGCCAGAATTGGAGAATTATTGACATTATGTAGTTGCAGACATAAGCTATTGGCTATCAACTATTGATAAACAAAATATTAACATCATAGTTAAATAATGTCTCTTAAAACATTAATATGAATTTTTCTATAAACTTTAGCTTCATATTATAATTTTATATAATGTGCATTTTATATATTAGATACATAAAATGTCATAAAAGGCATGAAAAACCTGGCATATAGTCTTGAAGTTCCAATGTCTACTGATCTCTTACTAACTACATATAAGAGACTAACAATTAACAGCTGAATTCATTCACAAAATACTCAGCATGGTCCCTGTATTATAGATTCCTTCACAATCAATTCATTCCAATGAGAGGCCCATATATCAATCAGTTAGTCAAAACACTGAAAAGTCTGTCAAGTTAGGTTCTGAGAAAAATTTAGCTTGAATTATTTGAACACATAAAATACCTGGGTTTTAAAAATTGATTTGCTTCCAAATGGAAGATGGATATATCTATTTTTTCCCAAGAAATAGACTGTACCATACTATTCAAAATGGGGTCAACCAATCAACTTTCTAAAAAGCAATTTATTCTAAATGTTTACAAATAGTCAACCTTAGATGGGAGACAATAGTGAAATAACAGTGTTCATCTTGTTCCTTCAAAATTTCTACTGAAAAAATGTTACATGTAGAAAGATGAGAACTTTAAAAGACTCTAATCCACTAAAGAGAAATTACACATCAAGGGAGAAATAAAATGAGGCAAAATTGTACCAGTCAACTTGACTTCTCCCTGTGTCATTTAGCACAAATTCAGGTAGTAGATTCATACTTTTATCTGAAGTCTCAAAATTTTGTGCCTCTTGCCTGAAGCAATCTCCAATGCTTGACTACAAGTTGCACACCTGAAAAATAAAACATATTTAACCTTATCACCTCTTAAAAGTTTAACACTACAACATAAATCTTTCTGGATAACAAGTTCTCCGCTTTCATTTACTCAATAACACCACAAATATGTGTGAATCTCTAGCTAAATAAGTTCTAAACTCTATTGCATATCACTTCTAATTGGACAATTTACATTCTGGAAATCAGTTGAATAAGTGTTCCCAAATTATAGAACAATTCAAAATTATTGGCGTAGAACATATAAACTTTTAAAAGGTAATTAATGAGGAAAACAAAATATACTCATCAATAAATAATTCAGTTGCACTTAAAAATGTTTGAATAATATACAACAGCTATAGAACTCACAGAGACACTCATGCATCAAGATTTTTTACAAAAAAACATAATTGACTAAGTGGTTTGGGGTGCTTAATTTCATTAACCTGTAGATTTTAATCTGTTTCTCAAAATAATCTTGCAGAGCTAAGCTCAAAATGGAAGGAAAGAAAGAAGGGCAGGAAGGAGGGAAAAATAAGCACAAACTTGAATTATACATGGGTAGATCTCATTCACAAATTCATTCTACTGCCAATGCATTTTGTAGGACTCAGTCACAACAACTCACAAAAAGGTATTATTGTTTTCTTGCTTACTGTTTTATAAAAAGCCCTTCTGATCTTCAAATGAAGGATAGCGATCATTAAGTGTTGGCAATTCTTTGCCTCTGAAAACAGCAGTGCCTTCATCAGTCTAATGTTTTATCTAGTAAATTTCATGTTGCTCCTGGTACTCTGAAGTTTGGGAGATCCCAGAGATTGATAATGGGGGGCCCTGAAATATCTATGCATTCCAGAAATGTCATTGAACAAAGGGTTTTTGCATGACATTAATGACTATTTTCTCTCACCTGGTCACCCAGGAACAGTGGTTCTGCTAGAAATGTGCAAGTGGCAGGCATTCTGAAAATGTAAAGACTTTCTACTAAACCTTGTCCTTCTTCTATTTACTTTGGTAGACACTTTTCTTCTCCTACTCCCCAAAAGAGCCCACTCTTCTAACTCACCTCAGGTTACAGGACAACATGGAAACATAGGTATATCCTTCTTTCCCTTGGAAATTCCCAGACCATTGATCCCTCATTACGGCTCTCTAAGTTCTCTAAGTTGGTTCAGGCCACTGACTAGTTTCTAGACCATACATATATGAAAGGATAACACTAGGACACTAGGACACATCATCTTAGAATAGAGAGACCAGATATACTCAGCCACAAAGAAAGAGGCACATATAAAAGCTATGTTTTAGGTTCTGCCTTGGGTTTTCTCTAAATACCCAACATTCATATATCTTGAGTCATTCATCTGTGTGAATTATTTCAAACCTTAAGAAGTTTCTAAAAGGGAGATGTGTAGATGAACTATTCCAAAACCAAAGGAGGCACTGGCTTATAGGAGCTCTCATTTCTTCTGTGAAAAGTCAGGAAAGTTGGAGAGTGGAGACGATAGTGCCATTTGGCTATGGGGGGAGGAGGGGTGCTTTTTTATTTTATTAATTACAAAGGCAAGCTCTCAATCCCCCGAAACAGAGATGTCAGTGGTAGAAAACAACAAAGAAAAAAATCCTCAGGTCACACAATAAAAACCTGGGCAGAGACTGTGTTGATTCTGCCCTTGCTGATTTTCACTTTTGTGAACTGGCACTTCTCTGTGCAATGGAGCTCTCTGTCACAATTAAATCATGGCTCCTGTGATAGCTTTTCATGGCTGATGACTCTGGTTAATTATAAGGGGGAGCTGCACAGCTCTTTCACCACCGTGGCTCTTATACAGACACTCCCCTGTGGGACTTCCTTGGCAAGATGGTCCCCATGGACAGGTCTCCAAATTTCTTGACTTCTACTTAAAAAGTGAGATCTCCTGTGAGCTAGTGCCTCTTTTGGTTTTAGAATTGTTCACCTGACAGCCTCCCTGTTAGGAATTCCTTGAGTGTTGGGATCACCTCTTCCTCAAATTTGACATAGCGCTGTGGCTCCAGAAGTAGACACTAGAAATATTTTCTAAATGAATAATGAATGACCCGCATCTCATTGTTCATCAATGATTTTATTTTCAACCCAAGATGTAACCACTTAACAAAGTTACGAAGAGTCAAAGCCACAGTCGATTTATGATATCTTTTAGAGACCTAGTAAGTGTATGTATTTTAAGTAAACAGCATTTTTCCAAGTCGATCTGTTGCAGGAATTGGGAACTCAAGTTTTCATGAGAACAATTACTTATTTTGCAACCAGTCAAAAGGCCCAAAATTAGCAAAACACTGAAAGAAAATTGCTATGAAAAATCCTTTGTTTTCTCACCCCAAAGCCATAATGTGCTGAAATCCATAATTAAATTAGCTGATATGACTAAAAAGTGTTCTATATAAACTTCCAGTCTGCAGGGCAGAACTGCATCTCTCACTCTTTGAGACCAGGCTGCTCTCACTGTTTCTTGACCTGGTTGCTAAGACCAAAATGGGACCGAGCTATTCAACTAGAATGGAAGTTGAGGCAATCCTTGTTGGGACAGAAGTCACATGGTTTGGCTACATTGAGGTTCAAAACCAGACTTTGGAATCTGTAGACTCCCAGTGATATGAGGTGTCGATGGGACCCTGTTCCACAGAAATGGAGAATGGTGAAATGACCGGGAGGGATACCAAGAGTTGGGCTTCAGGTTTAATGGGTCACACGATGGCCCTGGTTTTGGCTGAGTGCTGGTCCCAGGAGGGGCTTAAATGCCCCCTCAGTCCCACCTGTTCCCTCCTCTCACTTTCCCAGCATCTTGTGATCCCACAAGTTAAGTTCTTGAGTTCAGTTTCTGAAACGAATTTCAGGACCACTCGAAACCTTAGTGAGTAAGAGGAATTTTCTCATGGGGAGAAAAAAATTTTAAAAAGGAAAAAAAAAAGCATTTTCAAGAGAGAAAGTGGGCTTCCCCTAGAAAGGAAGCAAGGGAAGAGGAGGCAAGCTACATGATAATCCCAAATTTTATGTATGTCAGTTATGGAGTAACTGCTTTAGTTACCTTGCTTGGCTTAATGGTTAATTTCAAATCAGGGATGGAACAAGTTTTTCCCTGTCTGGCTTATTTTTCTCCTTTTGTTGATTTCCTCTTGTGGTTTGCCTGATGTCATGCAGATTTTTCACTTGATGTCAATCCTGTCTTTCAGCTTTTAGTGTACGCAACTAAGGGGCCAATTTCTGCTATTTATTATCTTAACCATTATTGCATTACTCTAGTCCCATTTTGTCTCTATGCACCAGCACCAATGACTTGTTTCCCGTCTGAACCTGGCCAAACCTCTCAGAGTAATCCTCTGTGGTCCTGCCTTCGTGACAAAGCCACCTGTGGTGGAGCTAGGAGCATGCATTTTGGGGGTGATTTTTCTTCCTGCGTCATCACCATCTGATTGTATTACAGTATTAATTCTGAACATAAAGTTGTTTACATTCTTCAGAGTCCTAGGAACTATGATTCTCTGCAGGGAGAGCAGGAAATTGAATGTGCAGTCAGGTCTCTGACTGGTTATAGAGGATGAGCATCTGGGCTGACTGCCAGGTGATTGCTCTCTCATTTTATGTCCTTTCTTGTTTACAAAATAAAATATATGATATAAATTCTAATAAGGTAAACAAAATCACTGAGGATCATCAGTTTCTTTTCTAAAAGTAATAGTGAAAAAGCCTTGTGCTACTGTAGAAAGAAGTTGGGTTTCAGCCTTGGGGCTGGGTTCACTGAAGGACTGATTAGAAGCCTTGAGAGAAAGTCTGAGGGAAAACAATATTCCTCTACCACATCCTTAGATGTGACAATGCTTCAGAAATGAGTGTAACATAATCAAGAAAACCTGCTTTCATCTACTTTCCATCAACCTGGCTCATACATGCCACATGCAGCCTCCCCTGAATTGATCCAATCATCTGTTCCTCACAGCAGACCCTCCACAGTCACACAGAGTTCTCTACAGCCCCTATGAGAGGGAACACCTCTCTCATTATTCCTCGCTCTGACACTTAAGAGGCGCCTAACTCAGCTGTTTACAAAACAAGAACACTCATTAAATCACTGGATCTCACCCATGTTGGTACCCCAAAGTTGGACTTTCAAACTTTCAGAATTGTGAGAAAATGAATCTCTTTTGTTCAAAAATAAAAATAAAAAGAGGTGCCTGACTTTAGGAAGTTACTGACCCTCTCTATACCTGAGTTTCTAACAGAAAATAGAAATAGTAATAACCCTGACCTCGTAGATGAATTAATAAATATAAAGCATTTCAAACAGGACCATCACATGAAAGATAACAAACACGTTGTTGGTTTAGTGTTTTGCCCTTTTTGTAAGGGAGATCAAAAAAAAAACATTCTACCCATGTCAGTCTCAAGCCCTAGACTAAGAAACAGCATCATTCCAAAAATAAGATATCAGCAGTAACAGCCCCAGCCAGATGTGGAAACTATCTTGGAAGAAAGAACTAAAGCTGTTTGAAGAGATGAAAAGCCTTTGCTTCCAGAGGATGCAAGATACATGAGAAACTGGAAAGGAATCCTGTTTCCCAGAATCTCGGATCTTCATCTCCTGGAGGAAAAAAAATACTCTGTCTCCTGCTACATGAGAAACTGGGAAGCTTCCTGAATTCCATGCAGCTGCCACCCTCACCCAGCCGTAAGTAAACTAAAATCCTCAAAACATGAAAACAAACATGTGAGATCAATCCACCTTCTAGGTTCTGACCCTTCTCATCCCTTGGAGAGTGAATAAATCTTTCTTTTTACAAAGCTTTCTATTGCTTGCTTACCTGTGAATTCTTTCACATCCACACTCTGACCATTTTAAATCCATCTAACACTTTCCAAAATGCCCTACACATATTATTAATCTCATATTTATAGTTGCACTGTAACAAATAGAGAAATAAGCATCATCTCCAGTGACCATTCAAGAAATAAATACTCAGAATTAATGACTATAATTTATCCAAATTATCACAACTACAAATGGCAAAACTAACACTGGGTCCCAAAATCATTTTTTAGTTGGTCTTATGTTCTTTCTTCAATACAAGCTGATTGAGTTCACTGAAACATTCTGGGTCACGTGATAAGACCTGTCTTTAAGATTCCCCACAATTTCAACTGCTCTCTGGTGTTAAAATTTCATTTCAGAAAGAAAAATGTAAAATTTCTCAAAATCTAGTTATGGGTTATTTGTATTTTGGTACTAAATAATGAAAATAAGTAACTAATATGAACTAATCACATAAGGAAATCAAGTTATTTCTCTGATTTATAGTGACAAGAAAAATTAAATGATTATTGTTGCAAACCATAAAATTTTGAGGTGGTCTGTTAGGAATATAGCATTGTCTTCAAGTACCTTTCTAATCTTATATAATTCTAGGGTATAATCAGAGTTTATGAAAACAAACGAAACAAATCAATTGAACTAACCCAAGCCCAAGCTCACATTTTAAACAAAATGTCAACATGGGCAGATGGAGGCAGAAGGAAACAAGACTATCAATATCTTTCATAAAGCATGGGGCTCGCTTAGAAATAAAAAGGGAAACAGACCAAGTGTATTTTCTCTTTTGAAGTTCTCAGGTTCCCCTTGAAGAGCTTCCTAAGAAGAAATAGAACTCTATCACTTAGTAATATATTGATTCATTAATATAGGTGGCAGACTCGTGATGTGGTAGAAAGCATAATACGTAAAGTCAGACTTCTGGATTCCATTCCTGACTTCGCTATTTATAAGCTGTAAAAACTTAGCAGAGTTGCTTAAATTCTCTATGCCTCTAAAAAATGTAGGCATTCATAACAACTATCTCATATGAATAATAAATAAGCTAAACCATGCAGTTCACTTAGAAAAGAGTCTGTCACTTAGTAATGCTCAAGAAGTGTTGACTATTAATGGAGATTTTTCAGTAACCATTTTATCACCCTGCCTGCTCTATCATTTAGCAACTTGACTCAGTCTTGCAATATCACACCAACAATTCTGCTAGAACATGGGGCTTATTAAAGAGGTACTTGCCTTGATTATGTAACAACCTTCTCACCAGTGTCCCAAATTTAACTTGTCTTCCTCTATCTCCCAGCCTCCTGCTTCCTTTATCTCTGGTTTCAAAACTTACAAAAATAAATATATACACATAAACACATATCTCTCCTTCCAGCCTTTCTTCCCAAATTCAAATCTCTATATCCCTCTATTCTACTCCGAAGCAAACATGTTACACCTTTCCTAAATCAATACCTAGTCCCTGTATGTGTCCTGCCAACAATGTCCTCTGGGCTGTGGGACTGATTCATAATAATGAATACTATTAACTTTTATCCTCCATTTCTTCCTTAAATTCCATTTACTTTTATATTTTCCCAAATGATAACTTCACACACATTTCCTAATCTCAGTCTTCCTCTGTTTTGTTTTTTCTTCAGTCAGATTACAAAACCATTAACACTGTGTAATCTAAAACTATTTCAACTCTATCACCCTCTCTGGCTACACAATCACATTTCCCACAGGCATAGTCTACACATCCTACCTCCACTTCTTCACCTGCCACAACTCTTAAATCTGACTTCCATCAACAATACACAAGTCTGTTTTTCAATCCCACATGTTGTAAGACTGGGTTGGGGGCCTGAATATGGGATATGTACCTATGTTTTCATATTTATTTCCCTCCTAGATCTCTAACATCTGATATGTGACTGTCCTTTAATGTTGAGATGTTCTTGTCATTTGGTGACACTGCACTTTTCTCTCTCTGACTCTTACTCCTCCTGAAAAATTAATAGATACCTTCAGCTGATTCATTTTCTTATTCAAATGGTATGTTCTGCCTCCATTTTCACATTAGATTATCATTTGTATCTGGTTCTACTTTTCTATTGATTTCTCCATAAGAACTTTAAAAGTGATTTGACCGTGAAATGCGTTCTTTATGTGATTTATCAGTCTATTCATCCTCTTACTGATTAAGGATTCCCCATATGTGACTAATGAATTATTTTGTTCTTGACTTGGTCTGAGGGTCTGGGGGAAGATATCACCCAGAACCATTATAGCTTCCATCACAAATTCTTTTTTCAGATTTAATAGTGTATAATTGACAAATAAAATTGCATATAATTTAAACATGATTATATATATATAGCTACAGATACGGATATATGTTGTGAAATATTTACGACAATCAAGTTACTTCTCATGCCTATCACTTCACATAGCTATCTCTTCCTTTTGTGGGAAAGCTCATAGCTTTACTTTCTTAGGGAACTTTAGATATACATACTAAAGCTTGACACCATAAATGCAGAATTCTTACTTTCAGCCCTGACTTTAGATCTTAAACAATGCTGCTGGCAGGTTTTTAATAACAAACCTGGAGAATTGGCATACCTGGTATCACTACTAAAATATTCACGGTTTTAAGGAATAATCTGTATTGAATTTTAATATACATGAAATTATAAAAAATAGAGATTAGGTATTGTCCATTTAACCTTCTGCTAATCCATTTAAACTTTTGTTAATCCAGTAGAAAATACATATATAAATGTATATCTACTATGCATTTACTATAGGATTCTTGTATAAGCACAAAAGCTTATTGCAGTCTTAATGAGAAGCCATTATGCACAATTTAAAAAAAAAAAAAAAAGGAAACATTTCCCAAAATCCTACTCTTACTTAGCATTGTATCTAAGGCTTATCTCTATCTCATATGACTCCATTTCTCATTCTCAATACTGAGTACAGTTACTCTCTTTAAATAAATATTGTAAGGCTTCTCAAGGACTTTTTATTATATTTTGAAATAATAAGTTTCTTTCATGTAAAGCTAGCATTGATACATTAGCATGTGAAGGAGAACTTAAGTCAGTTTATGAATAGTTACTCTTTACACACCTTCCTAAAATCACCTTTATTTAGTCAATTTATGACAAAGGAGCCATGAGCATATGAGAGAAAAAAAGCCCTTTTTTCAACAAATGGTGTTGCGAATACTGGACAGTCACATGCAAAAGAATAAATCTAGATCAATCTCTAAAATTATACACAAAAAAAATTTTAAATGTTCTAAAGACAACGTAATACAGGAAACCATGAAATACTTAAAAGGTAACATAGGCAAGTCATTACATAAAATCAGTATCAAGCGGTCTTTGGGGACTCCACTCCAGTGGCAAGAGAAATGTAAACAAAAATAAACAAATGGAATATCATCAAACTAAAAAGCTTTTTCACAGCAAAAGAAATGATCACCAAAACAAAAAAACAACCGACTGAGAGAAAACATTTGCACATAATACACAAAGGCTTCTTACACAAAATACATAAAGAGCTCATAAAGCTCAAAAACAAAAAAACCGAACAACTAGATCAAATTGGATAGACACTTATCCAAAGAAAACATAGAACATAGAAATGACTAAGAATCATATGAAAAGATGTTCTTCCTCACCTGTTATTAGGAAATGCAAATTAAAATGACAATGATATTACACCTGTACAAATACAAAAGTCAGAAACAACAAATATTGGTAAGGATGCAGAGTAAAAAAGAACCTTTTTACAATGCTGATGGATGAGTAAACTGTCACAGTATTTATGGAAAATAGAATGGAGTTTCTTCAAAAAAATGAGGATGGCATTGTACTATGGTGAGGTAGTGGTTGGGTATAATCCATATACATCCAAAGAACTCTGATTTGTGTCCTGGGGCTGGGGGAAACAACCAAGATTCACATATAAGTGAAATAAATAAAACTCTTTTCCTCCTCTTTCTTCCTTCCTGCCTGCATCAGCTTACCTCTTGCCCATACCTTTCCTTTAAAAAAATGAGAGAGAATAGAAATTCCATAAGATCACATCTTCCCACTTCTGGGTATTTATCCAAAAGACACAAAACATTAATTCTTAGAGACATGTGCACCCCATGTTTATGACAGCATTATTTACAACAACCAAGAAATGGAAACTCCTAAGTGCCCATCATCAGATGAATACATAGAGAAGATGTGCTATATACAAACAATGGAATACTACACAGCCGTAAAAAGATGAAATCCTGTTATTTTTGACAACATGAATGGAACTAGAGGGGATTATGTTTAAATGAAATAAGTCAGAAAGATAAAGATATGTACTGGATGATCTACTCAGTTTGGAATGTAAAGAAACAAAGCAAAGGAAAAGAATAAAAAAACCAAGCCATGGACATTAACAATAGAACTAAGCTACTAGTGGAAAATGACATTGGGAAAGTGGGGGAAAGTGGCAGTGGGGCACAACAGAAAATGGTGGAGGACTTTTGGTAATTTGGTTGTGGTCATGGTTTGTTGTCGTATATTTGAAGAATGCTGAACTTGCACATATGGGTTTAGGTTATTTTGTAAATCAAAATTATCTCAATAAATATTAAATAAATTATATTAAATAAATAAAAAAAATTAACACATAAAAATAAAAAGATATAAGAACAGAAAAAACCTTTATTGAGATATAATTTATATATTATAATAACACCTGATATAAAGGGGTGTATCTTGATGACAAATTTTGTTATTGGTGTTTAGACTTGATTTTTTCCCAGTTTTATTGAAGCATAGTTGACAAATATAATTGTAATGTATTTAAAATGTACCCAGTGATAATTTGATAATGTGAAAGGATTCCCACAATGAAGTTAATTAACACATCCATGTCTTCATATGATTATAATTATTTTATTTTTGTGGTGAGAAGTTTTAATATCTACTCTCAGCAAGTTTCAGTGTAAAAACAATGTTATTAACTATAACCATCATACTGAACATTAGCTTTTCAGAATTAATTCATATCGTAAATGTAATTTTGGATCCTTTGACCAGCATAGTTTCAGAATTTTGACAAATATACATGCCCTTCTAACCACCATTATCAGTTAGAAAATTTTCATCCTATGCAAAACTTCACATTGACCCTGTCAAATTTTAACTTAATGCCAAAATTGTAGAAAAGTGTAAGGAAAGTGTGGGTTAAAGCTTATTCATGGCAAAAGGAAGTCAGGTCAGCCTACAATAAAAAAAAAATTTAGATACAAGCATTTATGATGGATCTGCTTAGAATCATACTATGTAGTGGAATGAAAGAGTAATAAGTAAGTATCAAGCTTACTAAGTATGTTAGCAGTCAGAGGGAAAATAATGTCACTTTTGTCACTATTTAGCAATAGAATCTACACCATTTCATTATGAGAAACATTTTTTTCACCCCTTCCCTCCTTTCTGTGTGGCATTAATCACTGGGAACAAAAAGTAATAAATGATTTATCAGAAGCAATTTTAATTGAAATACAGGTATATGATGTTTTTTCATAAGTTGTTTTTAGCAAAATATTAGGAAATAAAATTGGGAAATGTGAAGCAGAAATAAAGGGAATGTCATGTTCTGTGATGTAGCAATCAAGTTTTGTCAGAATATAATTACTACCAAGAGAAAGCATAGTTTTTATGTTGTTTCTTTTAAATAAAGTGTTGCCTCAGTTGACTATAAAAGATGTGAGTCACACGCAACTTAGGATCCAGGTTGACTCTCCCTCACTTCCAAAGAAGTAATCAGTGGGAATACATGGAAAAAGACTTTTCCAGGAAGCAGTATGCATGTATTCGTACTTTCCAGGAGCAAAAACAAAACTATTCCCCATAAAGCGTGAAAAATGTTCTGACTTGATGTGACTATGACCATTTTAAAAAGGAACAAATGTGTCTCCAGGGGCACTGGGACAAGAGCACATAAGTCAGTAGCAGACACCTGGTTCTTTAAGAGTCTGGACAGTTCTTGGTCAAATTCAATGCCTTGATTTCCTAGGCACCTGTATCATTAACAGCAGCTATACCAGGATCAGAATGCATTTGTGTAAATTGTGTCCTAAGTACCATAAATAAATAGCCACTGATGTTGGATGCAGAGAGAAAAATTAACGAATGGTGAAAGGGAACCACTTGTTTAAAAACCTTGGATATCTATTTAAATGGATTGAAACATATCTTTCCAAGCCTCATCGTCCATGAAAAAGCAGGAAATATATTAGACAACTTTTTACTGGATTAAGTAGCTGAATGTTTTCATTTGCAATAAATGCAAGCATTGAAACAGCAAGTTTAGTATATTTTTTATTATTCTTTTCAAACAAAGGAATAGAAAAGTGAACAATACCATATTTACACTTTTTCCAGTTAGAATAGGTGTAAGAGAAATAATGATTTGTGTTTGTATATTCATGTTCTTCAAGCTGAGTCCTGAGTAGATTACAACATAAATCAAATTTTGAAGTCATTACCAACTCTGTAATATGCTTTCTTGAGACTGTGAATAAATAAATTTTTCACTTGACATAGAAGAGTAAATAAACCATGGATATATTTTGCTATTAAAATTTTAATACAGATTACAAAAAGTTCTAATCCTCAGGATAAGACACTGAAACTAACTCATAATGGATTAAACATTTGGAATGTAAGACCTAAAACATAAAATTCAGGAAAAAAACGTAGGTAAAAACCTTTCAACACTGACCACATTGAAATGTTTGTATATTCAACTCCAATAGCAAGAGACAGAGTAGCAAAAATAAACAAATGGGATTCCATTAAAAAGTCTGCACAAAGAAATTTTAGCAAATGAAAGAGCAATCTAATGAATGGAAGAAATTCACAAATCATAATGCAACAAGGAGCTAATATCCAATAAATATTTTAACAGATACATACAATTCAACTAAAAATGAAAACCCAATTTAAAAATACACAGATGATCTAAATAGATTTTTCTTCACAAAAGACAGATAGCTAGAAGGCAAATGAAAAAATGTTCATCATCACTTAAGGAAAGGAAAATCAAAACTGCAACGAGATATCAACTTACACCAGTGAGAATAGCTATCATAAATAAATGTATAACATATACATACATTAATAAAACAAGAAAGAAGTCTTGTAGATGATGTGGAGAAAAGGGATCCCTCATACACTGTTGGTGAAAATGTATATTACTGTAGTCATTATGGAAAATAGTATGGAGATTCCTAAATAAACATAAAATAGAAATACCATACAATCCAGCTAATCTACTCTGTATATTTATCTGAACAATTCAAAAACACTAATTTGAAAAGACATGCACATATTTGTGTTCATTACAGCACTATTTTTATAGTCAATATTTGGAAACAAAGTACCTATCAACAGGTGAATGGATAAAGAATATGTGGTATATATACAAAATGGAATACTACTCAGTTATTAAAAAAGATGAAATCTTGCTATCTCAGCAGCATAGATGGACCTAGACTTGCTATGATAAAGTAAGTCCGACAACGAAATATAAATGATTCACTCATACAAAAAAATGAGCAAAACAAATGAACACAAAACAAAACAAAATTTTAAACAAGTACAAAACTGTCATTACTAGAGAGAAAATGGGGTTGAGGAGTAAAGGGGTCATTTATAGACTTTTGAGGGGATAATTATATAGCATATACAGATGTGGAATTATAATGTTATATAACTGAAACTTAGATAATGCAACAAATCGATGTCACTTAAAAATTAAAGAAATTTTACATCATTAAAGGCATAATCATCAAAAAAAATCATATTTTAAGCTATAGAAAGCTATTTTATATAAACTAACAGTCAAAAATGATTAGTAAATTATGGTGCATATATTTAAAACATTATAAAAATCACTAGAAATTATTGTTCAAATATATGTGTTAAGTAAGTTGAAGAATGGTTATTCTTTTTAAATTAAAAAAAATACAAACCCCATATTAACAATATCTAACTGGGGGAAAAAGTGATTGTACTTTTCTTTCTTCTATATTTTCAAAACCTGTAACAACATTTATCATTATTAGAATTCCTTCCTCTCCTTCCTCTTAACACAACCTTTCTTTCCCGTTTTCTTCCTCATTCCCTCCCTCTCCCTTTCTTAATTCTTTCCTGAAGGTCTAGGTAAGATCAGATCCCAAGTGAGTAGTCCCTGGGTGAGCAACCCAAATCCCTCAGGCTCTGACCTCCTTTGTGCGTTTGCAACAGAGATCATGAAAAATGTTATGTACAAGTCAGTCTCTCCAGAGACCATTTGAATGTTCAGATCACTCACCCCAACAGGAAGATAGAATTCACATCACCTTTGAAAACGAAAGATTTCTCCAAAATTTACAGGAATCTTAGGGATAGAAATTCTCTTTTTTCTTTTGTGACGATAATATCAAAGAAAAATCTCTGTAATAAAAGTAAAGTTAATATTCAGTAAAAGGGAAGATATGTGAAATATATTGTTTAGGAAAAAGAACAGATTTTGCTTTTAAGGGAAAGTGGTTAGTTTTTGAATGGAAGAGAGAGTTAAGACAAAATGAGAAAGGAAAAAAATGAATGTTGTAGACAGTTTGTGGGAAAGGAACTTGAAAAAAATCTTTGTTATTGGTATGAGCATTCTTGTCTTCAACAGCAGAAAGAGTTCAGACATGAGACAGAAGATAAGCCAAGCAAGATTTAAGCAGCAACAGGAAAGTATAGTTGGAAGCAGTCTGAAAGTACAACTTCAACTGCTTTGAGAAGTGGATTTTGAAGCACCACTTCTCCTGCTCTGGGGCCAGATTATACACCATCCCCTTATTTTAGGGATTCATCTGGTGACTGTTTCAAGTCTGCCCCTCTGGATGCTTTACATAACTTCCAGGATTTTCTAAGTCCCCCTTTCTCAAACTCCCCTTGCCACATTCCTTAGCCCTTGTGGTTTCTTTCTGTCTCTTGCCCACACAGTTCTTTTGTGCTGATGTGGTCATCACCATTTTGTGGGTTTCTGGTCTTCTAATGTCCCTTATCTGACCCCTGCTCATGTATAACTGCCTATTCTAACAGCTTCAGATGTGAATTTTAGAAGTCAACTTTAATATCAGTAGTGTACTTATAAAAAAACAAAAAATTACCTCTTCTTAATCGTAGCTAATTCATAACAACTAATAATTCACCCATAACAAATTGTAGATTGGTTGACTATTGGTCTAAATAAGTGTGTTAAAAACCCTTTTTTGAAACTTTGGTATAACTTCCCAAATCCCCCAAATTCAAATTCTAAGTAGAAGTTTTGGTTTAAAGGAAAATATAGGAGACCTTAGAGAGCTCTTTGAGACATCCCACATAAAACAATTATTCTCTCTTTGTGGAAGGAGAGCTATTCAGCAAATCAGGTTCATTTCATATGGTAAAAATTATGGGAAGCATTCTCAGAATACAAATTATTGCTCAACCTTGGTAACATAAATTTATAGAAGTCTAATATTTAATGTGTGTGTTGTAAGAGTTATATGTAAATTATATGGAATTCCTAAAATAGCTAATGTGTTCTGTGATTCTGATCACTTTTGAAAATAGCAAATGCCACAAAATAGAGTAAATTTTTTTGTTAATTATGATCTTGAAGTTTGGTCACTTTTGTAGGAAATATTTATTTTTATGTACTTTATGACTAGAGAGATTCATGGAAAGTCTTTGACAAGCTATTTTAAAATAAAACTAGTCAAGGAATTGCAGAACTTGTGGGAAATTGGAATTATAAAGTTGCTAACAGAGGAAAAGATCAAGAATTAATTGCATGGGATAGAATAAAATAATGAGATAAATATAATTATTTTGTGACCTAAAATAGTATTGGTTCTCTTATATTTTATAATATTAAGGGCTATTTTTAACTTAAACCCACAGCTAGCTGATAAATTGCACCTTTTATTATAAGCAGAACTGAGCTATTTTTTCTCTCTCTCTTCCTGTTACCTTGAGTGTGAAAACTGCTAACAAGTATTCTCTTTTTTTCATAATAATGTTAGTTTTGGTATAAGTTCAATAAGAAAAATAATTTTCTCTGTAACATGGTTTAGAGGTTTTGTCTAGAATGTCATATTTCAGATTTGATAGAGACTACTTTTAGGAATTGAGATTTAACTTAAAGAACAAAAGGAAAAATCAGCCAGATGCTTTGCTTATAGGATTCCAGATGATCCATCAAAAGAGTAGGAATGTCACTTTTGGCAGGCCCAGAAACCCCAGGATATTTGGGGGACCTCAGGAAAAGAAGAATTATTCCAGCTTGCAGGTATTTCAGGTGGAGTCTAAAGACCTTGATAAAACTCCCAAGCTCTCAGAGGTGATTAAGTTCTCAGTCTAGGTTTCTTATGAAAACTTCTGGCAAAGCTAACTAGAAGAGTATATTACTATTATATTATACTTATGCAAATAACAGGCCAAATTTATTGAAACTGAACTTGATCTGTAAACAAAATAATTTTACTAGAATTACTTTGTAATATTAAGGTATAGATGGGGAGGAGTATTTCAATATAGACATCAAATTTTAGTTATATTGCCCGCTCAACTTGCAGTAAGTAGGTAGAATGTCTCTTTGGAATCAGGTCTTTATCTCATAACTTACAAAAATGTTATTATGTCTGATCTTGTACTTACCTGGCAAATGTTATAACCTCTATAAACATTATAAATATTGGAAAATTAACCATGATACTCAGACAATGAATTTGCAGGATATGTGATTATCTACAATCATAGGTAATCATTTCATTCTTCAGTTAACCCTTAAACACAACATCCTCATTCAGTTAGAAATAGCTAGCAAGAATGGCACCCTTTTTCCTACAAGAATTAGGAATCATAAAATATCAGTGGGTATCTATAACTGGGCAGTAAAGTAAGACCAAGCCTACCCATTTAGCAAAACTGAAGAGGAGATGGAAAAAGTGGATTTGAAAAAGGGCAAGCCTCCTGCTTCCTTGATTGGTTTGTCATAATAATAAACCTAATTTCTTTTCATCAATATCCCTCCTGTGGAATATTGGTCTTTCCAGGGTGATGGGCAGCAGACCTAGGTCTGGCAACAGTAAGACAACTGTCCTTCACAAGTTCATATGCACCTATTTGCTTCTCCTTTGTGTCATTGTTGCAGTCAATACCATCCTTGAGTCTGTTTCCACCTGCCTGAGGAACTGACAGAAAAAAACTACTGCCTGTGAACCCTCACCAGACATCAAACCAACTTGTGCCTTGGTCTTGGACTTCCTAGCTTCCAAAACTATAAAAAGTTAAGTTCTGTTGTTTTTAAGTCAGTCAGTAAATGGTATTCTAACAGTTCAAGTGTAAGGTATAAAGTCTCCTGTCACTCTCTGTCTCTCTGTCTCTATCTCTCTCTCTCCCCTCCCCCTCCTTTGATAGATATTTAGACAGAGATAGACTGGAATATGTGTGTATAATATTGTATCTTGTTTTCCATTGTAGATACATTTTAAAAGAAAGGCAAAAAATGAAAATTTCTGGGAAAAATACCAAAGAGATATCTTCTGGAATACAATTTTTGTGCTTTCCCCTTTTGTAATAGGCTAACATTTTTTACCTAAGTCATGAAACTCTAGATACTAATCACAAAAAGTTGACATAATCTTTTCTGTAACTAGTGAAATCTTGTGCAACATTAAATTTCTCAACAAAGCTTATGTATGTGTACACACACATATATTATATATATATGCATATATATGCATATAACCAAAATAAGACCTAGCAGTATAAGGCAAAAATTAGGCATTTTATATTTTATAAATGTAAGTTTATTCAAGCTCTAATCCATTTATCACTATCACTTCTTGCTTTTTAGAAATAATCCCTGGATTTTTTAATCTGAAGCTTTTAGTTTGCTTTATAAAACTGAATATTCTGGTCACTGTATACAGGTACTCAGCTCAAGAACAGAGATTTGCAGTATGAACTGCTTTAAAAGTTGTGCAATTTCAGATCTGCTTTAATTCAAATAAAGATATGTGTGCGTGAGTGGTTAGAGTTCCAATCTGCATATTTTAGCAGGTGTCCTAAGAACAAATGAGTTTTCTACATGGATTGTTATTTTTTTCTTTTAGTCATTTCAGATAAAACAATGTCAACAATGCAAAGTCAAGTTATTAGCTGGAAATTTTGACTGAATGTTGGGAGAAGATTTATAAAAGAAGAAAGCAGTAATCTATGGTAAATTTCGAATTTGACTTTGGTTATAATGCTAGGTTTTTATGACTGAAAGCACCAGATGGAGCAAAAATACAATTTTTAAGTTCTTTAGCCAGCAGCACAGAAACAACTAACCTATTTGCTTAACTGGCAAAACCAAACTTTAGCAGATAGAAAAAGAGAGCTCCAGAATGGGCCATGCAGGGATGGGGAACATCAGCAAAGAAATAAAAGAAACACAGTCGCCTATAATAAAATAAGTATGCAAAGTCTTAGATATTGTCTTTAAATATTGTGTTTAGATAGAATTGATGTTGTTCAGAATGGATAAATCTCTTTATAAAGCATCCTATCTGTAGTATTCAAAAAAGTTTCTTTATATTGACTAGCATAATAAAGAATATTATGATATAATATACTTTAGTTTGATAGTACATATAAGACATTTATATTTTCAAAATATTTATGAATATTAAAATAGAACATAATAAAATCAATTAGACAGATATAAAATATGAATAAGTTTTAGAGATGCATGAAATTCTAATTTTTTCTTTTCTATAATTCTTCAACCAACTTTGGAAAGATGTGGCTTCAAAATTCATTTAAAAATTCAATTATAAATCATTCCCCAACATAAAGAGTAAAGGTATTTCCAGTGACTATTTGTTTTAAGATATTTTATTAAATAACAGGTTTTTATAAACAGACTTTAACATCATATAGAGACTATAAACAATCAAATCTATACCTATGCACAGCCATAGATTTGATGAAAATTATGTTAACAGTATAAAATATATTAAAATATCACTTTATGTATGCTCCTGCCATTCTAATCTGTTATTTCTATATTTATCACAGGATTCCTTTTTTTAAGATTTTTCAATCACATTCTGACTGAAATTCTGAGGATGACAAGCAGGTAGTAACATGCTTATTTCTAATTTGTCAACTCTATCTTGTTTCTTTTCAGAACCACAGTTATTATAGGTAGCAGACAAAATGCTAGACGCAGCAATAGTACATTTCCCTCTTTGCTTACTAAGGCACCATTTTACGATATGTATAAATAAAATTTGATTAGAGAGTGTTTTGCTTTCCATCTGGAATGTCTTATCTACCTTCAATGAATAACCTTCGCTACCTGCAAGCTAAAACAGCCTGGCATTCTATGATAATATTCAAAAGCCAAAATCTAGGTCATATTTTTTCCTTTGCATAAAATTCCTGCAACTTTTATTTCAATTGACTCATAAAGTGTTTAAAAAGTAAAAATATTGCAATGAGGTTTAACATGTTAATGGTAAATTAATGCACTTTCTCCTCTATTAGACATATTTGCAATGCAGTGGAACATTCAGCACTCTCTCTTGGATAGCATCTGATATTTTATATGCAGATGAATCAATGGCTTTTGTGAACTTTTGCCTAACCTAAGCCTGAATACACAAAATAAGGAATGAAAATATATTCCAGTTGCCTAACCAATCTGTATGTAGGAAAAAACTAATTCACTATTTCATATGGAACACCATTTCAAGTCAGGCTACTGAAGATATTGTCATTCAGGGATGAGCGAAGAGATGTTCATTTTGAATTTAAATTAAAATATTTAAAGGATTCAATTAATTTTCATATGAAAAAATGACTGTAAGATCCTAAGCAAATGAATGAGTATAGTTTCCTGTCACAATTAATGGGAAATACACTCTTATCTTGCAGTACTTTCCATTCATTTACATTAATTCTGACTGTGTCAAATAACAAGGATAATTTTCCAATTTAAAAAAGTTGAAATCAGTCAAACAAAAGTGATTGACATTACAAAATAATTCATTTCTAATCAAAATCTATTTTTCTTCAAGTTTATACATTTGGTACCAAATCAGTTTACAAATGAGGATCAATTTGAAAATATATTGCTATGTATTTGCCATCAGGTACATAATTAAAATTTTCTGTATATTTGTGCTTAAGTACTTAGACTTTGTATCATAAAATAGTAGATGCAAGGTAAAATAGATCAGCAAGTTTCTCCTTTCAATAAGAGTTTAAATGAAAAATGAATGTAGAGAGAGAAGGAGATAGGCATCAGATTCTTTCAATATCATCTTTAAAATTATTGCACCCAGAAAGGACTCATTTTCCCTAAGTTTGTGAAATGTCCTTAAGAATCCACCAATCTCTTATTTTGACATCATTCCTGGCTCACATCACATTTCCTATACCCTTCATTGCTGTATCACTTTTTAGCTCCCAAATGACTCATTACTCTCCATTCTTTCTTTTTACCTTCATTCCTCCAATTCTTGCGTTAAAGCTTTCAATATGAAAAGTAGCGTCGAAGGTCTCTCTCCCTTGATACACACAGGTGGTTGAAATTTGTCTTTAACTAAAATATATCAAAAACTCTTTGCCATTTACATTTGTAGCACTGCAGACCCAAGTCATAAATGTCTGCACATTATGCTTTCTCATCTCAGAGCAATCACTGGAGGCCAGCCTTGTCAGGCATGAATTTACTTAGGAATTGATGAGTTACCAGTAGTTGGGGAAGACAATGCCCCAAAATGACAGCAAATAGTCAAGAGTTACATAGAACAAGATAATGTCAATGCAGATTACTCATTGATTCCAAAACTCAGATTAGAACAAAGAGTTTAGCCGGCTAGTTAAGATCATGTGGGCTGGCATGCAGAAACCAAGTATCTCTCCAGGTGGTCTGCTGGGGGAGGGGAGGGAAATATTCTGCCCTATACTAGGGCATGGCAACTTGAGAGATACTATCACAAGCACATACCTTTGGAGGAGATTGTGAGGAATGTGGCATTAAATTGAGGGTCACACCCTGCTTCACTGGGTCTACATTACTGGAAACAAATTTATTCTAGTAGAATTTGAGTGGTAGGAGACAATAAACCATGCATTTATAGAGCCAGAAATAGCAGCTTGAGGGAACTGTTTCCATGGATTTTGTCTTTTTTATTTAATTATTTTTATTGAAGAAACATTGTATCATAATATATAGATTTAAGTTGTGCATCATTGTAAATAACATCTGTATATAATACACTAAGTTCACTACCATCATTCCATTCTTTTCCTTTACTATACAACTGATTCCCTCTACTCAATTTGCCTACTCTCTTCCACCTTTGTTTCCTGTAGACATTATATTGATTTTATGGACTGAAAGTCTATTTTTATTTGATTTAGTTATTTCCTTGTTTAATTTGTTTGCTTAATTTCTGTATATACCACATATGAATAAAATTGTCTGTCTTTCTCCCCCTGACATCTCACTAAGCATAATTGCCAATAATACATTAGCAATAAATATTTGTAAGTTTAGAAAAGTCAGTGGAAAACATTTCCTGTCAAGTTAACATACAAAGCTTGAAAAATAACAATCATAATTTACTGCTAAATGATAGCATTATTCACAAAAGTTGTATCATGAGTTCTGTAATTGCTATTGGTTTAATTTTCCTAACCATTATTAGTGATAACATTTAGAAGTTCTTATCAAGTAAAATCAATAAACAAAATTAAAAAATATTTTCAGAATTATTAGTTATTATGAGTCTATATTTATGTATATATATACATATACTTCTTAAAAGCAAGATCATATAAAAGTAAACAAAATCATTTTTTTATTTGAGGTTTCTCTGGCTCTAAATCTGCCCAACTCTGAAATTGTGAGTTATGAAAAATCTTTTTCAAACTCCATATCTTATAGTACTCTACAAAATGAAAATTTAGTCATAATGTATCCACTGTCTTAAAAACCCTTTGCTGTTTCTTTAAGCATACAGACAAAGAGAATTGAATCCAGGGAGAACAGTTGATGTGATATCTGTGTTATCAATAAAGGGTCAAGAGGTAAGAGGTAGATTCTGATGAGTGTACATCCACTAAGAAAGACATCCCCCAGTGAAAAGTTTCAAGATTTAGAAAGAAGGACTGGATCCACTGTTACAGTAGCAGTCCTCAAAGGAAAATTCCAGCTAAAAGATGGCAGCATTCCAACTAGCAATTAAGTTTTACCATGCGTGAGTGAAGTGTGGTAACAGGAAAGGAAAAAAGAAGAGCCTGTACTTGGAGAAGTGACAAGCAGATATAAAGACGGGTTTTATTCCCTAGAAAAGTGAGAATGAGTAAGGGAGAAATCTAGTGCCTTGAGAATATCCAGAGAAATATATGTATCTGAAATGGGAATTAGATACACGACCACTTTGAATATTTGACTATTTTTAGACTATATTAATTTAATTGGAGAAAGAGGAGACAGCTGGAAGACAGAAATGAAATGTCCAGCAGTTCAGCCAAAGGTATCCTGAGTAACAATTCCTGCACCTAAGAATAGGGACATATGATAGATTTTAACAGTATAGGAAAAATGCAAAAGGGAATATTAAAAGTGAGCTTCAATTTCAAAATCATTACCAAAAAACATAAGGTGGTTCTATTTAGAAACACTATCTTAAATCAGTAATGATCACTAACAGTCTAAAGAGAAGTGTCTAATACAAACTCACCATTGAGTCTGAGGCCAGTGGTTTTGTGTGACTTCTTCCCTAGAATGAGGTGAATATTGAGTAGACAAAACTTAACAGTGATGATTGGGCATTTTTATTCTTTGACTACAACTATTCTTTTTCAGAAGTGAGCAAGTAACTACGTAGAAGTTTCATGAATTAAGAGCCTGATTAAGACATATCATCCATGAGTAAAGATTCAAGGCTAAATTCTATTTATATTTCTTATTTGTTTTCTAGGAGCTTTGTGGATGCCTAAAGATCATGACTATTCAATATCCAACTTATCTACAAAGGAATAGATCAGAGGCAGAAACGTGAGATGCAACAGTATCTTTATTCCCAAAAACATCATGTCTCACTTCCATTTGCTTTTCATAATATGTAAAGACTTATTCCAGATATGTAAACTACTGTTGTAGTGATAGAAGAGAAATATTTCTAAGAAAATAATGACGAGTAAAAAGATGAAGTTTCATATATTAAAATTCAAACAAACAGCAGGGTTTTAAGAACCAGCCAATTTACATTGCATCCATATCTAAGTTCTTTTAAAACAATATGCTTCTTATTAAATCCATTACTCAGTATAAAGAGAATTTCCCTCATTATACAAAATTGGGATCATTTTGTTGCCAATGATAAAATCTCTGAAACTTAAGGAAAAAGTGATTTTATTGCTTTGTGTTATTGACTAAAAACAATATAACCAAGATCCGGTTTTTGTTTTTTTGGGTTTTTTTAACTTTTCTTAAGCAATCTCAAATTTACTCCTCAACTGGAGGTAGATCCTTCCCTCATAGTTAAATGATGACAGTCAACTGACTTCCACCAACATATATTAAAAAAAGCTTCCTTACTGAGAGTTTCTGAATTAACCATATGATTCATATTCAGTTTAGTTTTGATTCTGTACTCACCTGTACACAAAATGTCTTTGGCTTAAGTTACTTTTGCAGACTTGGAGATGAAAGTAGAATCACAATTAGACTGCATGGAATAAGGGGCAGTATGATCTCTGAATCAAATTTTATGGGTCGCTAAAGTAACCACAAAAAATAAAAAATCACTTGCTTATAATCTTTAAATAGTTTTTTAAGGGCAAATCATAACTAAAACTAAAATGCCTAATCATGTAAAAACTGCCAAAATAATTGAGTTATCATTATCTTTTATGTTTATGTTACTGAATCAAGATTACTCCAATATAACTAAAATAAATATTTTATTTCACTTTGAAATTGTTGCCATTGAAACTGGAGGGAATCATGCTAAGCAAAGTAAGTCAGAAAGAAAAGGGGAAATACAGAATGGCTTCCTTCATGTGGAATATAATGAAATGAAACAAATGTTCACACAAATCCCAACAATAATGTAGGACACAGGACTTTGGTTTCGGAGGCTGGGTGGGATGAGGGGAGAAGTTAGTGGTAAAGGAAACTAGAACTCTAATGGTGGATGTGGTATGAAATATGGGCTGATTCTACATACAAAGAAAATGATGCAGGGACTGAAGGACTGTAGTAAGTGTGAGAGGAAGAATCTGAGTGTTCCTGAGGAGGTAGAAGCAGGAGAGAACTTATAGAAGGGAGAATACTTTAGGCTGTGAGGATGTGGAATTTCCAGTGTGTATGGTAAGTAGGTTGACCATACATCCCATTTTAAATGCGACAGTACTGTTTGCTTTCATATTTCCCAACTTCAGTTTTGTTCCATTTTTAATAAATCCAGGTCATCTGTAATGCAGGGCAACAGGGGAAGAAGAGTTGCCCCAGGCCCAGTCTGTTGAGGGGTCTAAAAAAATCCCCATCCCATCCCATTTTGTTCAGTTTTAAAATATAGTCAGCCTAGTAGTAAGCAAAAAGACACTAGAATTTTGGAACCTTCATCTAATGGGCAGAGAAAGCTTTCAGATTGTATTTGCAGAAGACTTACAGAAAGAAAGTTCACACATCTTCCTGATAGACATAGGAACCAAAGAATGTGTGAGTGAACATGAGAAATGAAGATGGTTCAATTGTAGAGAGTGCAGTGGGACTACAAGAAAGGGAGATTCCATTCCCTAGGGGCCTGAATGCTCCATAATGTTTGCTGGAGATTGTGGGTAACTGAGAAGCCATAACTCAAAAAGGATCAAGATTCCAACTCCAGTGCTTTCCAAAACCAAGAGGATTCTTAACACATTTGCGAATGATTGAATTTAGAAAAAATATAATTTAGAAAAAAAAACTTAAAAAAAAAAGAATTGGTTGTCAAAATACTTAAAGTATTAGATTTTTACTTTAAAAAATATATAAATACTTACTGTTATTTCTGTATGATTGTTAAATATAGTATTATATGTTTAGTGTGCCATGTACTTTAAAGATCAATGTTAAATTTATTGCTTCTTTTTCACTAATGCACATTCATACCAGTACTATGTATTCAGAAATAATGAGAAAAATCAGAAAGAAAGAAAACGGTATGGCATAAATTTTAATTGATCATCTAAAACTGAACCTAGATACTGTAGGCATGTAAAAACATTCACCTACATTTCAGTCAGAGTACAAAGCACTGTGTCACTTGAAAATAGACTGTTAGGTAATTAAGCTCTCACACAATTAAACAGCAATGACTCCAAGATAATTTTCAAGTCAGCTATCTACATTGAACACTTGCTAATTTTTATATTAGCAATAAATCAGCCCTATAGTCTTTCTTTTTTAATTAATTTATTTTATTCCCTGGTTATATTCTTGAACTATAAGACCAGGAAGAAAGAACATATTACTTGCACTTGCCTCTAATTACAAATGGCTCTGAGTCCACTCAGGTGCTATATTCTTTAGAGAATACAAACAATAATTTAACATTTCCCAATATCACAGGTATAACTGACCCCGCGGAGAACAAAAATTGAAGTATAAGATTAAATTGTATCATTGCAAGCCCACTTTGTTACTGGATATACCCAGAAATCCCTGCATTCACTCTATTGTCTTATTTAAATGCTGTTTGGAGCTTTAAAATATAAAGAAAATGACATGATTAGAAAAAGTTTAACACAACTAATTCATTTAGCATATAAAGCAAACTTTATACAGATAAATAGCTAGATATATATATGTATATGAACACATAATTTTTTTTAATTTTCCATTTTTCTTGACCACTAGAGTACATAGAAATAAAGATATCTTAAAAAGTAACTGAAAATATCAAACCAAAAGTAATATTTTAGATTAAAATTAACAATATAAACATTCATGTAAACATATAAAACTGTATATACAATCATAGATGCACATACTACATATATAAATATGTGTGTGTGAAAATTTTGTTTTCTGGTATGTACATGACAATACACACTATTCTCAGTAAATCGATTATGTGTTAGCTTGACTTTCTGGTTCACTTTTCTTTGTTTTCGGTCAAATGACTATTAGAAACAAATAGAAAGTGCTCCAAATTAAGCAGCCCTTCCTGAACACATGAATCATAGCCTTCTATTTTAATTTGGTAAGTCTTGTATAAAAGTGCTTGCTATTTATAGGAGTTATTCTGATGAAAAATGTTATGTCATACAAATAAAGACACTTTCAGTAATTCTCATGTTACCACATTTCCTGAAATATAATTCACATGCTATATTGTTTATCAATTTGAAGTGCAAAAATCAATGACCTTAGTAATTAACATAGATGTACAGCGGGCACCAAGTCACAACCAATTTATTCCCCATATTTCCCATTGCTACCAGTCCTAATCTAATCTCTACTCTATAAATTTGCCTATTCTGAATAGTTATATAACCAGTCATCTAATATGTGGCCTTTTGGATTGTTTTCATTAAGTTCCATCAATGCTGTGGCATGTATTTGTACTGTATTTCTTTTTATTTGCTATTCTAACATGTATAGTCTATATTATCTTAATGTATACATGAACATTTGGCTTATTTACATTTTTGACTATTATAAATAACATGAATAATTCTGTTATAAACATACATATACACATTTTTTAGAAGCATTTTATTTATTTTTATTTAGTTCATCATCCTGGTTTTTGTCCCAGTCCCAGGTTGCAAACCCAGGCCCTTGGGGATATATGTGGAAGGCATTCTCAACTAGAGGCAAAGGGCCCAACCTCTTTTCCACTAGGGTGAACCATGTGCAAGTTATTTTATGGGTATACATATTTGTTTCTCTCGGTCCATACCTAGGAGTGGAATTGCTGGTTCATATAGTAATTCTTTGTTTGATATACTGAGAAACTTCCAAACAATTTACCAAAGAAACTACATTATTTATTATTTTTACTAGAAGTAATATAAAAATTCTGATTTCTTCACATCCTCACCAACACTTGTTACTCAACTTTGTTTAGCACCCAAATTGGCTTTAAGTAGTACCCTATTATATTTTTATTTGCTTTTTTGTGATGGTTAAAGATGTTGCACATTATTTTCATACACTTATTAACTATTTGTATATGTTCTTTAAGAAAATATCTATTCAGATATTTTGTAAATTTTAAGTGGGCTATTTGACTTTTTATTGCTGTTTTGTAAGAGTTCTTTATATATTCTATATAACTTTTTTCCTTTTATTGTTAATATTTTGATGTCATATCTAAGAAAACATTGCTTAACTCAAAATCACAAAGATTTATGTCTACGCTTTCTTATAAGAGTTTTACATTTTAAACTCATACATTAGTCTTTTTGATGCAATTTTTATTTAATTCTTCTACATGGTATCAGGTAGACATTCAAGTTAATTATTTCGAAAGCAGATATCGAGCAGCACCAGCAGTACTTGTTTAAAATATTATTCTCTCCCCCATTGAATAATCTTGGCATCAGTGTCAAAAATCAGTTGGTTATAGTATGAAGGTTTTATTCTCAACTCTTAGTTCTATTCTACTCTCCTTTGTGTTTACCTGTATATCAATCAGTAGGATGCTTCTTTACTCCTGTAACTTTGCGGTAAGTATTGAATTCTTGAAGGATGAGTCTTCAACTTCGCTCTTTTGTTTCAGATATTTTTGGCTGTTCTTGCTCCCTTGAATTTTTATTCAAAGTTTATGATCAGATCGTCATTTTTCACAAAGAAGTCAGCTGTGATTTTTATCAGAATTGCCCTGAATCTGTAGATTAATCTGGGAATATCACCAACTTAACTTTAAGTGTTTCAGTGCATGAACATAGAATGTTTTTTCATTTATATAGGTCGTATTTGCTCAATTGTATATACATAGAGATAATTTTAATTTTTCCTTTCCAATTTGACTTTTTCCCATTTTGTTGCATGATTGTCCTACCTATAACCTTCAGGACACTATTAAATAGAAGTGATGAAAGGTGATGTCCTTTTCTTTGTCTGAACCTTAGGAAAAGGGATTTGGCCTTTTAACATAAAGTATAATGTTGAATGTGGAATTTTACCAGCTTGAAAAAGATCATTAATGCTTAATAAAGGTAAAGTATATACTAAGAGACCAGAGTTCAGCAGCAACTCTCTAGTTCAAATGACAGAATAAAAGAGTAAATATATGTAAATCTTATAAAGTTGAGATTCCTTCACATATTCTCAGTCAAATTTCATACTGTGTTTGATAAGTTCCATTACCCTTTCTTGATAGATAAATAAAACATCTATCAAAAATTCATATAAGTATTCCAGAATCATGAACACTCTAGCAATGTCAAGATTTGATCCAAATGCACTCATGATTCAAAAAATAGACCAGTGTGAAATAATAATATTAGACTTGGCTTTAAAAGCTTTTGGTGAAAAGGTAAAAAAATTCTTCCTACAGAAACAATTTAATTCTATCTTAGTACTTTCAGGAGTCATGAAATTTTTCTACTTAATCTAACAAATTGGGTTGCAAATTGGATAGAAGAATCAATTGCATGGTGAAGGAAGAACTGGAATCGTGATGTTTAACATGATGTGTTATATACAGAAGTTGATTTATAATGATGCACACCTCAAACCTTTATAATTTTAAGACACGATGTTCTCATTAAATTAATTTATATAGATATATGTATGTTTTTCACAAAAAAATAATTGACTTTCAGTAGTATATTGCTTAACAGTATTTTCATTTCTAATTAGGAGACAGAGTTACTCCTGGGAGATCTGGCAATTTCTGGGCATTATTGAAAGACACACACACAAACACACTCACACACACACACAAGCACATGCACGAGCACACTTGGCTAGTTGACAATGGTCGTGCTACAGTTAAATATATTTTCAGATGGAAGACAGTTTTGAAAGTCATTTTGTTGATAAAGTGACTTACTTCCTATTAAAAGGATATTTTTCAGTGTATCTATGGCCATGCATATCTTTAAACAATGGAAGAATAAAATTTCAGCCCAGAACTGATAAATCAGAGGATTATATCTCTGCTAGGTCAAATGAATTTTTCAAAATATTTAGAAAAGCAGCAATCTGTTTGGAGTTCAGCAGTCTCCAAAGGTGAAGAATATTCGCCTAAGGAAAAAATGCAAATAGAAGGAAGGAATAGTGATCTAGTTGTGCTTCTTTATAGCTGCAAGCTCATTATATTGTATAACATAACTCACTGGAGATTTCAATATAACACACAGATGCACTCTATATTTGACAATGTGTCCCTTGCCAGGAATTTTCTGAATAGAATTCCAATGTGCTGAGATTTCCTTTCTACTATTTATAAAATGCACACATATGTAAGTATTCATACCAGCTTAAGCTTATTATATATATAATTTTGCATGTATATGTTCATATATGCATATAATTATATACAAATAATACACACATGCACACACATACACACATACACATATATATATCACTATGATAAAATATGAGACATAGGCACAGCACTCCGTGATAAAACTATAGATATATCCCAGAATTCATCTCTTCATACTTTCAGTTCTATTGACTATCCATATTCACTCAAAACATACATTCCACGAAGTTTATTTGAAATACTACATTTCATTTCTATCTCTGAAATCAGACTTCTTTTTTCTTAAATTTATCCTTTGATCATTTGTCTTATTCTCATAGAGCTACATTCAGTCTTTTATGGTGACTCAAAATTATTGCAGCAGAAATCTCACCTGTATTAACTATTTAGCCAACATTTAATCATATTGAGGGAATAAGTCAATTTCCAGTCAACATGTCTCTAAAAAATATGAAATATTTTGTTTTCCTTTCTTTTCAGAATGAATGCTACGGGATAAATTTTGTGAGTACAACCTAAATCCACAATTATAAAAAAATGAAAATAGCAGAGAACATCATATGGGATATACTTGCAAATACTGGAAACATTCTGCTAGCTATGAGGAAATTTTCAGCTTAATGTCATGCTCCAAGGTGAACAGGCCTCATCCTAACAGGTTGCAGTTCCTCCCTGTACCACATACGGAGTCAAGTATGAGATGGATGATATGCAAACATTTATGAAATTGAGTTGAAGTACCTTAAATTTACTTGTTCTCCCCTCTAGTGTTTCCCTGTGCTAAAAATGGTATATAAAACACCAAAACTGGAATAAAAAGTGATGTTTAGATTGACTTCAGAGAGTTCTGCTGAACAACGCATTGCTGCTTTCCAAGAGCACAGCTGAAATATTATTCTGCAAAAACTGACTCTGAAATGCAATAACTAGAGAACAGAGAAAACAAATTTAAATATAGACAGAGAATTTTTCATTCCAGGAAAAATATTGCATGCTACAGTTTTAAGTATCTACCACCACAATTCCTTTACCTACAGGAGCAAGATAAGTGAATATTGCTTGAGAAAATGTTGATGTTTTTCATCTGTTTTGCACAATTACTACAAAGGAATATCTAACAATAACAAATATCAGGATGAAAATGAGAATGGTAATTGTCATTAACATAAAAACCTAGCTAGTTTTAAAATAGATTTTAAAATGCGTAACTCTCACAAAATGTAAACTCATTTTGGAATTCAATTGGTAAATTTATTAAGTTTTTAAAAATATTCCTATGACTTTTTCAAGCAACATCACTTACAGGAATTTATCTCAAAAGTATAATCAATTTCAATCAAAGATATTTTACAAAGATCTTTTCCTTCATATTAGGGAAGCAAAAGCAACCTGAAAACTCAAAAACAGAAGATTGTTCTTTATGCAAATTATATAACCATTAAATGCAAGACAAAAAGATGCACAAATACACAGTGAAAAGCAATAGTTTATATTTCTATCATTAGAAAGATAACACACTGTGCATCATTATAGGTGATTAATTCATGGGAATTTTAATATGCTATATAATTAAAAAGATGATGAAAATATTTTACAATGCACACAAAATACATAAAATAAATAATATGTAAAATATACATATTTTAACTTAGAAGTATGTGCTCCAGGAAAGCAAGGATTTCTATTTTGTTTATCTTTGAATCCAGAGAACCTAGCACATGGTCCTCCCATAGAAGGTATCTAATGTCTGAATGAACATAATCTATTTATCAAATGGGGATAAAATGGGAGTTTATTTCTCCTGTAATTGTGCACATTTCCAATAAATAGCTTTGCTTGTTACCAAGTTGCCACCGTTTCACAAATCAACCTTCCTTTCTAGCTGGTGGGTAACGGGGGGAAGCAATATGAACCTCCAGTTCTTACTTAAGTTTTTATCCTTCTAAAATGTAAAAGACCTGTACTTCATCTTGATCTGATTTCAATTCAGAAAGGATACATTGTGAAAAGAGTATATGTATCAGTCAGGTTGAACTAAATAAAATATTTTTATTATACTGAATACACCAATTACAATTGAATTGTCTCTTAATCTTTCTTACTGGTAATAGCTATCACAGTTTGTTGATATTTGTCTGATTTCGGATAGTAATTTGAAAGATATATCCTAGGACCATGTCTCTTTAAATATAAAAGTAGCACATTTTTCTTAAACAAACATGTAATGAAATAAACCTTTTTGAAAGAGTGCATACACACAATTTTCCCTAAGTGTTTTGGGAGAAAATTAAAAATGGTGCTTATTTTTCCAATGAAATAACCTAAGTGGTATAATGCTATTATAAATAGAGTATTTGTTTAGCAAAATTAACTCCTGCTTTAAGAAATTTCCTTCAAGGAGTATTTTTTTAATAACATTTTAGTCCTTGTAATGCTTTTCTTTCAAAAATGCAAGAGACTGTTTAAGTTATTCATTACTTCTAGAATTTGAAACACTTTCCCCAAGGATAAAAGGAAGCATGAATTTAATTTATGAAAAAAATGATAAGCTAAAGGAAGTTGACCTAGTTATGTATGAATTGTTATGCCAACTGCAATTCATGCAATATTTGACATCAGTGTGAAAACAAGCTTTCTCAGCTTTGGCATAGGAGATGGATATCCACAGAAGTACAATGTAAGCCAAGGAGCTTTGTGTGATAAGCAATAGCCTACAGTTGAAATATACACAATGCTCCAAGTTATTTCAGGAAAGTATGTCAATGTCACCAAAGGGAAAAAAATTGTAAAGAAAATACACTTCTTAAACTGTAGACTAGTTATGACACTACAAAATAGAGCTTTCTTTGGTGCCTGATTCTGTAAACTCTCGGTCGCTCACAGAGATTTCCAAGAAAGGATTGTAATCACAGTTTTTGAAAAAAAGAATGTCCCCTTTCCTTGATAAACTTCAATAACACACAAGAAAAAATAAGAGATGAAGTATAGTTACTATTGTGTCATTAAATGACAGTGCCTGTGTGTTAGACTACTTTTATATTTCTATTATTTAAAAGTAAGGACGAGCACAACTACAATAAATGAACTTCATTTCTCACCTTCCTCGACATTCCATCTCACTAGCTGACATATAGAGACATAATGTCAAAGTGATGTGGGCAAAATAAGGGTAAAGTGGCAAAGTGAAAATAAGGGTAGAAGGTGGGAAAAGCAAAAGTACAGCCTCAAAAGTAAAGGGCAGGTCATTCCCAGAGGAGCCAATCCTGAATTCTAGGAGTTCAGACCTTTCTAAGACTCTTGCTGAGTTCCACGCCCTTGGTTCCACCTAGGAGTGTTTTGGTGTAGGTTTCTCCCTGCTTGTCCACAAAACTTTGCTGCTCCTCATTGGTAAGTTCCTTCTGAAAGGTTCTCTGACTTTAAAACTTATTAGTATGGCCTGCTGACTTTTTGTTTTCTGTTTTCCTAGTTTTCACCCTTACCCCATTCTCTGTTCGTGACTAACTGCTTCCTAAAATTTGGATAAAGAAATAATTTTTCACCCAGATATTAGAAAATTTTCAACAAGAAAAAATGAGCTATCCAACCATGTTAAATACATGGAAAAATCTTAAATGCATATTGCTAAGTGAAATAAATCAATCTGAAGAGGTTACATATTGTATGATTCTAACTATATATGACATCCCAGAAAAAAATCAAAATGGAGAAAAAAATTGCGAGAAGTGGGATGAACAGTTTGGGTACAGAGGAACTTTAGGATGGGGAAAATATTTTGTGTAATACCATAATGATGGACATATGTCATGATATATTTTAACAAATCCACAGAATGTATAAAACCGAGTGAAATTTCAAGTTGTACTATGGACTTTGGGTGTAATAACCCACATTTGTAAGTTCATTTAATGTAACAAGTGCCTCACTCACTGATGTTGATAATGAGAAAGGTGTGAATTTGTGGGAGCAGAGGGTATGTAGAAAATGTCTTTATCTTCTTTTTAATTATTCTGCATATCTTAAACTTCTTTTTAAAGTTTTTTAATAACAATAATAAATATAAAAGCAGGTCAGAGGGAGTGACTGGATTTTTAAAAAGGAATGGATTTGGTAATATTCACCAAGAAGATGACATTTGGACAAGACAATAAAGGAACAGAGAAAATGACTCATGTCTCTACATGATGGGAAGCATTGCAAGCAAAGTAGCAGCTAATTTAAAGTTCATGAGATAAGGTGGATACATGAAGTCATTTGAACAACAAGAAACTCAGAGCAGCTAATAAAAAAAGAGAAGAACAAATGCAAAAATATAGAGAGATGAAGTCAGAGAGATAAAAGAGTCCAGAACATAAAGGACTTTATAGGTTTTTTTTAATCAGAATAGAGTGTGAGTTGGAAAAACCACAAGTTTTTCCATCCTATACAGGAAGTAGCACGTTTTCCCCAAAGTGTACCTCTTCCATATTTGTCTCCTTTCCTACTTACACAAAACAATTTACTTTTGGTTACCAAGTGTGTAAAGGTTTTAAATTACCTAAAGAATGTTTCTCTGCAATGAGTCATTGAATATATCTCTCATCTCATGCAATTTAACTCAATTCTGACACTTTCTAACCAGAGATCGCATCAGATCCAAAACATGTTGAAGACTTAGTCCCACAAGACCGTACAACTCTGTTCTCCCACATACACACATACACACTTCAGAGGGAAGTCACAAGCGCAGGTTACCACCTGTGCTTCTGACCAAATTGTTTTATATGGTAGTTTTCAATGACCTCCTCCTGCGTTTTATTACTTTGCTACAGTAGTTCACAAAACTTAAGGAAACACTTGCTTAAACACTCAACGTATGTGATAAAAGATACAGATAATGAGATACAAAGGGTAAAGTCTAGAAGGGTCACAAGCACAGGAGCTTCTGTGTACACAGAGTTGGAGTACACCATCCTTCTGGTGTAGTTTTGCCCACCACCTGGAATCGCTCCAAACCCCATACTGTTGGCATCTTATAAACGTTTCCTCACATTGGCATGGTCAGTTGTGAGCACCACTTCCAGTCCTCTCCCATCTTTGGAAGATGGGTGATGGGGGACAGGGCAAGATTCAAAGCTTCTAATCCTGTCTTCTAATTGTGTAACCAGCCCTGTCCCAGAACCCTCCAAAAGCCAACACAGGGTACATTAAATATAATGAAATATGGTCATAGTGGTTTCTTCATTTAAGAATCTCTTTTAAGAGCTCTGCATCAGAAATAGAGTAAAATAAAAATATTATTAAAGGAGATGTTCTTAGCACTTTCATAATTTAGGAAATCACAAGGGTTTTAAGAGCTCTGTGTTAGAGAACAGGGGCATACATAAGTATGATGGAGAATGATATATAGATGATAGGTAAAGAGAAAGAACAAAAGAGAACGAAGGAAAGAACAAAAGAATGAAAGAGAAAAAAAGAAAAAAGAAAGAGAAATGTATAGATATTCTATTATCGCACAGAAAGTTTTCTCCTACTCCAAATTAGCTGAGTTCTTTTTATCATGAAAGAATACTGTTTTAAAATATTTTATCTGTATATATGTAAAGAATATTTGTATATCTATCGATATAATAAATCATAAACATTGAATTTTGAATATTGAAGCAAAATTATATTCCTTGTAGAAATCCCGTGGAGTTATGATATATATTTTCTTTTTACATATCACTGAATCAAATTTGTTCAAATTCCTTAAAGAATGTCATATGTTATATATGCATTAATCTTGAGAGCATTAAAAGTGAAATAAATTAGTGACCCTAAGGTAAGTACTACATGATTGTACTTACTATGAATAATCTAAAATAGTTAAATCCAAAGATACAGAAAGTAGAACAGGTATAACAGACATTGGGGTAAGGGGAAGTGATGAGTTTTTGTTTAATGGATATAGAGCGTCAGGTTTATAAAATGACAAGGCTCTGAAAATTAATATCACAATTATATAAATATGCCTAACATTTCTTTAGTATACAGTTGTATATTTAAAAATGGTTAAGATAGTAGGTTTCATATTGTGTTATTTACCACGCTAAAAAGAAATAAAAAAGGATTAAAATTGTAGGATTACATAATTTATCATTATGTACTAAACTTTATTATGCTAGTAATATTTTTTCTAAAACTTCAGAACAAAGGATATTTTTCTTTTGGTTAGAATTTGTATACTATATCCTTAAACATATATTTCTTTACACTGATGTATTTATATGTAGTAGATTCCTTATAGAAAATACATTATTGTACTTTATCTAAACTGATAGATTTTCCTTTTGCTTTTAATATAATTATTGATATAGTTGGATTTTAGTATACTACCCTACTTTTTGTTCTACTGTTCTACCTGCAATTTGTCCTCTTGCTCCTCTTTTCTCGCCATTTCATATTACAGTATTACTTACTTTTCCATTTTAGCTCCACTATTGGCTTAATGATTATACTGCTTTTTAAAAATTGTAGTGCTTGCCTTAGTGTTTGCAATAAACAATTTCTTAGTAAATCACACCATCAAGTATATTTACACCATTCATGCATATACCCATTTTCTCTATTCCATTCTTTGAAACTTTTTTCACAGCTTTTACTGCTACTTGTTATAAAACCAGCACTTTCGTTACTAATTTGTGCTTAAATTCAATTGTCTTTTAAAAAGTAAAAGAAAACAGTCTTTCAAATTTATCACTTAGCTCTTTTTTGAATAATGTCAAATTTCTATCAAATTCTGTATTCCTTTTACCTGAAAATTTTATTTTCATATATCTTGACTGCATATCTCTGTCAATAAATTCTCTCAGTCTTTGTTTGAAAAATATTTAGTGTCAGTTTTTGAAAGATGCTTAAAAAGAAATAGAAATCTGGTTGATCATCCTTATTGCTTCAGTATTTTTTAAATATCTATTCAATCGTTTCCTGTCTTGCAAATATTTGATTAGAAATATGATGTAGTTCTTACATTGGTTCCTCTATATAGAATGCTTCATCCTTCCCACCATAAATTATATTCAAAATTTTCTCGTCTTTGACTTTTAGCAGTTTGACTATGATGTGTCTAAGTGTATGAGATTGTTTTGATTGCCTTGATTGTTTTTTATTTTATTTTGCTATGGTTATCTGAGTGTCTAGGGCCTGTGATTTCTTGTCTTTCATAATTTTAGAAAATGTGATTTAAAGTGTTCTTGTCTCTTCCCAGCCCTTTTAGATTCATTGCTTTGTTTCAAAACATCTGGGCTCATATCCCAGCATTTCTTACAGCACAAGAACAAGATTTGATTTACAGATATAAACTCATCTTTTAAATTTGCCAACTTAATTCTTCTTAGTGTAACAATTTTTCATTATCAGCTGGTGTACCTGATGAACCCAGATAATTTTTTTTTTACTATGAAATGAAGATAAGATTTATATACTCATGTTTCTGGGGAAAAATGTTAGATTCTTCAATATTATGTGACAATCGTTTGTATAAGTTCTCCTAATTCTATTTATTTGCAGTAGTCAAAGCTCTTTGTATAAAATTTTACTAATTGTTGCCTATTTTGTAAAACCACCACAGAGAGAAATTAGTTGTTATCTAATGAAAACTTTGAATTTACTAAATACCTATATCCATCAGGGGAATCTTGGTTATGCATGGCAATTCACAACCTCAAGTTCAGTAACTTACACCTACACCAATTTTGCTACACCTTGATCTGCTGTGCATCATCCTTATTCAGTCATAGTACGTTTCAGTGCTTCCCCAATTACTAAGACTGAAAAACAAGAAAAGTTTAGTGTATCATGCACAAGACATTAAATCTCTCACCTGCAAGTAACACCCATCAAATAAGTTCCATATTCATTTCAATAATTAAAGTAAGTCACATGATCACATTTAACTTAAAGAGAAGCCAGGAGCAGAAATTTTTGCTGAAGAGCACTAGTAAGTAATCATAATATTAATTGGTTTTCTATAAGCTGAAAGACTAGTCATTAAAATTTTCATTTTTCCCTAATCTGATAGCAATAATCAAAGACATATTGAATATTATTTTTAATATTTAGTCTGATAACATCTGTGACAATGATGTCCATATTGTTTATTAAATAATAGACAACTTGCTTAGTGTTCCTAATTTCTGTATATAACAAGGTTTCACAAGGAATCAAGTTTTCTCTCAGAACTGTAATATTTACATCTTTATTTTTTTTTCTTTATGAAGTCGGCAATAAATGCCATCTGGACATAGCCTTTTATCATCAGATGTTTTAATTTCTTGGTCGTCTGCTCTGGTAAGACACAGTTTTCCTTCAGTGTTTATTTTCCCTTCCCTGAGAACTGTTTGTTTCTTGCATCTGTTCTTTTGGCTTCTTCTGTTAAGAGGCAAGCAAAGCTCTGGGGGTTGACAGTGTCTCCATCTGCTACAAGTGTGTTTCTCTTGCCATGTTTATTGCTACAGATCCTGAGTAACCGTGTGTTAAAGAGTTATACACTGACAAGGACTGGATGTCCAGAGAGTAAAATTAATATTTTCTCATGAAACCAAAGAACGTGGCAATGTATATTGAAGAAGCAGATACATCATTTGGCCTCTAGAACCTGTTTTGACGGGCTCCTCCTTCTAAAAGAACATTTTGGAATTGAATTTTTGTTCAGGATATGTGCACTTGACTCATATTTAAGTATTTTGAAATTTCTAAGATTTATTAGACTTCCTTCAGCCTTAGTCTTGGATTCTATGTTACATTTGCAAGACTTATGATACATTAACCAATTCTTCATTACATACCCACCTAATTTCAAATATACTTACCATCTACTCTGCCTCTTGTATATATGTTAGTCTCTTTTCCATGCTGTTATCACCTTTCATTTGGTGACTCTTCAATTCCAGTTAACTCTTTTTCCACTACAATATAGCTAGATTGCAAACCTAACCTTTGGGAATTATTTAACATTTATCTTGCAATATTTTTCATGTCTTGTTTTATATTCAGACCACATCATTTGGTTTTCTGTTTCAATCTAGAGGAAAATATTATACTTTTAATTTTCAGTTCCTTCTCAAGAGGCCATTTTAATGAATTTCCCAGATATTGAGAATAATCTGCAACAGAGTACATTAATCCTGAGTCATAGTCAACTAGTGGTCTGGTTCTATATTTTTGTTGTTTGAATAATGAAATTAAACAGAAACAAATTCAAAACATTATTCCTAAAGAAATGTACAATAATATCTATAAAAGAGGGACAAAAGTTTAGAGTAAATATGCAATGTACAGGTTTCACCTGTTATCTTGCAGTAGAGTGTTGAAACTTTTCATAAACTGAAATGACTTGAAACAAAGATAAAATTATCATTAGTTAATATCAAAGTGTTTTTTATCACTCCCAGACTCAAAATATAGCCTAATTAATCATACCAAATAACACATGAAACATAAAATACAATAGAGTAAAAGCAGTACTAATGTGATAAGCAGCCTGAATAAAAAAGTAGTTCCCAGGGAAAGAGTTTGGTGTTTCCACTCTCAATGATCTTTCTTCCAACAAACTTTCTTCCATGATGATTTAAGACCACACTGCCTTCCTCCAAAAATAAACCTGAACATGGACCTCACATTACCTCCTCAGGTTAATGTCAAGTCTCTGCAAAAGAAAACTAATATATTAATTCTCATCTAAGGGATGTTCCACTGATAGTTCTCTCAGCCTTGAAATTCCATAGAGCGCTCCTTTTCCCTTTTAAGATTAATTCAAAATTTGACTTTTCAAGCACATGTCTCTTCTATTTTTTTTAATTTTATAAAAGTAAAATGTTATCATAACTTTATATAGATTTAGATGTATGTCATTATAAATCAACGTGTATATATAATACATTAGCTTACCACTAAGAGTCGAATTCTATCCATCACTATAAAATTTACCCTTTTACCCAATCTGCTCACTGTCCTCACAATCACTTGTGATAACCATTAATTTTGCCTTATAAATTGAAAGTTTGTTTTGCTTGGCTTGGTTCATGTGGTTGATTAGTTTCTCTAGATAACACATAGGAGTAAAACCATATGATGTTTGCCTTTATCATTCTTCCTAATCTCACTTAGCTTAATCTTCTCTAGGTTTATCCATGTTATTTCAATAGAAGAATGTCATCTTTTTGATAACTGTGTAGTATTCCATTGTGTGTATATATTCCATATATTCTTTATCCATTCATATGTCAATGAACATTTAATAGCTTCCAGTTCATGGCTATTATAAACAATCCTGCAATGATCATAGAAGTGCATATGTCATAAATTGGTATTTTTGTGGTTTTTGAGTACTTATTCAGAAGTGTTCAATGGAAACATGGAATATCTATTTTCAATCTTCCAGGAATCCCTAAATTGTTTTCCACAATTGTATACCAATTTGTACTCACATCAACATTTGCAGGAGTTAACGTTTTTGTGCTTCCTTACTAATATTTGTTGCTTCCAATAATTTAGGTAATAGCCATTCTCACAGGTGTGAGGTTATATCCCATTATTGTTTTAATTGCATTTCCCTAATAAAAAAAGATATGAAACATCTTTTCATGTGTCTGTTGATCACCTGAATGTCTTATTTGAAGACGTGTCTATACAGATCCTCTGCCCATTTTTAATTGTATTCTTAGTTTTTAGTCGTTCAGGTTTGTGAGTTCTTTATATATTTTCTATATTAACCTATCATGGGATGTATGTTGTACAAATATCTTCTCCCACTCAGTAGGATATATTTTCATTTTGAAAAAAATTTCCTTTTAGTGTGCAGGAGATTTTTAGCTTGATGTACTCAACATATTTATTTTGGCTTTTTTTCCCATTTGACGCTAAAGACATCGCTTAGGCCAATGTCAAGGAGTATAGCCCTTATGTTTTATTTACTGTATTATATGCTTTTAGATCTTATATCTAAGTTTTAATTCACTTTGAATGCATTTTAATATGGCATTTCCTTTTTTTCACATGTGACTCTCCAGTTTTCTCAACAGCATATATTAAAGAGATTATTCTTGCCCTTTTGTATGCTCATGGCTTCTTTGTCATAAATTAGTTGTCCATATTAGTGCAAGTTTACTTCTTCTCTCAGTTCTATTCAATTTCCCTATGTGTACATTTTTAATCCAATATATTCTTGTTTGATAACTACTACTTTGTAGTATAGCTTGAAGTCAGAATATTCAAAACAAGCACATTTTTTTCCTCAAGACCATGTGTTTTTCAGGGTCTTTCATAGTTTCAACTAAATTTAATGATTTTGTTCTATTTCTGTGAACAAAGTCATTGGGATTTTGATGAAGATTGAGTTAAATGTGTATATTGCTTTATGTAACATGCTTATTTTAAAAATGTTAATTCTTCCAGTCCATAAACACAAAATATTTTTCCATTTCTTTGTGTCTTCCTCTATTTTTTTAACAATGTCATAAATATTTCTGTACAGTTATTTCACTACTTTGGTTAAATTTATTCCAAGGTATTTCATTCTTTTTGATGCAATTCTAAATTTTCTTGTTTTTCCTTTTTGCCTGTTTGTTATTTAAATATAGAAATGTCTCAGATTTTTGCATATTAATTTTGTAACCTGTTACTTTACTGTATTTGTTTATTATTTCTAACAGTTTTTCCCAGGAGTCCTTAGGAATTCTTTATATATATATATATATATATATAACATATGTATAATATATATGTATATGTAAAATTATATATGATTATAATAACATCTGAAAATAGTGATGGTTTCACTTCTGCCTTTCCAGTTTAGGTACAACTTATCTCAATTTCTTGTCTAATTATACTGACTAGTCCTTTCAGCACTATATTGATTAATAGTCATGAAAATGGACATCATGCCTTATTCCTGATCTTAGAGAGCATACTTCAACATCATAAAACCTATACATGACAAACCCATTATATTATATTCAATGGGGAAAAGTTAAAATCTTTTCCTCTGAGATCAGGAACCAGAAAGGATGTCACTTATCATAGCTTAAAAGTGCTAAAATCCATTTCCCACACTACCACTCCACTCTTCCCATGCTATCATTTTCATTTTTCATTATATTTTTCATCAACTGTGTCAGGTCAAGTTTTCTATAAGTAGGCATGAAGACAGAATTAGAAGCACAAGAAATGAATTGGGGGTATTACCCGTGAAAGATAAAGGAGAGGAGAAGCTGGAGCAGCTATGCTGCAATGGAAGTCTGATAGGCATGAGAGGAGCAAAATAGAGAATATTGGGCAATAGCTCCAAATTAAACTGCAACTCTTACAAGCTCTTAAGCAGCCCAACAGAAATTAGAACAGATTATTTGTAGAGGACAATTGCTTTGGAAAGAAAGAGATATGCCTTACTTCCTAGGACCATCCAGTTATTGGCTGGAGTGTCTGTCCATGGTTCCAGGTCTGAGGCAGATTCTAAGAACACAGTTTCTGGAAACTGTAGGTTGAATGAGCTTCCTGAATCAATTTACAACTTAAAGAAAATCTGAATGACACACATCCAGACCTGCCACGTCTAAGCATGCATTATGTATTTAGTAAATATTTTGTCTATCTTTCTTACTAGCTCCTAGTAAGTACTCAAAATGTATCTGCTAAATAGGCAAGTGAGCGAATTAATAAAATAAGCCTGGTAGATAGACTATTGCTTCATTTATTAGTGAGTTATGTCACACTATAAAACGATGCAATTCATCATGATTAACCTCTGGTTGTTTTTATAAATAAAGTAAATTTTGAAATAACCATTAATGGCATCAGTAGATTTTGAGCTCCCCTAAAATCAGTGTCCATCCATCATTTTGCATTTCCACTGCCTTGCACATTCCTTGATACGAAGTCAATAATGTTTGACAAATGTGGAAATTGGTAAATGCTATTTTAACATTGCAAAGAAAAATATCCCTTCCTTTTAAAAATGCAAGTAACTGTGGTTACTTTGAAGGCTTTTAATTCTGTACCATATTTCTTTTCATGTGTAATGTGATAATATTTTACACCTTCAAGTTTATAGTGAATCAATTGTGGAAGTCATCTCTTCAAAGGAAATGTAATACTACCCTAGGACGCGAAAGCACATCTTATCTACACATGTAATTGAGGAGCAAAAGAGCAACTTCCCTCTTAGAGGAAAATGAAATCTCTGGAGGATAATGTACTTAAATAGACAAAATTTGTGAAGTAGCTTAAATCATACTGCACGTGGATTACATGGTAAAGAAAGATTGCTGATGGGATTCAAGGTCTCGTACCTTGGGGCAAGCTGTGTTCAATTAAATAGGGCTTCTTGAGAAGAAAAGTAATATCAGTAAAAAGCCTATGGGAAGATTTAGTGGTCTCAGTGCCCTGAGAATTCACAGATAAATAGTGCACTGGGTTTAGCAAATAAGATAAGAATTAAGAGTAGACTTGAAAGCTAAATTGTATATTTGTAGGCTGAACATTGCAGAGTTCAGCTGTAGAGAGGACTATGTGTAGAAACAGTTGTGACTGCAGGGTATGGTGCCAAACATGAATAACATAGAGCAAGCAAGATTCTACATCTTGGCACACCCTGTGGCCTAGTGGTTTCATTCACCAGACATAGTCTACGTACATCGCAAGGACCCCAGATTAAGACCCAAGGCTGGAGAAACAACCAAAATGAACAGCTAAATAAAATACATAAAGTGCTTCTTCCCACCTGCCTGCCTACTTACTTTCATGAAACTGGTGGTGGGTATGACTGGTGGTGGGTGTGGTGTGAAATATAGACTAAAATGAGACTTCAATATCCTACAGTGAAAATACAGCATTGCGAACAAAATAGCAAATATTGAAAAAGAAAACAAAACACAAGAAACTAGATCTCCAGGTTCTGGAACCAATGTGGAATACATTGTCATAGCAGAATAAACAAACCACTTCTAAAATGTACTCTTTCTGTTTTATGTTGAATAATGAAGAAACTGGGAACACAAAAGAATAAATTTATTGACATTTGCCAACGATTTGCTAACAGTTCTTTATACTCTTACTTATCCGTTAATGTATATACAAGTAGAACTAATAGATTATAAATAGAAAGATGATAGGTAGGTAGATATATAGATAGATGACAGATTGATAAATGGATTTTATTGTAAGATTTTATTATAAAATCCATATTATATAATATGGATTTATTATAAGAATTTACTCACATGCTTATGGAGGCCAAGAAGTCCCACCACAACCTACAATCTGCAATCTGGAAAGCCAGGAAAAACCAGTTAGTCCAAAACCAAATACCTGAGAGCCAGGGGATCCAATGGTATAAATTCCAGTCCAAATATAAAACCAGAGAACTAGGAGCACAGATGTCAGAAGACAGGGTAAGATAGACATCTCAACTCATACCAAGACAAATTCTTCCTCCATTTTCTTGTTGTTATATTTGGTCCTTCAACAGATAGGATGATGCTCACTTGCATTGGGGAGGGAAAGCATTTTTTCAGATCACGTATTTATGTACTGATCTCTGCCAGAAATACCCTCCAAAACACACCCAGAAATAATGTTATACCATCTATTTAGTTCAGCCAAGTTGACACATAAAATCATCCATCAGAGCTCATCAAATGTCATATTCTTGATTACTGCAATAATCTGATTTATAATGAAATATTGTAATTTTCTGCTTCATTGATTATATTAATTTAAATCTATATTTAAGAAACTCACCTTAAAATTTGATGCATTCTTCTAAATTGAAACTGTGGAAATGGACAGCCTATATTTTACTGTTTAAACCCATAACTATTTGCCAATATAAAGCATTCATATAAGGGTTTTCCTCAAATCCGAAGACAAAATAAAGTAATTTTAATTCAGATTATTAGCATTTTATAATGACTTCAGATATTTAGAAAACCTGAAATTGGAAAACTTCTTCCCTCATTAAATGGATTTTTTCTCGACACATTTAATTTACTATTTAAAGAACACAACTTCAATTTTTAGCTTTGTCTACCATGAATAATAGTGCCAGCTAAATTCAGTACCATCTCTGCCTCAGGCACAATGTGAATTTGAAGTCCTTGCAATTTCTCACTCTCTTAGAGTTAAAAATGGACTTGAACTGTCATAAGAATTTCAAACCTAGATAGAAACTGTCTAGCCCAGCACCTATAGGTGCCACTATGTTGTATGTAAGATTCACCTAGAGAAATCTTCCAAATTATATTTATAAATTAATTATTTAAAATAACATACTTAAAAAGAACAAAAGTTAATTAAGCAAAATTGTAAAAAAAAATAATCAGTATTCATTTGTAGTCAGACATTTAACAGTGTTCATTCTGTGGAAGTGGAAGTAATAAGAATTGAAAATACTCATGATTGGCACACTTTCATGGAGAGCAGTTAGGTCCACTACCTCCTGCCAAGCGCAGTCCACATACATCCTAAGAATCCAGGTTCAATTCCTGGGGCAGCAGGGTTGCGGGGCTAACAACCAAGATGAACAACTATTCTAAAAACAAATACGTATTTTCATCCTCTCTCTTCCTGCCTGCTTGACCATCATGCTTCATTTCTGCCTAAACCTTTCCTTACCAAAAAAAAAGAGCTTTTAATTGTGTGTACTAATTCAAAAATCTTTCTGTTATAAATATTTTAGAAAATTGTTATTCTTGAAATAGCAAACAAAAAGTTAACTACAGAGGAAATAATTATATTTAAAATTCTACATATAGGGTAAATATTTTAATGTATTAAAAATATTCATAACTGTGCACCTATATGACTCAGGTGGCTCAGGTGGCTAAGGTACAGGCCAGGTAAAACCAAATATATGGTGCTAGGAAGAAAAAAATTCATGAAAGTTGGTAGTATCTAAAATTCACATAAGTGAATGGACAAGTAACATTAGTATCAAGAAAGAACTATAGATAAAAACAAATATATAGTGTTTATTTAACATCAGTAATAATTGCAGAAGTGGAAAAAAGTAATTTTGACTATATTTATAACATAATTAGAAATCATCAAAAATTTTATAAATGCTAATTAAAATATATTTTGACTTAATTTGAAGTAAAATTTCTGACAAAGAAGAAGGGTTATTGAAAGTAATAAAAACTAGTGCATTGGATTTAAAAAAAAAAGCTTTTTATTGTTTTCGTTGACTTCATTTTGTTGTAACAAGTTTTGAAGATAAAATTGCATTGATAAATAGGTATTTACCGTATCCTAAGATTTTACATTGTTCAAGTTCAATTGTATATCTTTTTTCAATAGACATAAATTCTGTCATGATAATATCTTTTGTGGGCTGAAGATATGTGATCCTGTAAGAAATGATTTATTTTTAATTTAATTATTTCACGTGCTTTGACTTCTGAAATGTGCAACATGAAATTTTTCCAGCTAAGGTATCTGTATTTAAAGGGCATATATTTTAAGAAAGTGAAAGGTTTACACTTTTAGCAAAAGTTTTAATGTTTTAGAAAAAGCAAGCATGAGCATAGAAAACTGAAAAACTGAAAAATAAAATTGATTCCCTAGTATTTGAAGAAATGCAATTGACACTAGATATTAACTGCCATTTTCTGTTACCTTATTGTATCACAATTTCAAAGTTATTAACTACAGCAGCAGTAAATAAAATGCATTTATTGATACTGTTTTGTGCCCGACACTTTATAGCTAGTTTCACATTTAATCTCATCCCAGCACTATGAATGAGTCTATTATTATTCCCATTTTATATATGAAAAAAAAAATCTCCAAGAGATTTAGTAATTTATTCAGGGATCTGCAGGAAGTAAGTGGAGCACTTGGTGGCCAAATTCTAGACAAACTGACCCTAGAAATGGAGTCAAACTAAAACTCCTTTTCTCTCATTACATTTCCTTGCCCATGTATGCTCCATTTGAAACCCTTATCCAACTCTTCATTTAACAATTGTCATACCTACCATGTTCTCTCAACAGCATACCACTCACTTATTCTTCCAACAAATCATCTCTGGGCACCTTAATTTAAAATGAAAGCTCTTCCCTTTGTCCAGCTTTAGACCACTCCCAACTTGAAAGACTCTGTTCAGGCAGAGACATGGGGGCATTTTTTGTCCCCAGTTTACTTGTCTAGCCAGCTTCCATTTTCATTCACCAATTTAGGTTCTAGACCTACCTAGGGTCAGACACAGGGAGTGAGAAGATTAGAGGAGACTGGGTATGATTTCAGGGGATTGGTGCTGTCTGGTCCTAAGAGAGTGTCCTCTAACATACTGGCAAATGCTCAGATTTGAGTGAAATATTGCAGGAGTTTCTCAAAGATTCTCCCAGTGTGAAGCTCTGATCACAATTAGATAAAACAGTAGTGTTCCCTGACTGATTTCTACCTCTGCCTTAGCCACTGGGCTTCTGGTCATTTGCTTTGTTGCATAATTTTTTCTAGACAGTGCCTGGAGGCCTTCTCAGTTTGGGCACAGAAAACAAAGGCATTCACATCACCCTGAGTGGAAATCATCTCCAAGACATTGCAGTTTATCTCTCTCTCTCTGCCTTCTCTCTCTGATAGATCCAGACACCTTCCTTTGCACCCCTTAGGCTCCCCAAATCCAGCTGACACATAAAAACTTCTCAACTTACCTAGTGATTTTCTTCATCACCTCTCAATCTAAGATAAAGGAGAAATATCTTTCTTCTTACCCATGTCATGGGAGGAAGAGAGAGACAGCATTTCAACAACTCTAAGAATAATTTTTCTGCTAAAGATTCCTTTCAATATTAGTGATTGCTAAAGCCTAATATTGGCTTTTCTTTATAATGAGCATGTGCTTTGCATCTATTGCATCGTTATTGCCTTTATGACTCAAGAGACACAGAGACACTAAGCATTCCATTTTAATAATTTAATGTATATGACAACTTATTTCTTTCCAGTAACCCAGAACACTATCAGTTTGCTCTATGACCCTATATCCTGACGATTCTGCTCTCACACTCTTACCTTTACTAGGAATTGACAGCAGCACCCACGTAGTATTTTTTAAATATATTTGTTGTATTCTCAGTGCCTGGACTTATTATATTCTCATTTAAAGTGGGAACAAATAATTTACAATCTCTTAAAAACAAGGAGATTTAACTAAATTTCCCCTTAGTCAATCTCCTCCTAACCTCTAGCTCATGTCTTCTACATGCTGATCAATGGTCTCAAACATCTGCTTGCAAATGATAAAAGGCATTAATAGCCTCAGTCTTTCAATGTCATTTTGAGAAATTATGTAGAAGGAGCTTTCTGTACAATCACAGCTATCCAGAAGTGGAAATTATGCCTCTATTACCAATAAGCTATTACTAGATAGCTTCAAGCAGGACTCAATAATACATGTTGACTATATTTCAAAAATAAATGATTCCATAATATAATAAAAATAATACTTCATTTCAACTATCATCTCAACTGAATTGTGAAATGAGTTAGTCGATTATATAGTAGGAAACCTCAAAAATGATCTCCAAAGATTCTTACTTCCTGCTTTCATGATTTTATATAATTAGAAAATATGGGTGAACCTAATAACCTTCTTCCAAAAACTAAGATATGATAAAAGTGATTGGATGAGTTCTAAGATTACATTACAAAAAGAATAAGGCTTCCATCTTGGTCTCTCTTTCTTTTGCATGTTCGCTCAGAAGAAAACCACTCGTCATATTATGAGATGCCCACAATAGGAACCTACATGTCAAGGAGTTAAAGGTAGCCACTAACAGTAAGAAGCCCTCTGTCCAATAACTTTTGAGTCACATCATGCTGGCAATAGCCAAAGGAGTAGATTAGAGGACAATCCTGCTACCCCACCTCTATGCCACTGTGGAGCTTTCAGAGACAATAGCTCCATCCTATACCTTGACTGTTACCTCATGATATCTCCTGAGAGAGAGGACCCCACTTCAACCATACTCAGATTTCCAACCCACAGAAATTTTGAAACAACAAATGTTTCAAGTTGAAACATTTGGGGATAGTTTGCTATGCGGCAAAATTAAAAAGTAACATTATATATAGATACAGAAATTGTGATCCATGTATTTTGCTTAGTCAGCATAGCATATATATTTTCTTCCTAATTTATTGTTTCCTATTTTTATTAGTGCTGAAATTGAAAAAAATTTATATTTAATTTTCAGTCTACCAGAAACTTGCTATAAGTAGAACATCTCATTAAATGTTTTGAACAATACATTGTGTAATCATCAGAGGATTAGCAAATTAGTATAATTGTTTGAATATATGTAGTGTTTTCTAATCTCCAAAGATTTTTAATAGTAATAATTATTATTTTTATTCACAATGATACATTAATTTTAGGATGTTGATATTGAACCTCAGTCATTATGTCATACCACACCTATCACCAGAGTTCCATTATCTTTTGTCACCACCTTTTTTCTACTTTCTTTCCCTCCATTCGAAGATTCTTTTAAATGCAGTATTTACTTATTTTTGTAATAGTCCTGTAATGCTGGTGTCATTTTGGGTGTTTTTACAGACAAGAACAAAACACCTGCTTGCATGATTCACATATCCTATTTGTTACCTCTAAAGACATGTGCTCCTCCTTTATCCAATACACATTTTCCCATGCTTCAAAGTCCAGTTTTACTCTATCATCCTCTTGATTCACCTACTCATCTGCATTTTGATTTCTCACATTATCTACATCTACATATTTGTCAGACTTTCAAAGTATCTACTTGCTTTTGTATGATGGCATTTTCTTCACTGACTGTAAGCTACTCTTAGAGATTTTTTTTACATCTTCATCATATATTACAGCAATTGATGTAGATCAGGTGCTTAATGAGTGATCCTTACATTACTAAATAATATATTAAATTTGCTTTCTCAGTGTAGTGATATCACTGCCAAGGAAACAACAACTGGCTCCCAGAGAATCATAAAAATATTATATATACATAATATGAAATGATAGATGTATCACAGTACATAATCAGATACACTTTAAAGCAGATGTGTATTAAAATTTCACTGGGAATGTGTTGACCAGAAAAATATCTAACAAACCTCCTTAGAAGAACAATAATGAAAAAAAGTTGAAAACATTGAATTACATTACATAAAGTTACAAAAGCTTGCCTTGTACAAAGGACTTGACCACAAACTTTTTAATTACTTCAGTGTTCTTTGTTTTATGCCATGACCATCTCAACAATTAAAAGATGAAAGAAAATCCGCAAACATCTCTAGAAACCAAAATAATGCATAAGTAATATTTAAATGGAAATATTTCTGTCTTTTGTTTAATTTTCATTTTGTTTTTATTATTATAAAACATAACTCAAAATTTGCTAACCATTTTATACTTTGTAAACTCTCACATGCACATGCATACACTTATGCACACACACACGTACATATGTGGACATGTACACACAAACATAAATACACATTTCTTATCCAAATGAAATCTAATGACACAGCTAAACCACTTGACAAGACAAGCAAGGCTATATAAAGCTGATCTTTATTTTTATATAATTTCTTATACTTTTAACCACAATTACATAGGTCAGGGTTTGAAGATGCTATTTTTACTGTACGGGGAATTGACAATGTGATCATCTGATTTGCTCCTGCAATGTTAGCCTCTATCAAGTATTTCCAGCCATTAATAATCACCTACAGTTCACAGTACAAAGTGTGAATTGCTGTCAAGTTGGATGAACACTTTCCTTAGCCTTTTGAATCATTTCATGACTAAAAATCAATTGGTAGGCCTGCACTATAGCTGCCTGTCATCCATTTGAATCAGCTTCATCATGACCATTTGTCAAAACTAATACCAAATACCTTAGGAAATTTGTCAAAATAATGGTAATGGCTGTTCAACATTCAGTGTACAAGAGATTTGTGCAGCAGTCCCCATCATAAAGAATCAACGCCACTGAACACCTATTGCGAGTTATTATTTGCAGAAGGCAGAACTGAGCATGTACTATCTGGATTCTAAAATTGAATGTGATCTTGAGTTATACAATGAGGAACAACATTTAGATCCAACTTACACATTTTTTTGTGTATTGTTAATGATTGATAACTTTGAGTGAAAGAATTGTTTTTGTTAAATATGTCTGTATTAAAGTTTATGCTTCTTGCCTAAACAACATCTTCTTGGTGGAAAACTCAGAAACATTCTGTTTTAATACTACAAGCATTTCTAGCCATTCCAAAAAGCATAAGGACTTAAAGAAGGAAAGTGGATATCAATGTTCTATGCATTTCAGGATTGTAAGTTTATGCTGGGAAGAGCAAATTCTCGGTGTTTTTCACAGTAAGTCCCAATTTACCAACATCACTCCTTTTCCTCCATCCAATATACTGTCAGAGAAGCATGCAGATTCAAATATATCTCTTTGCTATGGGGTGATATAAAATTTCAAAATATATTAGCCAAAGTGGGTTGTTTTTTTTTTTTGGTGGTAATACCTCCCCCTCCCCACCCCCAATAAAATTCCTTCAATCTCTGTCCCTTCCTCCATGTTTTTGTCTCAGAGAAAGGATGATGCAGAAAAAGAAAGAGAAACTAATTTCCTTGATTTAAAATTTACAAATTCCATCTTCAGGAAAAAGCAAAAAAGTCTGTGCATGAACAAAACATATGAAAGATTATTATAAACTCCACAGATGTGATGTCTGTTCTTGGGCTTGAGCAGAGGAAAGATAGAGGTAAAACGTGAGTAGATGTTGTGAGTTCCTGAGAAAGGACACTTGCCCACCCATCTTCTAAATTGAGCATGGGAGGGAGCTAGGCAGAAATGGTTTGGGGTGATGAAAAATGACACGTGGAATCATTTCTCTATTTGCCTTTTCCTGGGTAGAACTCTGTGAAGTAATAAAACTTCCATCGCAGAAATGCCTGTGGGATTTATCCAGGCAGATGAGACTTCAGATAGCCTCAGAGAATCCCCATGCCTCAGCAGGGTCTGCATTAACAAAAGGTTCTCCCTACACCTGGTAATGCTTGAAACATGTACAGACTTCACATGCTATACAGAATATTCTGTGGACATCGGGGCAAGGAGAGACTAGAATGATCTCCTTGAATTTGCAAGGTGTCTGGAAAGATTTTATAGATTCATTAGAATAAAACAGGAAACAAATTAACCATAACGGCCTGCATGGGTTCATATTTGCAATCTAGATGGGATGATGTGTGCCCTGAGGATTTGAGGAAGAGCAGGTGGAGATAGAAGACCAACAGGTCATATGCACCTCATGCTTGTCCTTGTCTTTCTCATTGCCAATGACCAACCAGTCTTCCCTTTCACAAGAATTGTCACAATTATTTCACAAGGCTTTCTGTTCTACCTTTGACAGAAGTAAATGCCTGGGCTATTTCCTTTCTTGTTCAGTCCTTAGTACAAAGACAAAGCATCAAATTCTTATTCATAACAATGTTCTAGGCTTTAATGCAAATAACTAACATGCTTCTCCATTGAAAACCTTCTCCATTTGTTTCATTGATAGGTGGCTAGACACTGACTGTAGAGAGGTAAAAATATAGGGGTGGTGGGTTCCTAACAATCAGAAGTGTTTTATTTAAGTATGCTTTGTGCTTAACTCTTAACTGAACATCAAGGGCTATAATCACAATGAGAGTCCAAGGATGAAATACATTAACAGTTTACTTTGAAACTTCCCTTGATTGCTTACACATATTTTAAAGGAAAAAAATTAATGTAATTGTTTTACTGAGGAAAAAGGTCATAAGTGTTTCAATTTTCTTCTTTTCTGAGTTTCTTCAAGTGTGTGATTAAATATTTATTAATTTGAAATGGGTCAACATTTGATATGTGCTTGTATTGCTATAAACTTTCCTCTTGAAACAGCTTTTGCTGCATCCCACATGTCCTGGTAGCTCATCGCTTCATTTTTGTTTGTTTCCAGGTAACTTCAACTTGGTTTTTCATCTTCTCATGATCCGAAAGTTATTAAGAAGTTATTTTATCTCAACATCTTTGTGTTTTTTCAGCTCTATTTTTCTGGTTCATTTCAGTTTCACATCCTTGTGGTCAGATAAGATGCTTTCTAGAATTTCATTCTTGCTAAATTTGCTGAGATTTGCTTTTTATTTCAGGATATGGCATATCCTTGAGTATAAATGTTCCATTTGCACTCAAGAAGAATGTAAAGTATTTTCTATTCTGTAGAAAACTCTGTATGTGTTTGATAGAGCCATAGGATCTATTATTTCACTTAGGTCCTTTACTTATTTGAAAGACAAAACACAACAAAATTCACAAGATGCAACGTTGGTTACCATGAGAAGGGGAAGAGAAAAGGGAACAAAGGAGTGATGGTGACAGAAATGGTCACATGAGTGTTGTGAGGCACACACAGACTGAGGAACAAATTCAGTATCCTGAAAACCACATAGAAATGTAAAACAAAAGAAATAATGAAACAATAGAAAGAAATAATTTTGTAAAAGTCAATTATATCTCAGTGAGCACATATTGAAGCTATCTTAAATTTTATTCCCAACTTTAAACATATACATCTTCTTTTTAAAAAAACACATCATTGTTTAATTAAATGTCTATTACATTTTCATTAGTTAAATTTTTAGTATTTCATATTCTAAAGCATTGTTTTGTGTACTTCATAATAAACTTATCATTCAAAACTCACAGAACTTATGATTAATTTCCAATTCATTCTCGGGAAGTTGGAACCACATAGAGGTAAAATAAAATGTTCAAGGTCCAAAAGCTAATAAATGTTGAAACCGAGATTTAAACCCAGATGAAGAGTCTACACTGGGAACCTCCTCATTATAAAGCCCTAGAACTTTGAATCTTTGTTAATGCATTTTACTCTCTGATAAAATATTTGCTCCAGAAGTGACATTTGAAAGTCTGGGCCACTTCGAGCTGGACTAGTCTAGTAAGTAGCTACCTTTTGCTTCCCTTACTTTCCTTTATTTTCCCTTTCCTTCTTTTTTTCCTTTGTTTATTTCTTATATTTTTTAAATGGTATTGAAAGATAGATTGTATTATAACATTACATAGACTTAAACTGTGCATCATTGTAAATCAATGTCCATCTATAATACATTAAGTTTACCACCGAGAGTCGAGTTCTTCCTTTGCCCTTTTATGCAATATACCCACTTCCCTTCCCTTCATGTAATCACTAATTTGATTTTATAAATTAAAAGCCTCTTTTATTTATTTCTTTTCACACTCTATATTTACCACATACAATTGAAATCAAATGATGTTTCTCTTTATCATTTCAACTTATCTCACTAAGCATAATTCCCTCTAGGTCCATCCATGTTGTTGCAAATGGCAGAATTTCATCTTTTTGATAGCCGAAAAGCATTCCATCAGGTATACAAACCACATTTTTAAGCTATTCATTATTAATGGGCATTTATGCTGTTTCCAACATAAATGTTATTGCAAATAGTGTGGAAATGGTCATGGGGGTACATATAATTCTTTCACTTGATGTTTTTGTGTTTTTAAAGTAAGTACCCAGAAGTGGGAAAATGAAATTATATAGAATTTCCATTCTCAGACTTTTGAAGACTTTCTGTACTGTGGAACACCTTCGTAGAGTAGTAGCCGGTCAGTTGTCTCTAGAGAAGCACAGGCAACATACCCTTAGGTTCGAGTCCCGAGTCCAGGTGGAAACAACCAGTGTGAACAATTAAATTAAAAAATTACATTGAATATTTCTTCCTCCTCTCTCTTGCTGCCTGTATACCTACTCACCTTCATTCCTGCCTATTTTTTTCCTTAAAAAATAATCTCTATATTTCTTTCCATAATAGTTGCACCAACAGAATTTCCTTCTCTCCATATCCTTACCAAAATTTGTTGTTTCCATAAGAAATGGCATTTAAGATAATGTTTACCAAAATGAGTGTAGTGGTTATCTTTGTCTAGTTGAAATGCAAATAACTTTCTTCTTTGTAAATTATTATCTGTATATTATTATTATGTGTGATTTTTATAGAATACATGCTTTTGAAGATTATGGAGGCGAAAAGCACAGTTTAAAAAGACAAAACTTAAAGTTTCATTTTTATTAATTTTGGCAATACACATCTGCATTTATCATTTAATCAAAGGCATTTTAAAATCTAAATGCATTAATAACTATCACTATCTTTTATGGGAACAATCAAACCATTTTCTATTTCTCCTCATTATTGTTTTGCCCCTCTCATAACTCTACCTGACTTCTACCTGTTTCTCCAAGGATAAAAATGATCATACTTTGCTCAGGGTTCTTTGTAATCCCATGATATCTCTGTGTCCAGCTAGGTCTTAATCTTTCATGCACTTCTCAGATTTCTTGATTTGAGCTCATGGCTGAAATATTATAATACACATGAAATTCTTGACTCATAATATTTCTTACAACATACCTGTCATATTTTGGCCCTTTCAAGTAAAAACATATTGACTCAACTTAATAAAACTGAATGAGATGAAGCATATGACAAAGACAATATACCATGGAGATTCTTCATACATACTCAATAAATATGTTCAGAAAATCCAATGTCATTATTCAAAATCATAATTTTACTTTTCCCCTTACATCACAATAAACAAGGATTCTTTACTTATTGAATATTTTCTCATCAAAATTACACACAAAAATCAAGGGTTAGGATAAACTTAAAATACAATTTTTCAGAAAGGTCTTAAAATAAAATCTTAAAAAATAAATCTTTTATACCTCAAATGAAACTTGGAAATGGAAATATATGTGGAATTTTTTTCTCAAAAGTGAAAAATCTATTATAATGAAGATGAATATAAATACTCTACATAAAAGAAGATTTTGCTTTTTAAAATCTTATTAAATAGTGAGCATTTAGGAAAGATAATTTAATATTTTTGATATAGGGGCTTTAAATTAGATTCATAATGTGTGTTACTTTTTAACATATCAAAGGAAAGTAAATCTTTATGCTCTTCAAAAATAATTCTTTGCCCCATTAATTAGAATGGAATTATTTCCATTTAGACAGCATTCATTTCCTTTCCATGACAATACATGCTGCTCTCAAAATCAGTCTCCATCATTTATCCTGGACAAATATTTAACTATATTCTCTGTGCATTTTCAAACTCTGGAATCTCCTAATACAACTAATATGAACAATATTCATTTTTTAATTCCAAATGAAATTGATTATTGTCAAGAAATATTTCCAATATGATTTACAATCAGGAAAATATGATGAATACAGAATTGAAAGGTCAAGCCACATGATCTTCTAAATAGTTATGGGTTTTATGAAAGAAAAAAATGTGTCATTATTCCCCCTTACCCATAATTTGGCTCTCCAAGTTTCAGTTATCCTGGTTCAATGCTGTCTGAAAATACTACATACTATAAGATCTGTGTGGGAGGGAGTTATGACCACATTCTCATTACACTTGTTACAGCATATTTTAATAATTATTCTATTTATTATTTATTATTGTTAATCTTTTACTCTGTCTAATTTATAAACTTTTTCCTATCATATGTGGATAAGTAATATCTGCATATATGTATGCCCATATACATACACATATACAATATACAAAGATATATACATACATATGCTTAGGTAGTACTATTGACACTTTTATGTGTCCATTGGGAGTCTTTGTTTCTTTTATTAAAGTAATGGTGTAGACAGGAATGAAGATTAGTAGGCAAGCAGACAGGAAGAGAGAGAAAGAAAAAGCATTTTTTTTTTTTTATTTAGTTGTTCACATTGGTTGTTCCCCCAGCACTGGCTTTTGGAACACTGGACATTGGAATGTATGTGGGACTGCTTTCAGGTGTACTAGACACTAGACCACCAGGGAACACCCACATTGGGCGTCTTTTTATTCCCCATGGATAAAGATGGAATTACTGTATTCTGTGTAAGGACAATTAGAAATCACATTTGGATTTGTTTCCTTATATTTCTAATACAAATTAATATTTAGGATTTTTATAATTAACTTTTCAAATACATGATTTATGTGAAAGTCTTTATATTGCCACTAGATTCATTTTAAAAGGATATACTAATTGCAAAATTGTATTTTATCCATAAACTTTTTCAAAGCTTTTCAACTATGATATTTTGACTAAAAGAAAAGCTTACATCAAGTTGTATACCTGAAATTAGCACAATATTATGCATAAATTATATCTAAATTAAAAATAAAAACTCATACTTAATCACATTTAATGTTTCCTATTTGAAAAAGATAGCATAGTTGACACAAGTAGCCCTTGTGTCTATAAAGTTGACAAAATAATACCTCCCAAAGATTCAGAAAATGGAACCAGACAGCATATGAAGTCTGGAATTCACTTCAAAATAATCCAGGAGTATGAGAGAGAGGAATAAACAAAACATGATTAGTAATAAGTGAATCATTTTTAATGTCAGATAATGAATGCATGCTAGACAATGGGTTGCAGAAAGGGAGGTCATTATACTACATGGCATACTTTTGTGTTGGATTGCATCAGCCTGGCTTTGTGGCCTGGCCCAAGTCCCCAACGTTTTGGGTGCCACCTGAGTCCGACCTGCTGAATAGTCAGCTGGGGTCGGGAGATCCACCTAGAACGGATGAAAGGGGTGGGACAAGAGGTGCGAAAAATGACAGCAAGACAACGAATTCTGATCAAGCTGCAAAATTTTATTAAAATGGAGGGACTTATATAGAAAGGGAAAAGAAGGGAAGTAGTTCTGATAGGTGGCCCCTGTGCATGTCTGCTGCGTGCTCTTTAGTTGGATTGGAGGGTGGGT